>CM046660.1:165634189-166167970 GCA_025594165.1 Tamias sibiricus | reverse complement strand
TCACACAGAGCTGGAAATAGTTTGTGGTCCCACCACCCAGAACAGAAATACTTTGTGATACCTGAGGCCATCCTCAGAAGAAACTTGCTTTGATGGGGGCTACCAGTCCAAACATTGCCCTAGACTAAAAGTCTAGCAAAGCTTAAAAGCAAGCCTCAAAAATATGTAACTGAGTCCAAGAAATTTAAGTGATAGAATAAAATTCAATACTAGTAAAGAATAGAAAAAAACCTAGCGCTCAGGAAGAAGAAAAACTTACACTGTACTGGATCCAACAAAAGTCACCTTGCAAAGAAACATGACAAAAACTACACAGCAGAAATAGCTAAAAAATGGGAGAGATGATTAAATAGCTGAAGAGGATAAATGATTGCTATAAATAGCCCACATATGTTCAAGAAGGTGTAGGGAAACATGAGCATGATGTGAAAAATGTAACAAATGCAAAGATCCAAACAGAACTTCTAGAGATGGAAAGTTGTTGCTGGCTGAAGCGCTTGGAGCAACGGAGCCGCGGGAAAAACTTCAGAAGCAAACTGGAGACAAACAGCTTTTTATTCTGATAACTTTTCTCTCTGGTTCTAATAACGACTAACACACGCCAAAAACACACCCTAAAATGGCGCTGACCTGATCAGCAATCTCGGCCAAGTCACTCGAGATCCCGCAACAATCCCGTGAGACTACGGGTGGCGACAAAGGCCAAATCTCCACGGCTCATAGTCAACTGCAATTCAAGCCAATCCCCAAACAGGGCTCCTGCATTTCCCCCTTTTTGTTTTAAAAGAGGTAATGCTCTAGGACGTCTATGTGCAACCAACATTCTTACCCGTCATCGGATAATCAAGGCTGTGCCCTTGACTCCTGTCTTAGGTTGATATGTCGGCCACATGAGACTGTCCCGTGCGACTGTGCCTGTCTTAGGTTGTCCCCCTCTGGGGATCTTACCCGTCATTGGCTAACCAGCCATCCAATGGAGCCCTTTAGGATCGACTATATATGATGACTAACAGCCGTCCAATTGTGAGGAGATGTTGCGGCTTTAAGGCGACAAGCCTTTTGGTGATGAGCCAAATTGCATAGCATATCAAATTGTTTAAACAAATCAGCTGCCCTAAGTTCCATCAAGTAACACACTGAATTCTCTAGACAAATACCCGCAAGGCATTGTCCCGTAAAGTCCCAAACAATGAAAGATCAAAATGTCCATTTGTTGTAACATGTTGATGTAGGAGGCCCCATGCATGTAGAGCAGAGGCCACACTGTTGGTGAGGTTGTTTGATGTTTGAGCAGCAGGGATGCTTGCGGCGGCCGCGATCCCTGCAGCTGTAGCAGCAGACGTCTTTTTTATGTTTAGACAATGCCACCGGCAAATCTTCAGGGCCCGCTACCTAGAAACTCAAGCATCAATTATTAAAGGAAAGGCAGTGCTATTGCAGCACTGAGTCAAGAGGCGAGTTGTCAAACTACAAAATAGAATAATTAGATTAGAAAATTAAAGTTAATTTTTGTTCACACACATCGCTGGTAGAGCTTCTACAAACATAAGTTGGAAAAATATCATATTTAGAACAAAACAAAGAAAGACTGAGGGTAATTACTGCATTAAAGATAGATTAAAGAAAAGGTAAAGGCACTTTAGAGAAATAATTTGTTAGCTGGAACCCTTGAGTCTCTGTATACAGAGCAATTTTTTACCTGTTGAGATAATTGAAATTAATGAGCTATTAAACAAATGAAGTTAATAACAAATAAACAATCTTAAGTCAAAACACCAAAATATCAGGTTATATAGCACTAGTCATATTGTTTGCTAAAGAGAAGTCCCAGGGACACCTATAAATCAAAATTGAAAGTACCTTCATTTATAAAATTATTTACCTAAATTGAATACTCTTAACCTAAAATGAATTAAAGTTATTTGGATCCATATATATATATATTTTTTTTTTCATAAGCGCTTTGTTCTTTGTGACGTCACACTGGACAGACGAACAAGCATACAAACATATTTTTGTGACGTCACATTAACATGAAATGTAGACAAATGTACAGACATAAAGACATGTATAAAAAGAAAAAAAAATACAATTGTGTGCACACTAAAGAGAGATCTCCTTGTCCCGGCCGGGAGAAATGACACTTAAGTTGTGAAATATTTTGAAGGACTCTTTTGAGGGAATCATTCTGTACCTTCATCTTTGTCCTCTTGATTTTGTACCTTTTTTATTAATCTTGATTCTTCAATAACTTCATCTTGATCATTTTGATGTGGTACCTGTTTTATTAATCTAGATGGTATCCATATTGGAGAGGATTCGTCTTTTGGAAAAACACAAACAGATCCTCTTCCCCAAATTAATACTGGATCTGGACCCTTCCATGTACCTGAAAGAACATCCTTCCAGTAAACCAAAGGTTTATGTTGTTGGTGTGGATTCCAATGTCTGTCTCCAGCAGAATAACCATTAGAGTCTAAAGTTAAAAAATTTAAGGTAAACAGGGCAACTGCCAATCTGTCCTTAGGACTTTTCCAATTTCCTTCTTTTTGTTTTAATAACATAATTTTTCAGTGTTCAGTTTGCTCTTTCAATAATGCCCTGACCCTGAGGATTGTATGGGATGCCTGTTTTATGGGATATATTGAATTTTGCGCAAAACTGTTTGAAAGATGAGGACGTATATGCGGGGCCATTATCTGTTTTAAGCATTTTGGGGATGCCCAATGCAGCAAAAGCTTGCAAACAATGAGATGTAACATCTTTAACTTTTTCTCCAAATGTAAGGAAGCAAAAATCATGCCTGAGCATGTATCTATAGTCACATGAATAAATCGCAATTTTCCAAAACTTGGCTCATGAGTAACATCCATCTGCCACAAATGATTGGGCATTAATCCTCTAGGGTTAACTCCGAAATGAGGATTGGGCAAATGTGTCATACAAGATTTACAATCTTTTACAATTGTTCTGGCTTGCTCCTTTGTGATTTTAAACCTACGTTGCAAGGTGGTGCTGTTGACATGAAACTGGGAATGAAATAAAGTAGCTTGTTGTAGCGCTGAAAGTATAAATACTGTTTTTGTAAGTTCATCAGCCTTTTGATTACCTTCATGGAGGGGACCAGGCAAATTAGTATGTGCTCTAATATGGCCTACGAATAGAGGTTCTTTTCTTGCCCACAAAAGTTTTTGTATTTGATAAAACAATTTAAAGGCTGGAGTATGAGGTGCTATTGGTCCTGCTAACTCTAATTTTGGGACGGCTTGTACAATATAGTGGCTATCTGAAAAAATGTTTACGGGCTGGTCCCTAAAATTTTCCAGAGCTCTTACCACAGCTTCCAGTTCCACTAGTTGAGCTGATTTGTGTGCAGTTATGTAAGTCATATTTTCTTTTTTAGTGACTACTGTAGCAGTACCATTTGAGGACCCATCTGTAAATACATTAAATGCCTTAGGAATAGGTTGATTTTTTATTACCTGTGGAAATATAATAGGATGATTAATACAAAAAGATAATATAGGGGACTTAGGAAGATGATTATCAAAATTTGCAGAAGTAGAGCATTTAGCTATAGCCCAATCATTATCATTGAAGCATAAGTATTCAATCTGTGATGATGAATAGGGAGTAATAATAGTAGCAGGGTGAATGCCAAATATTTTAGTAGAAGTCTTAAGTCCTTGAAGAATAAGTTTAGCCACCATGGAGGTATAAGATTCAATTATACTTTTAGGAGAGACGGGCAAATGTATCCATAATAAAGGCCCTTGTTGCCAAAATACTCCTGTGGGTGTATATTGTGAAGAAATAATAATCAACATCAGCGGTTGAGTTAAATCAAATCTATCACAATGAGCTCCTTCGATGGCTTTTTCTACTAATTTTAAAGCTTTCCTAGCATCAGGAGTCAATGTTCGTGGTGAAGATGGATCAGGATCTCCACGAAGGATGTCAAATAAAGGTTTTAGTTGGCCAGTAGTGAGATTTAGTGTAGGGCGAAGCCAATTAATGTCTCCCAGTAGTTTTTGGAAATCATTGAGGGTGGTCAAATGTTCTTTATTTATTAAAATTTTTTGGGGTCTAACAAAAGTATCCATGATTTTAAATCCTAAATATAATATGGGAGATCTGGTTTGAACTTTTTCTTCTGCTATATATAATCCATATTTTTTTTAAATTTTCTACCACATCACTGAATATATTAAATAAGATTTTTTGATTAGGGTGGGCCAATAAAATATCATCCATGTAATGTAGACACATGAGGTTTGGATATTTATTTTTAATGGGTTGGATAGCCTTGTCCACATATATTTGGCATATGGTGGGGCTATTAGCCATTCCCTGTGGTAAAACCTTCCATTGATATCTCTGATCAGGGCCATTATTGTTCATAGAAGGAACGGAAAAAGCAAACCTGGGGGCATCCAGAGGATGTAGGGGAATAGAAAAGAAGCAATCCTTTATATCAAGAGTAATAAGATGGAAATTTTTTGGAATAGCTACGGGACTAGGAAGTCCAGGTTGAGTAGGCCCCATAACTTGCATGGTTTTATTGATTTGTCTAAGATCATGTAACAATCGCCATTTTCCTGACTTTTTCTTGATCACAAATATGGGGGAATTCCAGGGAGAAGTGGAAGGTTCTATATGACCTGCTTCTAATTGTTCCTGAACTAATTGGTGGGCCGCTTGTAATTTCTCTTTAGATAGGGGCCACTGAGGGACCCACACTGGCTTATCAGAAAGCCATGGTATTTTCAAAATTATTTTCTCAGTGGCCCCGAAAAAAAATATCTTTTTCCTTTATGAAATGATTACTTTTAGGGTTAAGATTACTCTGTACTTTTTGATAATGAGTTCTTTTATGGTTAAGATTACCCTGTAGGTTTTCACATTTAACATCTGCAGGCTTGGTTGCAAGGTGTACTCCCATTTGTTGCAAAATATCTCTTCCCCATAAAGTAACCGGTAGATTAGGTAAAACATAAGGCTGAAATGTTCCTTTATGGCCTTCATCATCCTCCCATTTTAAAATTACTGCACTTTTATCTGGGAGGTTATTATATCCCAAGCCTCTTAAAACTGGTTGAAGCTTTTTGCAGAGGCCAGTGCTTGGGCCATTGGCATAAATTAATAATGGAAGAGTCAGCTCCAGTATCTATTAATCCCTCCATTTCTATTCCTTGGATTTTTATTTTACACATAGGCCTCCTTGAACAGTCTCGAACCCAGCAAGCCATGGGACTTGAGTCAGTGGAACAAAATCCTCTATTGTTCCCTTCTTGAGGCATACCCATTTTAAATGAATTATGTAAATTGGGAAGGAGAAGCAACTGAGCAATTCTATCTCCTTGATTAACAGAAGTTATACTTTGGGGTGAGCTAAGCATTATTTTTATTTCCCCTTTGTAGTCTGAGTTTATTACACCTGGGGTCACTTGCAAACCTAATAAGCTTTTAGGACTACGCCCGATAATAAGTCCTACAGTCCCTGAGGGAAGAGGTCCCCTGACTCCTGTGGGAATCAGTTGAACCCCCATTTCAGGTGTTAACACTATTCGGGCGGTGGAACAGAGGTCTAATCCTGCATTTCCTCTTGTTCCTCTGGCGAGGGAGTGGATGGGTAGTAGGGATTGTGTCGGGGAAGCATCTGAGTGGATGTTTGAGGATACTCCTTCTGCAATGCCCCGTACATTTGTGGGCCCCGGGGTATTGGGCCCCGTGCCCCGTTTTTTGAATTCCTGAACAAAGGATTTCCATGGATGTCAAATTTTGAATAGCATTTGTTGGCCCAATGATTTCCCTTTTTACACCTGGGGCAGCGGCCTGGGGCACGGTATGAGCTTGATCTTATTTCTCTTTTGGGATTTTGCCTAGAATTGCCTGATTGATTATGATAATTTTGCCTGGAATATCCTGATTGATTATAATATCTACGTTTAGCCTTTGTGAAATTTCGAGAGGAAGCACCTCTCATTGAGGCTGCAATCACATTTCCTGTGACAAAGGCGCCATTTATATCTTTACATAGTTGTATATATACGGAAAGATCCTTTTTAGTTCTCCATGGCCTGATGGCTGCTTGGCACCATTTATTTGCATTTTCATAAGCTAATTGAACAACTAAAGGCATAGCTTGTTCAACATCTGCAAACACACTACCTGCAGTTCTCAAAAGTCGATCAGCAAAGTCGGCATACGGCTCATTAGGTCCTTGAATCACTTTTGACAAGCTACCTTGTAGATCCCCAGGTCCTTGTACAGTTTTCCATGCCTCTAAGGCAGCTGCATTTATCTGAGCATATATATCTGAGTCATAATCTGTTTGAGCCTGTAAGTCTGCGAATTGCCCTTCTCCTGTGAGCATGTCTATATTATAGTTTTCAAACCCTGCAGCCGCGTTTCTTTTAGCCGTTTCTATACAAAGTTCTTGGAATTGCGATCGCCAAACCAAGAATTGCCCCCCGCTTAATGTTGCTTTACATAGACTTTTCCAGTCTGAGGGGGTTAAGCTAAAGGTGTTAAGGGACTCCAGCATACTCAACGTGAAAGGAGCTTGGGGCCCATAAGTCATTACTGCCTCTTTGAGATTTTTTATTGTTTTGAAATCTACTGACTGATGGACACTCTGTCCATTTTTCTTTTCAAATGCTGGTGGTTCCCAATGTATCTGTGAGTTGTCCTCGAGAGCGCATAAGCGATCAGAAAGACTTTTTATTTCTGTTTCTAGGGTATGCAAATGCCTAGTAATACCCTTCATATTTTCTGTGATGGATTCCACCCATGGGGGAGTAGAGGACACAAGTGACTCCTCTGCCTGACGGACCTTTTTCTCGGTCTTTTTAAATTTCTTTTTCCTCATTTTCTCAGGATCACTTTTACTAGATTCCTCACCACTGCTAATTTCACTGACAGCAATATCCTGAGGCCCAGGTTCCAGTGAGAGCAAGTATCCTTCAGCTTTCGCCAATAACTCCCGAATAGCTTTAATAGCTTGGATTTTTGTCATTTTTGGGTCTCTTCTAATACTCTCTTTACTGGTCTCAGTTGGCCCAGTGGAATCTACACTTTTTTGATCACTTTCACTTTTGTCTATATACTCCTCACTGAGAACAGAGTCAGGTATATCAAGGAGTCTTTGCATAGCCTCTATCACTTGGGATTCAGTTATATTCGAACCCATCTTTAGAGACCTTTCAGTTCTTACCTGTCCGCTCCGAAGTTCCCCATACGGGCCGCCACCTGTTGCTGGCTGAAGCGCTTGGAGCAACGGAGCCGCGGGAAAAACTTCAGAAGCAAACTGGAGACAAACAGCTTTTTATTCTGATAACTTTTCTCTCTGGTTCTAATAACGACTAACACACGCCAAAAACACACCCTAAAATGGCGCTGACCCGATCAGCAATCTCGGCCAAGTCACTCGAGATCCCGCAACAATCCCGTGAGACTACGGGTGGCGACAAAGGCCAAATCTCCACGGCTCATAGTCAACTGCAATTCAAGCCAATCCCCAAACAGGGCTCCTGCAGAAAGTAAAATATCTGAAATGAAAAATGCACTGGGTAAATTAGACACTGCAAAAGAGAAGATCAGTGGACATGAGCACAGTGCAATAGAACCTATTCAGAATAAAGTAGAAAAATGGGGGAGACGGAGAGTTGTTGATGATGAATAGTGCCATGTAGTCTAACCTATATATTTTTTTTCAATGCTGGGAATTGAACCCAGGGTTTCAGGCAAGCCGGTTAAGAGATGAACCAAGGAGCTACACCCCTAGCTCATAACAAAATTATTGAAAACTGGTCATTAAAGAAAATAATTTTAAAACCTGTTCCAAAAGGACACATGTTAAGCAGGGAAAAAAGATAAGAATGACAGAGATGCCTCAGGAGTTATGACTATTGGGAGATAATGAAGCAACTTTATTTAAAGAGCTGGAAGAAAAAAAAAGTCTACCAACCAAAATCTGTCATTCAGTAAAAAGTTTTCATTGGAAATCCTTGAGGAACCATTAGAAGGGAGCAACTATCATAAAAAGTAATCAACTGAAAAGAATTCAGAGAAAAATATTACCAAGAAAATAGGAAACCAACATAAAATAAACAGCAAGATGACAACTTTAACCTCAACTCTATCAACAATTACACTAAATGTAAAGGGTCCCTTGTGATCAGCCTCCCTGTGATAGGCTTCTGGTGCATCCACTTGTCTGAGCTACAGTTTCATAGTTCAATCAAACACTAACCTATGCTGCTTGAAGTTATTGTGTAGATGTGATTAAATTGGACAGCTTCAAGCAAGACAGAGATCCCGGATAACCAGGGTGGGCCTTATTCAGTGGGCTGAAAAGTCAAAAGAAAGCTGAGAGGTTATATTAATACAAATGTAATTTTAGATTAAGCAAATTAAAAGGGATATGGTGGATGCATTTTTAAATGATAAATGAGACAATTCCTCAAGAAGATAAAGAAATCTACATGTGTATGTATCCAATAACAGAACTTCAAAATACATAAAGTAAAATCTACAGAAATTAAAAGAAATGGGCAAATCCGCAATTACAGTCTGAGATTTCAATTCTATTTTTTTCCCAACAAAATATAGAGCAAATAGACCCAAATAGTAAACAGGCCAAAATAGTGAAGGCATAGAAAACTCGAACAAGTACAACCACTATGGAAAGCAATATGGAGATTCCTCAGAAAACTGGGAATGGAACCACCATTTGACCCAGCTATCCCACACCTTGGTTTATACCCAAAGGACTTAAAATCAGCATACTATAATGACACAGGCACTTCAATGTTTATAGCAGCTCACTTCACAATAGCTAGACTATGGAACCAACTTAGGTGTCCCTCAATAGGTGAATGAATAAAGAAAATGCGATATATATATATATCTACAAACACACTCAATGGAATATTACTCAGCTTTAAAGAAGGGTGAAGTTATGGCATTTGCCAGTAAATGGTTGGAGTTGGAGAATATCATGCTAAGCAAAATAGCCAATCCCACAAAACCAAAGGCTGAATGTTTTCTCTAATATGCAGATGCTAATTCACAGTAAGGCACGGGGCACTAGAGAAGAATAGCGTTACCTTAGATTAGGTAGAGGGAAGTGAAGGGAGGGGAGGTAGGAGATGTGGTGATGGAAAAGATAGTGGAATGAAACAGATATTATTACTGTATGTACATATGTGACTAAGTGGCCAATATGATTCTGCAACATGTACACTTAGAAAAATGAGAAATTATATCCCATCTATGTATGATATATAACAGTGCATAAATGCATCCTATGATAAGAGAACTAAAGGGACTCCATCTTGTTCTTCAGCAGCCATCTTAGGAGTTCTGAGAAATAGTTCTGTTTCTCAGAAGTAATAGAACACGGAAAGTCCTGCCTGTGTACCCATTAATTGTTACCTAGCATAATACTCTTGACAGCATAAAAACAGCAATTCCTATACAATGTAAAATTGCTCTCTTTGGTTTCCATTTTTCCTGGGCAAATACCTTGTCAGAGATTGATTGTCTAGACGTTAGTAACCATTCTCTAATATGTACTCAACTAGGGTCGTCATGATCCCATTCCCTTCTACTTGATTGTTGCTATATCAACCTGGAAAGTCCCATGGGAAATATTATTGTACCCATTGCTTTGTCTTGCTAACTGCCTAGATTCAGCTTCTGTACCATGGCTTGCTTGCATTGGCTGAAACCCTGCAATTGAATATTCCGCCCTCTGTGATTTTGCTCTTTATAAACCCTTGAAAAATCACTGCCTGCGCGCCATCTTGTCTCACTGTGTGATGTGTGAGGATTGTGGCCGCTGATCAGCTTAATAAAGGCTTTTTATTGGCTCAAGTGTGATGTGGCTTGGAGTTTTGATTGGCATCATGCTGGATACAACACTTTTGGTACAACATTTTTGGAGGCCCCAGCGAGATCCTTTTTCCTTGCCATGTCACACCCAAATTAACTTCCTGTCACAGTCTCCTGGACTCCGTCCTGGAGTAGAGGGGAGCTCCTGAGAGACATTTCTCAGCCTCGCTCCTGGGAGGATTCCAGCCTGCCATCAGGACATTTTTAAAAAGCCGCCTGTGATCTGGTGAGTTAACTCTCTGGGGGACATAGGTCAGACTGGACGCAGTCGCTTACACCTAGTCCCAGGACCAGGCGAGACGTTGCTCTGGTTCACTGGTGGGCACCCCTGTGTGGTGTGGCCCAATCTGGTCATTGTCTGTCTGTTCGTCTTTCTGTTGTCCGTCTAGTTTGTGGCTATCTGTGTCTTTGCTTTGCTCTGTGTGCTGAGTCTCTTTTTAAGTCAGTCAACCGTGAGAACCAGTCAACTCAGTGTGTAACAGTCTTAACCTGTTTCTTAGACAATTTTCAGGATTTCTAGAAACGTGCTTCTGACTACGGAATGTCTGTTAACAAATTAGATTTATGAAAATTCTGTGAATTGGAATGGCTTATTTTTGAGGTCGGTAGGCCCTCACAAAGAACAACTAACCTCCCTACTGCCCTAGAGTCAAAAAAAAAATTGTTTTCAGGCAGCAGGATATCCAGATCAAATGATTTATATACAACTCTAGATTGACATATTTACTGATGAACGTAAATGGCTAAAACATTGCATTACAGGTTACAAGTCTTCTGATTCAGAGCTCCGAAGAAAGAGCACCATCTTATTGGCCCAAAAGAAACCTGTTAATCAGAAATCCCCTGGACCCCTGGTTTTAGATAACTCTGAAGCTGAGACTACTTTCCTCTTGGAACCGCCTCCCTACCCGGCGCCCAAATCCATCCCCTCTCATTTTCCCTTCTCCGGCCCCTTCCTCCTTGCCCCTCCCTCCTTGCCTTCACCTCCCTTGTTTCCGACATCCCTTTCACCTCCGGCACCTCCCTCCTCTGCTGGGGTCCAGCCCCAGTGGGGATCCAGGGGGTCCTGAAGGATAAATGGCATCGCATCAGAGCAAGGAATGGGACAAGGAGTCGTTCTATTTGAGCGATGTCCAGAGAGAGAGCTAATCCTGTTTTCTCTGGGTCTTTATTTATATGCTTTTTCTTTTATTATAGGCACAAAATCATTCCAACAAAATGCATCATTAATCTATAGTTTCCAGATATGTCTAATTCTCCCAAGATGTAACAGTCCTTTATTTAACAGGTGCCAGACTACATAACCAGTATGTCTCCTAACCTAATCTTATAACTTTAGAGTATATCTACACCTGAAAGCTTATGAGTCTAAAGGTATTTCTATAATCACTGATAACTCTTGTAGTCCTTCTTTTAAGAAACACATGTCCTATTCTAATTTTAACATTCAGTGCCTACTTTTTAAAGATTGGTCAGGTGGAACAGTGAGAGTGGAAAACGAACAATAGATCATACCTGTTGAGTTGCTTTCTCAGAGAGTTTTTTTATTCTTTTGTTCAAGTGCACCAGGCCTTAAATATTTGTAATCTTTAACTAAAAGGTAAGCTTTGTACATCAACCCAACATGCCAACAAATTTGCCATCAATATTAACTATGTGTTTTCCAACCTCATCATAAATCCCTGTACCATTATCTTCCTTTAATCAAGTAGGTAATATATGTTTGGCCCTGTACTGTGGGTAAAATAATTCTTTCTCTGTAATTAGGTCTTTGCAAGGGTTGTGGCTTTAGAACAGGAAGCTCAGTAGGAATTATTAACTGAGGAGCAAACAACTCTTGTTGCCTTAGTTTCTCCCAGACACCTGTGGACATTTCTCAATTATGTTTTTAGACCCATTCTGGAAATATTCTTGCATGTCTGAACAACATGTTTTTCTCTCTTGGAGTTGGCAAATTTTCTGTCATCCATACAGTGGGTACTGGAACGCCTTTGCCACTCCTCACCTTCTCCTCCATTGTCTGCACCTTTCCCATTGTCAGGTGTCCTCTCCACATTTCACAAAATCCTTCTTTTACTCATCAACCACAGAGACTCACCTCTCTTTTAGAATCAGTTCTCTATACCCACCAGCCTACCTGGGATGACTGACAACAGCTTCTCCAAACTCTGTTCACATCAGAGGAACGAGAACGCATCAGACGAGAAGCTCAGAAATCTATCTTGGGTGCTGATGGCTGGCCCACAGATGACCCTGTCCTGTGGGAAGCCATGATTCTCTCCGTCTGTCCCAACTGGGACCCCATTGAAGATACAGGTAAGGAGGCTCTAAACCGGTTTTGCCAGACTCTACTGTGACGAGTCCAAACCACCCTTACAAGGCCCACTAGACAATCCCTAACAAATCTCCAAGTGCATTCTTGGAGTGCCTCCTACAGGCTTTGTAACCTGTCGGCTCCCAATATTAGGAAGACACTCCAAGGACTAAAAGGTTAGAGGAAAAGGTTTTATCTAAATTGGTGGAAATTGCCCAATGAGTTTATAATAACAGAGATCCTCCTGAAGAAAGACAAACCAAAAGACTTACTAAGGTCTTATTGACTGCCACCAAATGACCTAATGCCCCTTCTAGAGGGCCACCTACTGCAAGAGGTAAAAATTTTAAAAAAGGGACCAATGTGCCTACTGTAAGGAAAAAGGACATTAGAAAAACAAATGCCTACAGAAAGCCTGGAATTCCAGACCCTCCAAACTGAGGTTAGGAAATGTCCTTTCTATACTGGATGAGGACTGATGGGGCTGAGGCTCTATTCCAATAAGCCCCCAAGAGCCTATGGTCACCTTACAAGTAGGGGGCAAACCCACAAAGTTTCTGGTAGACACTAGAGCTATCAGTTTTGCAGCAATCCGGAGAACCCCTGTCAAAACAAAAAATCCCTATACAAGGAGCCACTGGAAAACCAATAGCCTACTAGTCTAAGCGCCTAGATCCTGTGGCTACAGGATGGCCCAACTGTTTGAAAGCAACAGCTGTTACTGCTTTACTAGTAAAAGAAGCCTCAAAACTAACTCTGGGGCAGGAACTCATGATCATTGCTCCTCATGCGATTGAGACTACATTAAAGATTTCCCCAGAAGGATGGATAACAAATACCAGGTTGATACATTACCAAACCTTGTTGCTAGACCCACAACGAGTAAAATTCTCAGCTACTACAACCTTAAACCCAGCCACTTTACTTCCTGACGATGATCCGTCTCAACCTGTACATGACTGTCCAGACATATTACAGCTTCCAGGGAACCAGACCTGATCTACGAGATGTCCCCTGGGAGAAACCAGAGGAAACCCTCTTCACAGGATGGAAGCAGTTTCATGATAGATGGCGTCAGGTATGCCGAAGCGGCTGTAGTCACCAATGACAAGGTAACTGGGCCCTAGGGTTGGGACATGAGACCTCAATTCAAAGGGCAGAACTCATAGCTCTAACTCAGGCCCTCAGATTTGGAAAACACAAAACTGCCAACATTTATATGGACAGTAGGTATGCTTTTGCTACAGCTCATGTGCATGGAACCATCTATAAAGAGAGAGGTTTATTAACCTCAGGAGGAAAGACTATTAAAAATGTTCCAGAAATTCTGGCCTTGCTAGAAGCCATTTGGCTACCAAAAAGAGTTGCTATCATACATTGCAAGGCCCACCAAAAAGGAGAGACATTAGAGATACAAGGAAATAATTTTGCTGATCAAGCTGCCCTAAGACCAGTGGGGCCATTAACTATTCTTCCAGTCCTCCCCGAGCAGATCTGCCTTCACAGCCTATTTATTCTAAACAAGATAAAATCAAAATTAAGCAACTTGATGCCCACAAAGACTCTGATGGGTGGGCTATACTCCCAGACAGCAGAGTGTACCTACCAGAGGATATCGGCCGAGCCCTCTTCCATCACCTACATCAAGGGACCCATTTGGGTGAAACCAAAATGATTGACCTGCTCAAGACGAGGTACCACTTCCCAGGACTTTACTGAAGTAAAAGTCAACAGGTGTAAATATTTATTGTTTTTGTAGACACCTCCTCGAGGTGGACAGAGGCATTTCCCACCTAAACAGAAACTGCCCACATTACAAGAGATTATTCCCAGATTTGGCCTCCCCTTATCTATAGGGACCGAAAATGGCCCTGCCTTCATGGCAAAAATAACTAAATCTTTGTCTGAAACCATGAGATTTGCAGGAGCCCTGTTTGGGGAGATGGCTTAAATTGCAGTTGACTATGGGCCATGGAGATTTGGGCATTATCGCCTTCCGTAGTCTCACGGGACTTGGCCCGGGATCTCGAGTGACTTGGCCGAGATTGCTGATCGGGTCAGCGCCATTTTGGTGGTGTGTGTGGCGCGTGTTAGTCATTGTTAGAGCCAGAGAGAAAAGTTATCAGAATAAAAAGCTGTTTGTTTCCAGTTTGCCTCTGAACTTCTTCCCACGGCTTCGTTGCTCCAAGCGGCCATCGCTTCAGGCGGCAACAGAGATTAATTAGAAACTCCACTGTGAAACTTTTACCAAGTTAATTTTGGAGACTGGCAAAACATGGGTAGACCTCCTTCGCTTTACTCTCCTTCGTGTCTGCTGCAATTTCTATAAACAGGGAATAACCCCTTTAAAATTATGTTGGAAATACCCCCACCTTTGTTAATGTCAGTGCCCAGGAAGTTAATATAACTACTTGCCATTGGGGAAACATACCTAAATTAACACTGGGTGATTTACTAGGCCAAAGACTTTGTTTTCATACCTCTAGCTTCAATCTCCAATACTCACCCTACTAAGAGTCTTGTACCAGAAACATCATCCCATCAGGGGGTTATAACAATTACCTGATTGCCCCCAAAGGGACATGGTTTGCCTGTACTTCTGGTCTAACACCTTGCCTTAATCTATGGTTATTTATTATAACGGACAAGCAGGAGCAGAACATTTTGAAACAAACAGAGTCAAAAGGGCAGCACCAGTATTAGTACCGTTGTTGGTAGCAACTGGAATAGCAGGCTCTACTGCTGTAGGAACAACAGCATTAATACTCCAAGGTCAGAATTATAAATTGCACAGTACCCAGATAGACAAAGACATATCAGAATTAGAAAAGTCTGTATCCAGGCTAAAAGAATCCCTAAACTATTTAGCAGAGGTCACCCTACAAAATAGGAGAGGTCTAAATTTGCTGCTCCTAAAACAGGGTGAATTGTGCATGACATTAAGAAAACAATGCTGCCTTTATGCTAATCATTCAGGTGTCATCAGAGATAGTTTGTCTCTAATAAGGAAGAGACTAAAAGAAAGGAAGGAGACCCTCAAAAACCAGGAAACCTGGTATGAACGTTGGTGTTCCTGGTCTCCATGGCTTACTACTTTGATCAGCACTATAGCTGTCCCCTGCTTATTATACCTTTAATACTTATGTTTGCTCCATGTATAATAAACTGTGTAAACAACATACATTCAACAAAACATCCAATCTGTCAAGCTCATGGTATTGCATGCCCATTATGATCAATTGACCTCTGGAAACTTAGATGAATTAGACACAGATGTGTAACGACAAAGAATTGTCTATTCCCATAAGACCAGTGGGGAATGTGATAAGAGAACTAAAGGGACTCCATCTTGTTCTTCAGCAGCCATCTTAGGAGTTCCAAGAAGTAGTTCTGTTTCTCAGAAATAATAGAACACGGAAAGTTCTGCCTGTGTACCCATTAATTGTTACCTAGCATAATACGCTTGACAGCATAAAAACAGCAATTCCTATACAATGTAAAATTGCTCTCTTTGGTTTCCACTTTTCCTGGGCAAATACCTTGTCAGAGATTAATTGTCTAGATGTTAGTAACCATTCTCTGACATGTACTCAACTAGGGTCATCATGACCCCATTCCCTTCTACTTGATCATTGCTATATCAACCTGGAAAGTCCCATGGGAAATATTATTATACCCATTGCTTTGTCTTGCTAACTGCCTAGATTCAGCTTCTGTACTGTGGCTTGCTTGCATTGGCTGAAACCCTGCAATTGAATATTCCACCCTCTGTGATTTTGCTCTTTATAAACCCTTGAAAAATCACTGCCTGCGTGCCATCTTGTCACACTGTGTGATGTGTGAGGATGGTGGCCGCTGATCAGCTTAATAAAGGCTTTTTATTGGCTCAAGTGTGACGTGGCTTGGAGTTTTGATTGGCATTATGCTGGATACAACACTTTTGGTACAACACTACTGTCATGCATAACTAATTAAAACAAATTTAAAAATGTTTTTAAAAGAATATATAACTACAACAAGTATTATCATATATATGGTCATAAAATTATTTAAAAAACATGCTCTGTAGGATTATGTTTAGAAAAAGCTTTTGCTGTGTCGCTGCCTGAAGCGGAAGTCGCTTGGAGCAGCGAACGCCACAGGAAAATTCAGAGGCAGGATGAAAATGAAAAAAGGTCTTTTATTCTTCTTCTCTCTCCAGCTCCAGCAATCACTCCAAATGCTCTAACTCCAACCACCACCTTCTTCTTCCCCACACACACTAACGAACCTCACCCAGTTATATACATATAGCTTTAACAAGGACACGTGCTTACAGCTCAAGCTTACAGGTGCGTCACGCAGTGTTCACGGGCATACAAAGATTCTTTGAATAATGTATTAATATCAGGTGGAAACTAGAACATCTTTTATGGCTCTCAGCTAACCGCAATCTTTAGCTATCTCCTTGATTATAGGCTCCTTCATTTCCCCCTTTTAGTTTTAAAAGAGGGGATGTTCTAGGACGTCCATGTGCAACTGACATTCTTACCCGTCATGGGAGTCTAGGCTGTCCTGACTCCTGGCTTAGGTTGACATGCCGACCACATTAGACTGTCCCGTGCGACTGTGCCGTGTCTTAGGTTGTCCCCTTCTGGGGATCTTACCCGTCATAGGCTAACCAGCCATCCAATAGAGCCCTTCAGGATCTACTGTGTGTTGACTAACAGCCGTCCAATTTTTAGGAGATGCTGCGGCTTTAAGGCGGTAAGCCTACTGCTGACGAGCCAAGCTTCCATAGCGTATCAAGTTCTTTAAGCAAATCAGCTGCCCTTAGTTTCATCAAGTAACGCACTGAGTTCTCTTAGACAAATACCCGCAAGGCATTGTCCCGTAATGTCCCAAAATAATGGAAAATCAAAATGTCCATAAGTTATAACACATAGATTCAGGAGGCCCCATGCATGCAGAGCAGAGGCCACACTGCTGGTTAGGTTGTTGATGCTTGAGCAGCAGGGATGCTTGCAGCCACCGCGGTCCCTGCAGTTGTAGCAGCAGCCGTCTTTTTTATGTCTAGACATTTCCACCGGCAAATCTTCAGGGCCCGCTACCTAAAAACTCAAGCATCCATTATTAAGGGAAAGGCAGTGCTATTCCAGCACTGAGATCAAAAGGTGAGCTGTCAAACTAAAAAAAGAATTATTAGAGTAGAAAATAAAAGTTGATCTCTGCTCACACACATTGCTGCTTAAGCTCCCACAAACATAAGCTGGCAAAATATCACATTCAGAAATAATCAAAGAGAAACTGAGGGTGTTTACTGCATTAAAGATAAAGAAAAGCTAAAGGCATTTTGGAAAAATAATTTGTTAGCTGGAATCCTCAAGTCTCTATATACACAGCAATCCTATACCTGTTGAAATAATTCAAATTAATCAGCTATTAAACAAATGAAGTTAATAACAAATAAACGATCCTCTGTCGGAACACCAAAATATCAGGTTATACAACATTAAACATATTCACAGCTGAAGAGAAGTCCCAGAGACAACTATAAATCAAAATTGATTATCATTATAATTGATTATCTAATTAAAATATTTCTGAACTTATATAAATATCTATTTATCTATCTATCTATCTATTGATTATCAAATTAGAATATTCTAAGCTTAAATGAATTAACATTATTTGTTATTTGGATCTATATCTATCTACCTTTTTTTTTTTAAGCGCTTAATTATTTGTGACGTCACACTAGACAGACGCACATATAAACATATTTGTGACATCACATTAACATGAAATTTAGACAAATGCACAGACATAAAGACATATATAAAAGAGAAAAAAAATTACAATTGTGTATACACTGAAGAGAGATCTTCTTGTCCCGGCCGGGAAGAATGAAATTTAAGTTGTAAATTTAATGGAGGACTCTTTTAAGGGAATCACTCCATACCTTCATTTTGGTCCTCTTGATTTTGTACTTGTTTATTCAATCTAGACTCCTCAATAACTTCGTCTTGATCCTTTTGACTTTGTACCTGCTTTATCAATCTAGATGGTATCCATATTGGAGAGGATTCGTGCTTTGGAAAAACACAAACAGATCCTCTCCCCCAAATTAATACTGGGTCTGGACCCTTCCATGTGCCTGAGAGAACATCCTTCCAGTAAACCAAAGGTTTTTGTTGTTGGTGTGGGTTCCAGTGTCTATCTCCAGCCGAATGTCCATTAGAATCTAAAGTTAAGAAATTTAGGGTAAACAGGGCAACTGCCAATCTGTCCTTAGGATTTTTCCAGTTTCCATCTTTTTGCTTTAGTAACATATTTTTAAGTGTCCGATTTGCTCTTTCAATTATTCCTTGTCCCTGAGGATTATAAGCGATACCTGTTTTGTGGATAATATTGAACTTTGTACAAAATTGTTTGAAGGATGTGGATGTATATGCAGGGCCATTATCTGTTTTAAGCATTTTGGGGATGCCCAATGCAGCAAAAGCTTGCAGACAATGAGATATAGTATCTTTAACTTTTTCTCCGGAATGTAAAGAAGCAAAAATCATGCCTGAGCATGTATCTATGGTGACATGAATAAATCGTAATTTTCCAAAACTTGGCTCATATGTGACATCCATCTGCCACAAATGATTGGGCATCAAACCTCGTGGGTTAACCCCATAATGTGGATTGGGCAAAAGTGTTACACAAGATGGACATTCTTTTACAATTCTACGAGCTTGTTCTTTTGTGATTTTAAATTTTTGTCTTAAGGTAGTGCTGTTAACGTGGAACTGGGAATGAAATAAAGTAGCTTGTTGTACTGTAGCAAATATAAATATTGTTTTAGTGAGGGCGTCAGCTTTTTGATTACCTTCATGGAGAGGACCAGGCAGATTAGTGTGAGCTCTTATGTGACCTATAAATAAAGGTTCTTTTCGTTGCCATAGGAGATTTTGGATTTGAGAAAACAATTTAAAAGCTGGAGTATGTGGTGCTATTGGACCTGCTAGCTCCAATTTTGGGACAGCATGTACAATATAATGACTGTCTGAAAAAATATTCATAGGCTGTTCTTTACAATTTTCCAGAGCTATTATTATAGCTTCGAGTTCCACTAATTGAGCTGATTTTTGATTAGTGATATGAATCATTTTTTCATTTTGAGTGACTACTGCAGCAGTACCGTTAGAGGATCCATCTGTAAATACATTAAATGCTTTAGGAATGGGTTGATTTTTTATTACCTGTGGGAATATGATAGGATGATTGATACAAAAGGATAGTATAGGAGATTTAGGAATATGATTGTCAAAATTTGCAGAAGTAGAGCATCTAGCTATAGCCCAATCATTATCATTGAAGCACAAATATTCAACCTGTGACGATGAATAAGGAGTAATAATAGTAGCGGGATGAATTCCAAATATTTTAGTAGAGGTTTTAAGTCCTTGAAGAATAAGTTTAGCCACCATGGAGGTATAAGACTCAATTGTACTTTTAGGAGAGACAGGCAAATGTATCCATAATATAGGTCCCTGTTGCCAAAATACTCCTGTTGGAGTATATTGTGAAGGAATAATAATCAATATTAGTGGTTGTGCAAAATCAAATCTATCGCAATGGGATCTTTCAATGGCCTGTTCTACTAATTTTAGAGCTCTCCTGGCCTCAGGAGTTAATGTTCGAGGTGAGGATGGGTCAGGGTTCCCACGAAGGATGTCAAATAAGGGTTTTAATTGTCCAGTAGTGAGGCTTAGTGTAGGGCGAAGCCAATTAATATCACCCAGTAATTTTTGGAAATCATTGAGGGTGGTCAAATGTTCTTTACTTATTAGAATTTTGGGGGGTTTAACAAAAGTATCCATGATTTTAAAGCCTAAATATAGTATAGGTGATCTGCTTTGAACTTTTTCTTCTGCTATATATAATCCATATTTTTTTAGATTTTTTGTTATTTCACTAAATATATTAAATAAGATTTGTTGATTAGGGTGAGCTAATAAAACATCGTCCATGTAGTGTAGACACATGAGGTCTTGATATTTGTTTTTAATGGGCTGTATAGCTCTGTCCACATATAGTTGGCACAGTGTAGGGCTATTTGCCATTCCCTGCGGCAATACTTTCCATTGATATCTTTTATCAGGGCCATTATTGTTAATAGAAGGAATTGAAAAAGCAAACCTGGGGGCATCCAGAGGATGTAGGGGAATGGAAAAGAAACAGTCCTTTATATCAAGGGTTATAAGGTAATAGTTTTTTGGAATAGCTACAGGATTAGGAAGTCCAGGTTGAGTAGGGCCCATAATTTGCATTGTTTTGTTAATTTGTCTTAGATCTTGTAATAGTCTCCATTTTCCTGATTTTTTCTTAATTACAAATATGGGAGAATTCCAGGGAGAGGTGGAAGGCTCTATGTGTCCTGCTTCTAATTGTTCTTTAACTAATTGATGGGCCGCTTGCAATTTTTCTTTGGATAGGGGCCACTGAGGGACCCAAACTGGCTTATTAGAGAGCCATGGTATTTTTAAAATTGTTTTCTCAGTGGCCCCTAGAAAAAATGTCCTTTGCCTTTTTTATTATGATTAGGATTTTTATTCTTAACACCTGCAGGCTTGGTGGCTAGGTGTAGCCCCATTTGATGTAAGATATCTCTTCCCCATAGGGTAACTGGCAAGCTGTTTAAAACATAGGGTTTGAATGTTCCTGTATGGCCTTCATTGTCTTGCCAATTTAAGATTACAGCACTTTGAGCTGGGGTATTACTGTATCCCAAGCCTCTTAAACTGGTTGAGGCTTTCTGTAGAGGCCAGTGCTTAGGCCATTGTTGTAGATTTATGATGGAAGAGTCAGCTCCTGTATCAATCAGCCCCTCCATCTCTATACCTTGAATTTTTAATTTGCACATAGGCCTCCGTGAACAGTCCTGGACCCAGAAAGCCATAGGTCCTGAACCAGTGGAACCGAATGCTCTGCTATTTCTATTTTGTGGCATGCTTTTAAAAGAATTATGGAGACTGGGAATGAGGAGCAGCTGTGCGATTCTGTCTCCTTGATTTACGGAGATGATGCCCCTGTGTGTACTTAGCATTATTTTAATCTCTCCATTATAATCTGAATCAATAACCCCTGGTATAACATTAAAGCCTAATAAACTTTTGGAACTACGCCCAAGGATTAGTCCCACAGTTCCTGAAGGGAGAGGTCCCCTGATTCCCGTAGGAATCAGCTGAACCCCCATTTCAGGTGTCAGGACCATCCGGGCAGTAGTACAGAGATCTAATCCTGCACTTCCTCTTGTCCCTCTGATAAGGGAGTTAATGGGTAGGAGGGACTGTGACGAGGAATCATTTGAATCTGAGGGCCTTCCTCCTCTAGTGCCTCGTACATTTGTGGGCCCCGGGGCATTGGGCCCCGTGCCCCGTTTTTTGAAATCCTTGATAAATCATTTCCATATATATCATATCTAGAATGGCATTGATTGGCCCAATGTATACCCTTTTTGCACCTGGGGCATCGGCCTGGAGCACGGTATGAATTTGATTTTATTACCCTTGGGGGATATTGCTTAGCATATCTTGGTTGATTATAATCATTCATGGCTTTTATAAACCGACTTTTTGTTATATTTGCTCCCATCTTTTTAAATTTTCTTTTTTCTTACCTTGCCGCCGAATTCCCAGTACAGGCCACCACCTGTCACTGCCTGAAGCGGAAGTCGCTTGGAGCAGCGAACGCCACAGGAAAATTCGGAGGCAGGATGAAAATGAAAAAAGGTCTTTTATTCTTCTTCTCTCTCCAGCTCCAGCAATCACTCCAAATGCTCTAACTCCAACCACCACCTTCTTCTTCCCCACACACACTAACGAACCTCACCCAGTTATATACATATAGCTTTAACAAGGACACGTGCTTACAGCTCAAGCTTACAGGTGCGTCACGCAGTGTTCACGGGCATACAAAGATTCTTTGAATAATGTATTAATATCAGGTGGAAACTAGAACATCTTTTATGGCTCTCAGCTAACCGCAATCTTTAGCTATCTCCTTGATTATAGGCTCCTTCATTGCTGTATTGTATAAAACAAAGGAATAAGATAAGCATGTATAACCAGCAAATTCATTCTGAATTTGGTTAATTTTCACTAGAAAATTTTAAAAAAAGAAAAAAGAAAGAGAGACCTTTTTAAAATGCTTTTTATGACCTAGCCTCAGGGGGTGTGCAAGTCACTTTTGTCGTATTCTAGGGGCACACAGATTCAGGGTGGAAGGTCCTACTCAAGGGTCTTAATGCCAGAAGATGAGGATCACAGGAGCACATCTCAGAGGCTGGATATTGCAGAGTAATAGAAGCTGCAGGGTCATGGTGGGACATTATCATCTAAAATTATACAGTACCCTGTGATAATCTACTTTTTAGTGCAATGAAAGTAACATAGCCAATCTAATAGCTGACATTTTCCATAGACATCTTAAACAATGTTATTCTTTATTTTTTTCTTCAGAAATAAATAAAGAACTAGAATCAATGCGCATGGGTGGAAAAATATTCCTACAACAAATACAAATTGCTTTTGACAAGATGGCGGCACTGCCAATCATGATGCTATGCACAGGAAGTGGAGCCACTCGCCTGCGGGTGGAGCTTGAGAACTTGTAAAGAATACGCAGTTCGCTATGAATGTCTCATCACTATTGTTATTTTTCCACGCATATTATTTCAGGTGTTGTGCTGAGAAGCCCAACAGGAGCTAGGGAGGCAATCCAGAGGTTAGCAGCACTGGAAGTTGATGTTGTCACTAGAGAGAGAGAGAAATGCCCACCTGGAGGCAATGCACCTGCAAACCCTGATTATACGACTGGCAACATCCCCCCTGGTTTTGAGCTTGTAGACATTGAATTGCTTTTACCATATCAAAATTTCAAACCTTACTTCCTCTTTCCCTTCCAAAACTAGAAAGGGTTTTCCTATGTTGGCTTTGCCAAAAAGCAAAAGGCACAATCCCAAACATTATCATCTAAGACTTTTAAAACCTTTAACCAAAATGATCTGTGTTACCAAGAACACGGACCCTTTTGGCAGAGGTGGGTCCCCTATGCCTGGACGCTGAGGTAAGAAGGTGATGAACAGAGAGGTAGGGGGTGTCCTGCAGCACCTTCCACCCCCCAACCACAGCTCCCGCTGAAGCACTGTCCAGATGTGCAATTCAAGGTGTGCTCCCCCAAGAAAGGTATGCTGGGAACAGCCACAGTTCTTTTGCATATGTCAGTTTTACCATCCAGGCACAACTGGTAGATCAGATCCAAAGTGGTTCTGGCATTTTATCCTTTGCTCAGGACAAGCAAGTGATGAGATTCACCTGGAAACACGCACAGGTTCCATTAATAGCTAGCCTTCAGGGAGCAGGGAGACCCACAATTGTGACTCCCATTTGCATTATCCGTGGATGCTAGGAGTAGCCACAAGGAGACAGGTTCTAAGACTTCTAAAGAATCATGGGTGTTTGCCAGGTGCTGGGCACAATCCTGTAATCCCAGCAACTCAGGAGGCTGAGGCAGGAGGATCATGAGTTCAAAGCCAACCTCAGCAACTTAGCAAGACCCTGTCTCAAAATAAGAAAATCAAAAAGGGTTGGGATGTGGTTCAGTGGTTAAGTGCTCCTGGCTTCAATCTCTAGAACCAAAAAAATATGTGTGTATGTGTGTGTGTGTGTGTACACACACACACACACACACACACACACACACACACATATATTTAAGAAAACACTAGAATGTAAACTCCACAAGGACAGAAACTGTTACAGGTTTGCTCACCACTGACTCCTCAGCACCTAGGACAGCACCTGGTACTTAGTGGGTAATTAAGTATTCATTGAGTGAATATATCATTGAATTTCACCTAAAAACCCTTTAGCTGAGACATTACTCCCCAGCTCTTTGGACTAGGAATCTGGAAGCTTCACTTGTTACTAAGACCCATTCTTCCTTTCCCTAAATTACTTAAATGGAGAAGTTAAAACATAGAGAGAAGTTGAAAAAATAGTAAAATAAACATTCGCATACTCACAATTTAGGCTCAATAATTATTCAAACTTTGTTGTATCTATTTCTTTCAATATTGTGTGCTTAGGTACCTTCATGTGCATATGTGCACATAAATCTCCATCTGTCTATGTATGTAAGGTGTGTATGTAGACGTGTGCATGTCTATGGCATGGGCAGGCGGGTGTGTCACTTAGGGCTCAGTCATAGAAGCAGGACTTCCGCACATCTGTGTATCTCAGGTCTGGTGTGAGAGCTGGGAGTCCACAGGACAAGATCAGGAAGATACCCATGTAAAATGGAGGTGGGGGAGGCTGGAGCCCACTGGTGTGGACAGGAAACTCTCACGGACGGCCTGAGGACTGGTCTTCAGAGAGCGGGGGAAGCTCACGATTGGCAGCCTGCTGTCGTTCCCATCACCTCCAGCTGTGATGAAGTGCATGTCCTGTGGAAGCCAGGGGCCCTTCCCGGTGGAGCAAGACACACCCCTGGGCAGGAGCAGGGAGACCCGAGGGGGAAGCTGGGGAAGGTGCTGTGGTCGCAGCCTGCGTGGGAGGCAGGACGGCTGCTCGGTGACGATGGGCAAGAGCCACCAGATGGCCGCTGCACCCTCCGCCCTCAGGACTGCCCACGCACAGAAACCTGAGGGAAAGAGGGAGTGCTGGGAGGCTCGGCTCCCCACGCTGACCACAGAAAGCCATTGCAAAGTAAGTTCCAGAAACAGCCACTCCCTCCAAGCACTCCCACCTGCACCGCAAGGGCCCACTCTTAAATTGCAGGAGAGAACAGTCAAGGGGGACTTGCAGTGGCCAACGCTCAGCTCCCATAGGTGGTGTGGATGGGACACGTACGGCTGGACTTTGATTTTTCTCCCACTTAATACACTACCTTTATTTTATTTTTAAGGGTTTTGCTAAACTCATCTGACCTGGTCTGGCTTGATTTTCATTTTCCTCCATCCATTGAAGAGTGAAATCATCAAAATCATGTTGGCAGATATTAAACTCTTTCTTTTCTTCTGGGAAAAATATCAGTGAGCACCAGGTTTGGGGTGGGGAGGCTGCTTCCCAATGAACATCTTGAGCTTTACAAGGGTCTTGTGACAATTTTTTTCCTCTTTCTCTCATTCTCAAGCTGTTACGATAATATTTCCATCGTGGAAAAAAAGAAAACATCCCAGATCTTTCTTCTTGAAGGTCTGCACCAGAGCTCCTGCGAAACGCGGCTGCCTCCTGTTTTGTTTTCTTTACTTGGCACTCCGTGAATAGCCATCGCTGAAGGAAAGACTAAACTATTTAAAAATTAATGTATTATCTTTCATTAGAGTCAGAATATCCCTGTAGCTGCTGAAACTTGAGCAGAATTAGGAGCAACAGATGAGGCATTTGTAGCCAAGCAAATCTCCATGGCAACAAGTAATTAAAGTTGATTATAATTGTAAGACATTTACTCAGGATTTAAAAAAAAAAATCCCTCAGAAAATCAACATGAAAGGACACGTCTCGGCGTTTCAAGGCACATAAATTGACAATAAGTAAGAATCATTCATGTGAGATTCAGTCATTCAAAAAGCTAGAGCCTATTTTGAGCTTGAGAAAGATCTTTGCTTCCACTGCCCCGACAGGCAGCCCTCTCTAGTGAAGCCCAGGTGGAATTCTGCGCGGACGCTGGCGGCCACCGTTAAGTGGACCTTCCCTCGAGGCAACTTCATCCCTGATGATTTGCTTTCCAGGCTATCCTCAAAAACTTGTCTAATCTGCATACACTCAAATGCCAATGCTAATGATTCTATTTCAGGGGCATCTAGCTGCATGGGTCTGCCCTGCACATTGGCCCTGAAACCCAGAGCCAGAAGGGGTAACTTACTTAACAAAATATAACTCCAGGTGAGCCTTCACCAAAGCAACCCACAAGGAGTGTCTCAAAAAGGGCTGGGGAGTCCCTGATCCCATGACCTTAAGAGGCACAGCACACACTCTCTGCCTTAGGAATGTCCTGTTGACACTGGTCAGCTGTCCTCAAGTCCCATGGTAAAGGCAACCACTGGACGTTTTTATTAACCCAATGTTTTCCAAAGTTATCTGCCTACAGAACCTTTTATCTAAATATCTGTTTTGACTTAGCACCTGGCCTCGGTCAAGTTGTCAGGGGCTGGCGTCTGTGGAGTGCCTGGTGTGAAATGCTGCCCGTTACGGTCCCTGCCTGGAGTGAGTGATGTCGTTGGTTCTTAGATCTCTCTGGACACTGGAATCATTTCAGATGCTTTGACACCCAGCTCCTGGCCTGCAGGTTGGTTTCCTGGGCACGGCTGTCCTGGGCAGCAGGACTGGGATGCTTGAGGCTGCGGCACTGGGCCACCTGGGGACAGAGAGGAGGCTGGAGTGGCCTTGCGTTCCTCTGGTCTTCAGTAGCTGACTCAGAGCTGGGCTGGCCCCAGGTCTGTCCTGCCCGCACAAGCTGTCGGGGGGCGGGGGGGCAACACACTGCAGATTATGATGTGCAAAATCAACTCTTTAATGATCAAAAATAAAAAAGAGGAAAAATTCCAGAAAAGGGTTGTGGCTTTGTTTTCCATGACGCCCTCCACTGATCCAGGGTCATTAGGATGTGCTCAGGACGGCATTGTGACTTTAAAGGACTCTGGGCATCTTTGCCTTCATTGTCCCCACCTCTGCAGAAAAAATATGAATGTCTAGTTTACAACCCCATGGGGACAAAGACAAAGATGACCCAGGCCAATTAAGAAGCAAAGCATTTTTCAACTATTAAAGTTCTTTTATTTACTTCTGATTTTAAAGGAAATTATTGTCTTGGTCCTCTCAAAGTATCCTGTGCCCTGTACAGCTCTGGGTGTGGCCTCACTCAAGGGGTAGGGACCGAACTCTCAGGAAAGCTGGTGCTAGCCAGCTGTGGCAGAGCCTTGACTCCTAGTATCTCCTTGCTGGGTTTGAGTCCACAGACTTCAAGCCAGTAGCTCTCTAAATTGTTGACTCTCCCCTTACCACAAAGGAGAGGCAGGTTCTCTGGAGCAGGAAGAATTGTTGCTTTTAAATACTAAGGGGCAGGGGCCATAGTTTGTTCCGTTTCAACTCTTCAGTCTTGCTCCCATCAATGACAGAGATATGGTATGGATTTCCTGCCACTCAAAGTCTGGATTATGTTGGAGGAGCGCCTGATGTCATCATTCCAGTGCTTGCTAGACGGGTGGCATTTTGGGTCCAACCCCACATCCAATGAACTAGAATTTACATTTTAATAAGAACCTTAGGTAATTCATATGCACATTAAAATTCAAGATGCGTTCCTATGAATAACTTATTTAAATGATCAGGCACAAGAATCAGTGATGCCTTCTTCCAGTGGAGGCCAAGGAAAGAGGGGAGAGATTTCAGAGCTTGACGGGAAATGTACCCATCCTAGTCACAGGTTACAAAGTGAACTTGGTTCCCAGTGGAGCTTCTGGTAGATGTGTCGGTCAGCTTTCCATCACTGCAATGAAATGCCGGAGATAATCAGCTTATAAAAGGAAAAAGGTTTATTTTGGCTCAAAAAATATGAGAGCCACATGGAGGTTTCTGTCCATAATGGACGGGCCCGTTGCTGTGGGAAGCATCCTATCATGGAGGGAGCTCATGGTGGAACAAGACCGCTCACCTCGTAGCCAGGGAGCAAAATAGAGGAAGAAGAAGAGATGGAGGCTCCACAATCCCCTTTCAAGGGCATGCCCCCAGTAACCTAAATACACCCCACCTCTCAAAGGTTCTCCCACTTCCCAACAAGGCGACTGTGGGATAAGTAGCCTTGTCCTCCGTCGGGGGACATTCCAGATCCCAGCTATGGCAATGGTCTGCACAACTTGACCTTGGATAAACAGGATCAATGCTGACAATAACCCCAAGCCTGACAGGAGAATTCTGAGACGTCCTGAGTTAAGTTACAGGCCAGAGCAGGGAGGGAGAAAAGAGAGAAGTTTAATTGTCCGCTTTAAGCTAAATCAGCAAAGCAAAGAAAAAAATGGCTCCCTGTTCCTTTCCGAAGTGCTGAAATTAGCCACCCAGGCCATATTCCGTCTTGCTTTTAGATCCAACCCACCAAGAAGCACCAGAAGCTTCTCTTCTGGATGAACCTCTGATTGCAAGACTCTGCCTGTGTCAGGTCCTGCTCACTAGGTAGGTTTCACATGGGCTATTTGTATCTCACCCCACGTGTGCAGTATAAAATACCTGGCTCCTGAGGTCACCTGTGCATTGTCCCAACTGCTATCTGGCCATGCTGCTGGCTTAGGGAATATCTCAGGACTGGCCCTTTTATTTTTGGTTAGCCTCTGTAACAGCTCAGTAAGGCCTTCATTTCAGAGCCCCCTGGTCTCAAGAGCTTGGTATAACAAGCCTCCTGTCAAAATAGCACTTGACAAAGCAAAAGATGGCTAAGGGGTCCCAGTACGGAGGCTCTGACTCAGTGAGAGGAGAGGCCAGACGTTTTAGGGTATTGTAGAGTCTTGACTGTCAGGTTGGGACTCCAGGGAAGGCTACAAGCCCTTGAGGGAGGGGTTGGAAGAAGCCAGGCAGAGGAAAACAAAGCAAGGCAGACGCCCAGGCCAGGAAACTGAGGCCCGAAGAGACCCACGCACTGCGACGTGGGGAACGGCTGGCTCTGAGGAGGGAGAGGTCACCGCCCTGAGCTGTCACTCATCAGCTGCTGAGGCTTGGTGCTGCCTGAACCACACTGGAACCATAACCACCCAGGAGAAGGGAGGAGGGGGTCAGGCAAGGGCTCTGGGGAGGCTGACATGATGGCCAGAGCGGCTAACGACAAGCCCCTGGAGGTGCTGACCTGCCTCAGTCCCTCTCGCCCTGGCCCGAGGCACAGCAAGGACACAAGGCCTGCTCATGCAAGGATTAGCAGGGCCATGGCCAAGGAAACGCCAGGCTCTCAGCCAGCCCAAGACAGGACTCTACAGTTCCTTCACTCTTTCATCTCAACCCTCTTTTGTTCTGTTTTCTTTGCTGATTCCATGAGCGAATAGCTTCACTCCACCCCCGCTGCACATGGTGGAGAGAATACAAAATCACACTTCATCTTTGGGTTTCTCACTAATAGAATAGTAAGGCTTTAAAATGTCAGCCTGTCTCTCTCATGTTATATTAAAATACAGTTTTGGGGGGAATAGATAATAAATGTATGCAGGACGCAATTCAGATAATGGCAAGCGCTGCATCATGAAGCACACCGGCCTCCTCCTTCCTTGCTCTTCGACACGGGTCCCTGTCTGTCTTCTGGTTTTCCTTAGTTACGGACTTTCCACACGCCTGTGACCAAGGCGTCTCAGTCCTAACCCTGTGCTGTAATGGATCCAGGGCTCGCTGGTGGTCTTTGGCTGTGTGTGTGTGTGTGTGTGTGTGTGTGTGTGTGTGTGTGTTTCCATTGACCTTTCAATTTGCTGGAAGTTTCTTCAAAAGCTGCTCATGGAACTGTGTTGCCTAAGCTCTTGCAAGTCCAAAGGTGCTTTTCTGCATCCCTATTGGCCTCGCCTGGTACAGAGACTCTGACCCACGTTTTCTATTAGGACTCTCTGTAGACCTCATGCGTCTCTGGAGTCAGACCCGCGAGTCCCTTGGAGAGGTGATCCCATCTCGTGCTCTAGCTGTCCAAGGGATGCTTTCATTCCTTCTGCGGTTTAGTAGCTCAGATGAGTCCCCACACTGATGGTTCTGTTTAAATATTTTCCTCTAGGGCATATGTTGTGATTTTTTTTTTCAAAATAAACAGTCAAGTCTTCTTTTTATTTCTGGGAATTATAATTGAATTACATATTTATTTTCCATTTTTTTTGTAGGAATGTTGTTTTTGGAACTGGCAGGTACGATTGCATACCTTGTCTGTGCACCACCCACTATTTTAAGGCACGTGTGCAGCGTGGAAAGACTAATGCCAGATCTTCCACCCGCAGGACCTCACGTAGGGAGCTACCATTTTTATAGCAGGAGCATTTTGCACCTGTTCTTAGCATTTTCCACAAATCAGATCTATTGCTAGCTGCAGCTGCCTTGTGGCACAGTAGACCTCTTGAACTCATCAAACTTTGCGTCCTTGGCCAACGTGCCCCCAACCTCTCCAGCCATCTCTAAATACTGTTGCTTTTACTGTTGTTTTCCCTACCTTCTTTGGAGGCTTCCACTACACGTGTGTTGGGTCTCCTTTGTCGTGTCCTCTTCCCCCTGGTGGCTCCTGTGGACTGTGCCCATCTGTCTCAGTCCTGCCACCCCTGACCTGGGGGACTTTCCACATCGCCTCCGCCCCCCTGAGCTGCTTCTGGTTTGGCGTTCTCTTCTGTGATTCTTTATTTCTCCCCCCTCCTCTCAAGAACTCCCTCGCTGATGTTCTGCCTCATCCCTTTATCTTACCGTGTCATCCCTGGGCTCTTGTCAGTGAGCTCTGACTTTATGAAGAACTCAATATTTAAATAAAGATCTCCATTCCTTCATTAAGTTTTTTTTTTTTAATTCTTGGAATAAGTTTGCTCATAACATTCATGTGACCTATAGCAGCATGCTGTTGTGAGGTTTGCTTATCTGCTATATATACATTTCCCATTCTCTTATCATTTTTATGTACAGCTTTTGTATAGATTCTGTTTTCTTTGCTTCTTTTTAATATTTATATATTAATGAATCAAACCCCCAGGAAAACTTATGCAAGAGGCTTATGAGGCCGTGGATGAGGGTGTTGTCCCAGGCTGGAAGGAGTTTGTCTCGGTGGTGGGTGAAGTTACTCATGCCACAGGCTTAGGTTTTAGCTTCAGGTTTCCAGTCTCCACAGTCAGCAGGGACAAGTAGTCAGTGGTGGGCAAAAGTTTGGGATTTTACCTTTTAAGTGATTTAAGTAATTTCAGGGCTAAAAGCAGGAGCGACATGTTTTCTCCATGGATGGGTTGGTTAGTCCAGTTATTATTCTTTTCCCTTGGACTATTAGAGCAACTACACTTGACTTCATTTCTCCCTCTCGGTCTCTCTCTGTCTTTATTGTTTTCTCTCTCTCTCCACTGCAATTCCTCCTAGTTATTCAGAACACTTCTCCAAACCCTGCAGCCAGTTCATTGGGAAAATATAGGGAAGAGGGAGAAAAGGGAAGAGTGGCTTCTCTGTACAGAGCCCCCCAAGGGAGGCAGCAATAAAGGGAGCCGTGGCCCCAGGAGAGAGACACTGGCAAGGCACTCGTGAAATACATGCCACCGTCCATGCCCCAAGAAAGGCGATGGGACTCCATTTCTAACTCGTTGTTTGGGTAGCATAAGCTTCGCTCTCTCCCCGAGACGCCCAGGTCCTGCTCTCCACAGCTGGGAACACATTCCCCTAAGTGGCACAGGAGCTTGGCAGGTGTGGTCAAGGCAAGGCAGGGAGAGGATCCCTGGACGCCAGTGCGCGGGAGAGCTGGTGCCTGTATTGCTTCTTGCCAAATGAAAATGTCACCCTTTCTGAGCACCTTTTTCAGAAATTCTTCCCTGGGACCCTCTCAAAGACCCCTGTGAAGAAACTAAGGCTAAGAAAAGCCAGATTATTTGCTCGGAAAAATTCAGATGAAATGTATCTAAAGTAGATTTGAATTCAAGGGTACGTCTGTGTGACTCCACGAGGTCCCTGCTTGTGACTCAGCCAGCCATTCCCTGTCAGCGGCTGTTGACAGAAAGAAACCACCTGAAATGTTCTTTCTGATAGGAGAGCATCTCCCTTGCGCAGGGGCTCAGCCTGTCTTCCTCTCACCACCAGGGCCTTGTAGCTGGGAGGACCTGAGGGTTATAAAGAACCACTGGGGTGTCTGGGCAGCCCCGGGGTCGTCTGTGGATTCAGGGATACCATGGCCCCTCCCTTCCCACACCACCCCTGAACAGTTGTGGGAGATTCCACAGTGCAAGGAAGCTGGAGCCCAAAGGCCCTCCTACTTTCCCCTCCTCTGCCAACACTTGCAAAACTTCAAAAGACTTGAGCTTGCCCGCCTCAGAAGGGAAGGAGAAGGAAGCCATAAGAATGGAAAGGGGGAGGGAGGAAGCCACGTTGCTGTGCGCCCTCTGCAGACCACATGCCACTGCCCTCCACGATGAGTAGGGACAGTTCACCCTAGAGGCCAGCAAGCTGAGGGTCAGTGGGGAAGAATAGCCCGGCGGCAGTCAGAGGCCCTTCAGCAGTAAAGTCCCTTCAGCTCTGGGTCTCCCTGGGCCATGCCTTTGCCTCCAAGCAGGCTAAGAAGTGTCCCTGTAGTGGACCAAGTGAAAGACCCTCGCCTCAAAAATGCTTCCCATTTCTGAGGAGGTGCTGACCAAAAGCCAAACCTAGGACAGCCATCTTGTGAGCTGCATCCTCCTGATCCTTGGAGGGCAAAAGAAGACACCCCCTTCCCTGTGCCTGTCTCTGTGTCTGTCTGTCTGTCTTTCCTTCTGTATACCTCTCTCTTTCTCTCTCTTGCTATCCCTCAACGCCCCTGACCTCCCCCAGACCACAGGGCTGTCCTCTTGCTGCCCACCCCCAGACCACAGGGCTGACCCCTTGCTGCCCACCCCCAGACCACAGGGCTGTCCCCTTGCTGCCCAGGCAGAAACATTCTCCAAGGTCCGGAGACTCCTCTGTAATTTGGTGTGCAAGTAGGAAAATAGGATCTGGGCTCAGGATCAGACTGTGGTTTCTAATCTATCAGCTGCAAAGCAGGAGATTTATTGGTAATTGACGCTTGTATTTCTAAGTCACGCTATTCAGAACTCTGAGGACAGTGGCTTTGATTATTTATCCCCTTTAAACCTCAACCAAATGACTTGTCTTGTTATCTACCATGCCTCCAGGCCACGCACACCATCTGGCGTACAATAGACGTTCCACGTGTAATTAAACAGTGCGTATGTGCATTGATAGGCTTCCCCGGAGAGGCAGCTGAGTCTGTAGAGACCAGAGCACCACAGGCTGGCCCGTAAGCTGCCGGTGCCAGCTCTCAGCCATGGTGCTGGCTCGTAAGATGCCGGTGCCAGCTCTCAGCCATGGTGCTCTTGTCTTGCTTTTTCCCCTTCATTTCCAACATTTGAAAGGACCCATGTCTCACCACAGATTTCCCTAAAATATCACAAACAGGGAATGATAGTAAAGTTTAACCTCACCTATCTATCCTATTCAGATGTAATCTAAAACATCATATTTCCCTAAATATAAAAACTCTGCCAGAGAACCAGTATGTAGGTGACAATTTACCTGTATTAAATACATGCTGATCACTTGCCTTTAAAGGCGTTAACTCTTCAGCCCAAGATGAGCTCTCTCCTTGCTGCCCAAATGGGCGAGCCTGCCAGGCCTCCGCTGTCACCTGCAGGTCCCCTCTGCCAGGGCACACCCTCGTCCCTTCTCCTGGGTCCTTCCCAGTCAAGCCTTCAGGTGAGACACCAGCACTGGCCAGTTGGACTGCACCTGTAGGACACCTAAAGCAGAAGGTCCAGCAAAACCTTGCTCAGGTTCCTGAGCCACAAAAATTGTGTCGTTTTAAGCTCCGAGTTTGTGGACAACTTCACCCTTTGGAAAACCTCCTCTCCCCAGACGCTCGCTGTATTCACGTCCTAGGGCGTCTATCACAAAGGACCCAAACTGGCTGTCTTAGAACTTTCTCGTCTCACAGACATGAAGGCCAACAGTCCAAAATCAACGTGTGGACAGAGCCCTGCTCACTCTGAAAGCCTCACAGAGAGGGGGTGTTGTGCCCAGAGAACGGATCCCCCAAAACCACCAAGGAATCCGGAGTGCACGCAAGAACAAAAAGCCTTTATTCGGGCTCAAGCTCGGACTCTCAGACATCACCAACACAGTGGATCAGTACTGAGAGCCCAGAAATGAGGAAAGACTGAGTTTTTATAGGGGTAGAAGCAAGGAGGGGGAAGGGGCTCGCCTGATTGGCCAGGGGAGCCCATGCGGGGCTTGCCTGATTGGCTAGGGGAGCCCATGCATGTCTAAGGAGGTTTTCATTGGTGGGTGCCATCTCCAGAGCTATGGGATGTGCTGACTGTTCATTGCAGGGCCCTGCAGGGCCCAGGGCCCAGGGCCCTGCCATTGCCCTAGTTTTTTTTTTTTTGTGCCCAGGCTAGCTTATCATATCCGGGCATATTCCTGATTTGTGACAAGAGACTTGCAACACTTTGGGGCAGCTGATAACAAAATGGGGTCACAGTGGTTTGACTTCTATTGTCTTTAAGCCAAGCATTTTGCAGAAGCAAAAAGAAGCAGTTAAACTGAAAAGAGGCTTGGGGCTGAAAAAGGAGGGTCCCACAGTGGCTCCCTCTCCTCTTCCCGCCCCATGGGGACCTCTTCCATCCTGCGTCCCTTGGCTAACAGCCGAGCTGCTCCCATCTCTGCCTCCGTCGTCCAGGGTTTCTCCCAGTGCTCCTGTTGTCACAGGTCCTCTTCTTAGAAGGACACAGTCCTACTGGATTGGGGTCCCACCCTATTCCAGTCTGACCCCATCTCAACTTCCCTCATTCCTTCTGCAGTGACCCAACTTTGGAATAAAACTACATTCAGAAAGACAGAGGGTGAGAGGCTTACGTATCTTTTCTTGTGTGAGGGAGGCCATGGAAAGCTCAACCAATGCCCTATACCCAGGATGCTTTTAACTTGCGTGCTACCGTGTTCTGAGTTAAACAAGCTTTCTCTGTGTTGATCACAATCTCTTAATGGGGAGTAAAGGTTTGTGCTATTCCTGACCCCATGTGACTGATTAAATAGAAAATGAAAGTTGGAGGCTTCAGGGGCGTCCATCACTTTAATATTTAGCCAGTGCTCTAAAAACCCACTGGTGCTTAACTGCGAGTAAATGCTTCTGCCAGATGACCTTTGGAACATTTCCGGTTGACATGGGCATTGCTCAGGGGAAGAAGTGGCAGAGAACCAGAGAAGGATGTTTTCTTTTTACCACTAACATGGTAATGGAAGACCCCTACCCACCCTCCCCGGGAAGCTCAGGGTGTAGCAGATCATGAGTAGTTTAAGAAGGAATAGAATGTTCCATGTCATCTCCAGACAAGTGTTCAAATAGCGGTAACAAGACCTTGTACTTAGGCATTTAACTCCACAGTCTACATTGCTATTTCCTCCCTAGCAGCGTGCCTTTTACCTAGCAGGCACCCCAAACATGCTGGGGACCCGACTTCTGAAGCAAGGCTGGGGCTGCAGAGTGGTGGGGACAGGAATGGCACTTGGTGAAATCACTGTCCCCACATGCAGAGGAGTGAGGTCGTTCCCAGGTGCAAAAACAGGTCAGCTGTCCGACTGGTGATGTGGCACACTTTTCCTTTTTTTTTTTTTTTTTTTTTTTTGATAATTGAATTCTTTTTTTAAATTCAAAGTTGTATTTATAATAGTAGTATGCATTACAATTCATAATACACATATAGAGCATCTTTTACATAACACTGTATACAAAGTATATTTGTACTATTCAAGACTTCAAACATGCATTTAGAATAATGATATCCATCTTATTCAACCATCTTTTCTTTTTTTCCCCCTTCCATCCCCCCTTGCTCCCTCCCTTCCTCTCTCTCTCCTTTGACCATTCTAGTGTTCCTCTAATCCTCCTATGTACCCCGACCCAACACCACTGTGAATCAGCCTCCTTATATCAGAGTAAACATTCGGTATTTGGATTTTTGAGATTGACTAACTTCACTTAGCATTATATTCTCCAACTTCATCCATTTACCTGCGAATGCCATTATTTTATTCTCTTTTATTGCTGAGTAAAATTCCATTGTGTATATATGCCACATTTTTCTTTATCCACTCATCTACTGAGGGGTATCTAGGTTGGTTCCACAACCTAGCTATTGTGAATTGTGCTGCTATAAAGTGCAGTGGCTGTGTCACTGTAAGTCCTTTGGGAATAGACCCAGGAGTGGGATGGCTAGGTCATAGGGTGGTTCCATTCCATTTTTCCAAGAAATCTCCATACTGCTTTCCATAATGGTTGCACCATTTTGCAGCCCCACCAGGAATGTATGAGTGTGCCTTTTTTCCCACATCCTCTCCAACATTCATTGTTTCACACTTTTCCTTTCACATACTGCCCAGAGAAAAAAAGTGCATTTGTGAGGGAGGGGGTCAGAGGAAGGGAGGTGCCAGCCACCAAGCAGGGGCAGGAAAGCAGATTCACACTATTTGAAAAAGGCCAGGAGCACGGGAGGGGTTGACCCTCTCCCACCTCCCCTTCTCTGCCTGGGAGGCTCAGGCCAGGGCCGGAGTGAGTGAGTGTGTAAAGCCGCTCAGGAACATGAAGCCCCTGCTGAGGGCACATCAGCAGCAGGCGGGTGGAGGCCGCAGGCCGCGAGCCTGCCAGCACCCAGACTCTAACATGTGTTGCCAGACAAGCACTTGGGGCTAGAGGAAGCTCAAGAAGGACCTCGGCTCACTGCTTCCTGATTTCACCTGCTTTCTCGAGCGCCGCAGACCCTTGGAGAAGCTGGCAGCACATTTGGAGAGGCCTGGGGAGACCTGCCAGGCTCCTGAGGCTGGGAGGTGGACAGTGCTTTGTCCATCGGACACTGGGTCCTATTTCCGACCTTGCACTAAGCAGCCCGTGGCCTGGGAGAGCCCTTCAGCCCTGGGGAGATGGACTCTGGTTTCTTGTGCAAGGCAAGACGTGATGAAGGTGACAGTGCCACAGTGCTGCCCTGCACTATCTGGCAGCCCAACAGGACTTAAGCAATAAAGACTGCAGAGGCCCCAGAAGTGCAGAGGCAGGCGAGGCCCGAGTCTCAATGAGTCCAGGGCCTCTGGCTCCACGACCCTGGTCCTCTCAGCTCTGCCCTCTGCCACGGGTCAACTTGATTGCCAGCCTTGTGGAGGAAGGAGAGGCCTGAGAGCAAGACGAGTTACGCAGCAGCCTCCGGCAGCTCTTCCTTGGAGCCGGGCCCACTTGTGAACCAGTCACTGGTCTTCCCACCAATGCCCGAGAGCACGAGAAAGGACTGCAGAAGGCCTCGAAAGGTTCATCCAACTGTGAGAGTCAACAGGCTTTAGAAAATGATAAAACCAAATCAAATCCTAGACATATTAAGGAAGCCAAAGTTGAGGTGCTTTTAAAAGACAAATAATTCCAGATACTGAAGCTAGATTGTTTCTGGATCTTCACAAACTTCAAAGGGATGTTCTGTGTGAACTGTGTCACCTTTCCCAGGGAGTTGCCCCAGGCAAAGTCAAGCAGGTGGAGGGGTGCTCTGCCTCTGCCTCGTGTCCTTTAGTGTGTGAACACGTGTCGCACAGGTGCTTGTGTACATATGTGTACACATGTGCGTGTGCGTTGTGTGTTCGTTTAACTCAGAATCAAGGAGTATCAGTCAATAGTCCCTGACCAGAGTAGCAATGAATCTTTAATGACCGTGCGAATCGACTTCTTTCTAGCTGGAACTCGAAGTCATTTTTAGACTCTGTGTCAGAATCACACAGATTCTTATTATAGGCTCATAACAGGCCGTGATCACATTTGGGCCTCAGCACAATGGCTGGTTAGGTAATAATTCTATTATTTCTTTCATTGTTTCTAATTATAACCTTGTGTATCAAAATAGCAGTTTGTATAACGATCAAGTGTTTTATGCAAATGGGAAAAGATGAGGCAAGCCCCTGCCGTACTCGTATCTGCTCTATGTAATTATTACCTTCCTGATGATTATTTTGGTAAGGTCTTCACTTAAGATACCATCTTGGAGCAAAGTACTTTGTAGGACTTGTCAAGATGATGTGGTTCAGTCGCAGTTGCTTCAGTGCTTAGAAATGGGCATGCAGATGGCCTCCAAATGGGCCATTTAAACAGCGACAGGAGGATAGGATCTCAGAAATGTTGGGCTATATCCCACTATCTTTGTTGCCCAGAATATGTCACCAAGTTTAAGTGACACTCAAACATTCCCAAGGAGCAAATAATGAGACGTTAGTATAATATACAAGTTGAGGCCCAGATGCTCTAACCCTGGGGGACAGAGTGCCCCGACCTTTCTCTGCTGCCTTCTCCAAAGTGCTCAGACTTCCCGGGGCCCCAGGATGGCTGGCAGCCACCACCTTGATTTTATTAAGCACCAAAGAACAGGAGCGAGCTGACCCAAACCACCTCTGGCCCAAGTGCGTCAGGATGGTTCGCTCTATCTCATGATTTACTTTCAGAGTTGAGACCAATAAGAGAAAAGTCACAGAGAAACACATTTTTAATACATGGCTGGCACCAAAATGGAGGGATATGAGCTAGTTATGATTCAAATATACCAAACGGGTGACCCAGACGGCCTAAGTACCTGTTTGTACCTGGTCCTTGGAAGGTTGCTTTTTTGTGCTCACAGGTACAATACCTGTAATCACCGTTGTGTGAGTGAGTCACAGAGGTATTATGTCTTGTACCAACTAGCATAAAATAATATTTACAGAAATTACAGGTTTCGAGTGATAGGTTTCCTGCACACGTACCTTTGTCATGTACTGTGCCAAAATGAAGGGTGTGTACCTTGCCCCAAGTCATTCCGCCTCTAGGAAAGCTTCCTAAGCAAATTATTAGACAGACACTCAAGATGTATGTTCGAGTGTTCTCAACTCCTTATTATTTATCAAAGCTCCATTTGAAAACATTAAATAGTTTACAAGAGAGGACTGCAAGGCCTCCTCATAATGCAGTCTGGTGTGCTGCCATTAGGAAAATATCCTCATATCATTAAGGCGTTAGTCTCCCATGACTGCGGGAACAAAACTGTAAGCTGCCTGTCACGGCCAGCCACGGCGCCGCCACGGGAGGAAAATTCTCGGAGGCAGAGTATAGCTTTTGCTACTTTTACTTCTACTTTCTTAGAGCTTAGAGAGGGAAAGAAAGATTTTTAGAGAGAAAGATTAAAGCGAGCTTTTCTTCTTGTCTTCTTAGCTCTTAGCTTAGAGTCTTAGCTTAGAGTAGATTAGAGTAAAGAAAGATAGAGCTTAGCTTAGAGAAAGATTAGAGCTTCTTTCTTCTCTCTTCTTTCTTCCTTCTTCTGTCTTAGAGAGGGAAAGAAAGATTTTTAGAGAGAAAGATTAAAGCGAGCTTTTCTTCTTGTCTTCTTAGCTCTTAGCTTAGAGTCTTAGCTTAGAGTAGATTAGAGTAAAGAAAGATAGAGCTTAGCTTAGAGAAAGATTAGAGCTTCTTTCTTCTCTCTTCTTTCTTCCTTCTTCTGTCTTCTGTCTTCTGTCTTCCTCAGGAGTCTCGGCCTAACTCTGACCAGTCATTACTTCTTCTATCTGGTTTCTTTTCTGTAACCGCTCTGCCTACGTTCTGGCCGCTCTGATTCTTCTGACCGACCGAGTGACTGCCCGGCTGACTGAATTCTCCGTTCTCCTAACTCGGACCGCTTTCACCCGGTTATATACCTTCAGGTTTGCGGGTGCCTACAGGTGCGTCACATACATATCAGGTGGAACCCATGGCTTCCAGCTAGCTACAACAGCCCTTCCTAATTAGGGCTCCTTCACAAAACACCACCACCTGGGGGACTTCCAGTGCTAACTCAATGGTGTCAAAATGCATGAATGTAACAGGATGTCAGAATGAGACTGCAGAACAAGGTAGAGAATGAAAAGACCCTGCCACTGCCTTCTATGCAGAATTCTCAAAGGAAATGAAGAAGAGCCTGTGGTCTGAGGCACGGACGTCTTGGCATGACAGCCGACTTGCCAAGTGTCAGAGGGAGGGAGACTTCAGGGAGGAGAGGGTGAAGAGAGCTCCTTGGGGGGAGGAGCCCACCCTGGGGAAGAGGGCAGGAGAGGCTGGTGCCCAGGAGGAAGGATGGGGGACCACTTGAAGTTGCTGATACTGAGGACTCACGTCTGATCTGTGGAGGAAAGACATAAGGCCCGGGGTCAGCTCCCTCCAAGAGATTGAGCAGAGCTGTCCAAGGGCTTTGGAGGCAGGGACAGCAGAGGGCTGCTCTGGGGGATTGGCCTGTTCAGAATTTCTGGGGACAGAAGACACACAGGTGTTTCCTGGGACTCTACAACGTTGGCAGGGGGCAAGCCAGTGTCCTCACCTGCCAGGGCCACCATGGGAAGAACCACACAGGGGCCTGAAAGGACACGGGGATTTTTTTTTCCCCACAGTTCTTGAGGCCAAAAGTGTGGAGCCGGGTATGGGCAGGGTTGCATCTCTCCTGGCCCCTGGGGACTCCAGCAGCCCTGGGCGTTCCTTGACTTGGGGACCTGTGACTGCAACCTCTGCCTCCAGCAGCACAGCTCGGTCCCCCTCTGCAGGTGGACAGCAGAAGCTCGGGCCCTGGCCCCCTGCAGGCAGGCTCAACCCCTAGTGTCTGAGATAGGACAGAAGAGGGCGGCGACACCGGGCTTGGAGTGCCGCCTGCATGGGGGACGGTACCCTCTCCACATGTGTCCAAACACAGCGTCATCCTGACTGGAGTCCTGGGTCTGTGGGGTGAAAGTGACCAGAGAGCTTGCTAATATCTGAGAGTGACCATGGCCAGCCCGCATGGTCACTCTGGGTCAGAGGAAGGTTTCCACATGAGATTTTAAAGGAAGCACAAGAGACAAACACATGTGGTGCGTTCTCGGTTCATCTTATTCGCTCGTTGGTCTTCATTCAATGCTTTCTCTTACAATGCGTTCTCCTGAAACTCATTCCTGTCATCCTGGAAGCCACCTGCGTATGGTGCTGAGGGTGGGAGGTTCCTGAGGGACGCATGGTTGAGAATGCGAGGCCATGACCTCCAGTGTCCTCTGAAGCACCAAAGGTGTCAAACTGCAGGATGCCCCCACAGGAAGTGGGAGGAGGAATGGGGTGGCCGAGGCAGGAAAGCAGGGCAGGCAGAGCGGGCAGAGGCGGGCAGGCAGTCTCTGCCCGCAGCAGCCACGCCGACCCTGCTTCTGGAGAAGGAGCGGCAGCGGCGCCTTGCGCTCCTGCTCACAGAGCAACACACATTTTCCGCTTGAACCATGATCTAGTTGCCAGAACCTGGCCAAAATGCCCAGCCTTGCTCTTCTCTCCGCAAGCCCAGGGCCCTGGCAGCTCACTGAGCTGTGCTTAGCAAAGGCTGCCACCTAATGCCCTGGCCCAGGGGGGCCCTGGCCGCTGGGAGCCACCCTCGCAAAGCAGCTTTGTTTTGCTTCCTCCTGCCCCAGGTCATTCACAAAGCCCTCCCCTTGGCAGCACCCTAGTTCTGAGAAAAATAAGGCTCAGATGTCCTGTCTGTTCCTGAAGTTTGTCTTTCCTTCTGAGGTCGGTTTTATTTGGCTTTTAGGGAGGCCAATTTTCTGTTGAAGGGGAGCCAAGGGAGTGTCTATTTGGATAGCAAAAGAAAGAATGCCAGGGTCATGGGCAGAGGAGAACTTGAAAGTACCCCAAGTCAGGCTGTGCCGTAAGCTGGAAACCCCAGGCCCTTGGTTTAGAGAAGTCAAAAGCAGACAGGTAAGACTGTGGGCGTTGAACAGGGTCCTTTGGGGTAAAATAATTCCCATCCCCCGCCCCCTGCACAGTCCTGTGTGCACGGAGGACCGAGGTTGCTGGACTGGCTTAGGGAGCCACTAACGCCCATGCACTGTGGGACAGGAGGAGCGAGAGGTAGGCTGGCAACTGCTCTGTAAGAAGCAAACCCCGAGGACCCTCAGGCCCCCACTGCGGCTGGCACCCCCTTGGCTTCATCTCTGCAGCTCCAGGGATTATTTCTTTTCTTCTTTAGGAGGAAGGGAGGATAGAATTGGAGAGCTGGGGGTGGAGAGCCCTGATTTATCCTTCACTAGTGATAGGATGATATGATACAGATGATATGATACAGGTAAAGTGCTTGCGGGGCCCACGGTATCAATAACTGGCAGCTATTTGGATGATTTGATGGTGGTGGTTGGGGTAGGCTGAATAATGCCCTCCCAAGCCCCAAGATGTCCACCTACTCAACTATGATGTGTGAATATTTGACTGCATTAGTTTGCTACAGCGGCTGTAACAAAATACACAGACTGAGTGGCTTAACAACAGAAATCTATTCTCTTACAGTTCTGGAGGCTGGGGTCCAAGATCAAGGTGTCAGCAGGTGAGGATTCTTCTGGGACCTCCCTCCTTGGCTTATAGATGGTGTCTTCTCCCTGTGCCTGCACGAGGGCTTTCCTCTGTGTGTGTCTGGTCTCCTTGCCTTTTTTTTTTTTTTTTTTTTAATATTTTTAGCTATAGATGGACACAATATCTTTATTTTATTTATTTTTTTATGTGGTACTGAGAATTGAACCCAGTGCCTCACACATGCTAGGCAAGCACTCTACCACTGAGCCACAACCCCAAGCCCAACCTCCTCATCTTTTAAGGAGGATAGTTTACACTGGGGCTCTCTCTTAATGGTATACATTCTATGGGTTTGGAAAAAAATATATGGCAATATGCATCCACAATTGTAGTATTATTTAGAATAGCTCCCCTGGCTGTTCTCTCTGTATTAGTGTGGAGAGTTAGGATGGATTGTGGGCGTCAGGGAGGATTTCTCCACATTGTTTAAGGAATTGACCAGCTTCATCTACTTTATCAAATCTGTGGGCATAGATTTGTTTATAGTCTTCCTTTATTATCGTTTTTAATGTCAAGGGTTCTGCAGTGATGGTCCCCATTTTCATTTCTGTTATTAGTAGTTTGTGTCATCTCACTGTTGTTCTTAACTAGCCCATAAGGTCATTGATTTTATTGATCTTTTCCAAGAACCACCTTTTGGTTTCACTGATTTTTCTCTGTTAATATTCTGTCTTCAATTTTATTGATTTTAGCTCTAACCTTTATTTTTTTCTACTTCGGATTTAATTTGTTCTTCCTTTTCTAGTTTGGGAAGGCATAAGCTTAGATTCTAGATCTTTCTTCTTTTCTTGTGTGAATATGTTCAGTGCCATAAAGTTCCCTCTAAGCCCTGCTTTCACTTCAACCCAAAACTTTGATAAATTATATTATCATTTTTATTTAATTAAAAATATGTATTTTTAAATTACTCTTGAGATTTTTTTTTCTTTAGCCCAGGTGCCATTTAGAAGTATGTTGTTTAAACTCCAAGTATTTGGGGGATTTTCCAGCTGTCTTCTTTCTGTTATAGATTTATAGTTTAATTCCTTCGTGTTCTGAGAGCAGGTACTGTATGACTTCTACTCTTTTAAACTTGCTAAAGTGTGTTTTATAGCCCAGAATGTGGTCCATCTTGACCAAAGCTCCATGTGTACTGAGAAGAATGTAGTAGTATCTACTATTGTTGGATGAAGCTGGCTGTAGATGTCAGTCATATCCTGTTGATTGAAGGTGCTGTTGAGTGTAACCTTGTACTTCCCGATTTTCTACCTGTCATGTGTTAAAGTCTCAAAATATAATAGTGGATCCACATAATTCTGGCTCTATCCGTTCTTACTCTCATAGTCTTGATCAATTGTTAGATGCATACACATGAAAAATTATTCCATCCTCTGGAGAATTGACCCCTTTATCATTTTGTAACTTCCCTCTTCATCCCTGACGACTTCCTTTGCTCCAAAGTCTGTTTCGATCTGGAATCAACACATTTCTCTTGCTTTCTTTTGATTAGTGTTAGCATAGTATGTCTTTCTCCACATCTTTACTTGCAATCTGTACACATTTACATTTAAAGAGGCATTTTTTTTTTTTTTTTTTGTAGACAAGATATAACTAGGTCTTGTTTTCCCATCCACTCTGATAATCGTTGTCTTTATTTGGTGTATCTAGGCAGTTGATGTTTAAAGTGATTGCTGATAGAGCTGGATTAATATCTATCATATTTGCTATTGTTTTCTATTTGTTGTCCTTGTTCTTTGTTCTTATTTTTGTCTTCACACTTTTTCTTCCTTTTCGGGGTTTTGATTGGGCATTTTATATAATTCTATTTGCTACTCACCTTAAAGCCAGAAAGCAAGATAGGGAAAGGAAGGGCCTAGGGTCCCACTCTCCCCTTCAAGGGCACACTCCCAGTAACCCAAGACCTGCCTGAAGGTCCACCTTCCAATAGAACTACCTGCTGGACACTGAGCCTTTACACCCGGCCTTTGGTGGACGTTCTAGGTTGAAGCCAGAGCAATATTTGATTTTCCGAAGTTTCAGTGTGACGTGCCTAGGTATATTTGTTCTGAGTATTTTCTGGCATGGTGTTCTCTGAGCTTCCTGGAACTGTGATTTGGTAACATTAAGTTTGGGATTCATTATTGCTTCAGATATTGCTTTTGCTCCTCTCTTTTCCTTCCAGAGTTCTCATTGCACATGTGATGCCTTTCGTAGTTATCCTACAGGTCTTAGATTCTTTCTTCAGCACGCTTCTCTTTGGTTCTCCATTTAGGAAATTTCTATTAATTTACCCTTAAGTTCAGAGATTTTCCTCAGTAGTTTTCAGTCTCTCTTAATGAGCCTATCACAGGAATTTTTCCTTTCTTTTACAGCATTTTTATATCTAACACTTCTTTTTGATTTTTCCATCTCTCTGATTACATTAGCCATCTTGCATGCTGTTCTTGCATGCTGTTTTTCATTTAAGCCTTTAGCATATTACTCATAATTTTACATTTGCTATAGCTTGAAAGTCCCTCCAGAATTCATATTGAAATTTAATTGTCATTGTGATGAAGAGATGAGACATTTAAACAGTGATTAGGTCATGAGAGTATCAACCTTATGAGTGAAACAAAGCAGCTATCATGGAAATGAGTTAGTTATAAAAGGGGTATTTGGCCTGCTCTCTTGCCATGCGATGCCTTCTATCATGTTATGATGCATCAAGAAGGTCCTCACCAGATGCCATCTCTCAATCTTGAACTTACTGGCTTCAGAACCATGAGCCGAATAAAATTTTTTCTTATAATTTATCCAATCTGTGCATTCTGTTATAGTAGCAGAAAACAGACTAAGCCACTAAGACATAAATCTGATAATTCTAATATTCCTGCAATATCTGATGCTGGTTCAGAAGCTTTTCACTCTATTCAAAGTGTGTGTGTGTGAACTTCCCCCTCATCCCACAGAGTGACCTTGCGTTCTGCCTCTCTGCTCCTCGCCTTCATTTGGCCCAGAAATCATCTCTCGCCTTTTCCCCAAAGAAGAAAAAACAGTTGCACCTTAAAACATGGATATATTTTTTTTTTCCTCAAGGGTTTTAAATAGTTTCCTGTGTAACGTGTTTTGTAGCACAAGTTAAATTCTACAAAATTTGCAGTAAATTTTATTCCAATATTTTAACCTGTTAAGTGCATGTTTCTTCTGTACCCAAACTGTGTGTGTGTGTGTGTGTGTGTGTGTGTGTGTGTGTGTGTGTGGCCCTGGTAGAGGTTAGAGGTTCGGACATAGAGCTCACAGAGAAGTGTGGGGGCACACCCGTGCCTAGGAGGGGTCCCTGGAGTTTTGATCCTCAAACTTGTTCATCCTAAGCCTCCAGCAATCTGTCAATTACAGTTCAGTTTTTCCTACGCATGTGGATTCCGGCTATGCTGAGTGGGGACTCTCTGTACCTGCTGGCCTGTCTCTTATTTGGGGAACATCAGTGTTCCTGTGACCTAATTTTTCTAATGGATCTAAGAGTTGATTTTTAGTCGTTCTACTTTTTTACTTTTTGCTAAGAAGAGTGGCAATTTCTAAGCTGCTTACATGCTGGACCAGAAAATCTGAGCTCTTATTTTAAAAGGGATTTCCTCCTGGTCAGCAGTCCTAGGGTTCAACCAGGGTGAACTTATTGGCAAGTAAAGTATCGATTGAAAAACTGATCATTAACTCTATTAGTATAACCACATTCAAAGAGTACTTTAGAAGTAAGTAGAGATCATTTGAAATAAACTGGACTTGCATAACCAACAGCACCAAAGGAGAGCAGAGGGAAGATTCAGTTCATTTTAATACTGACTAAAGAGATAGTAAAAAAAATACATATTTTGTGAATTTGGTTCACTAAAAGATAATAACTGAAGCAATCTGCTACCAGGACGTAAAGGAAGGAAACCAAATACAAACATTAGCACCCAAATCACATTCCAGGTTGTGAAGTCATGAAAATACAAGAGGTGGCGGGAGACCCTGCAAGCTAGAGATGAAGGTGGAGTCAAAAGAGGGAAGAGGGAAGGTGTGGGCTGGGGGTAAACACGCAAACCCAAGCATGGACGTTTGAGAAATCTCGGGGACAAAGACCTGTGGCTTCTCCCACTGACGTGTCACTGTTCTGTACACAAAAACACGGCAGGTAAATCAGCCAGAACAAGCAGTTTTGGGTGACTTCTCTTCTTTTGCCTGCTGACATCTCACAGAAGACTGGACCTTACCCTGGGGAATCCATTCTTTTGCAGGGTGAGCTGAGGAGTGGGGTAAGGACAGCAGCCACTGGAAGAAACAGGACACTCCTGCTGTTCTGGGGATGAGGCAGCACGGGGCAGGGACCGTGGGGTGGAAGTTGTTAACATTTATATCTGTGACCCTGTCTCACGGGGTTCCCGGGTGGAGGGTGTAACCTCTGTGTCCAGTGTCTCATGAGCACCTGTTTTGAGCTGAACACACTTATGCACAAAATTCACATGTTGAAACTCTAATTACTAATTTGAAGGTGGGACTTTGGGGAGGTAAATGGGCTTAGTAAAGTCATAAGGGTGGGGTCCCCATGGTGGGATTAGTGTCTTCATAAGAAGAAACCAGGGCTTGCTCTCTCCACTGTGTGAAGACACAGTGAAACGGCAGCCACTTGCCAGTTAGGAAGAGAGCCTCGCCAGGAATCTTGGACTTCCCAGACTCCAGAATTGTGAGAAACACATGCCCATTGTTCAGGCCCCACATCTATGGCATTTTGTTACAGCAGCGCAAGCTGTAACAAGCAGACTAAACATCAGTTTTGTTCTGTCTTTGGGCTATCCTGGGAGCCCCCTGGAGTTCACTTCAATATGAGTCTTTGACTTTGTGAGCTGCTGGGACCTGTGGCTGCAGCTGCTACCATAGCAACTGTGTCTGGGCCTCTGACCACGCAATGCCACCTACAGACTGTGTTTAGACTGAACCCCCACCTCCTCCACCAGATGCCTAGGAGCACGGCTTCCTCACTCCAATCCTCCCTCTTTGCAAGCAATCTGATGTAGCAGGGTGTGGAGGAAATACAGTAAGAAAGGAAGGAGTAGTCTGGAAAACTCAGAGTTGACCCATCTGTTCATTTACAAATGAACAGATTTTGAATCTAGCTTGGTTTTAGAAGTTTAGAACTTGGTGACTCTGCAGAGGACACATTCTGTAGGGCCAGTCTAGCTTCCTTGTGCATTTCCTTACACACGTTCTGCACACCACTCACACTTCATGGCTGCTGAAGAAATTTAAAAAAAAAAAAAAAGCCACTGTGTGAAATAATTCCCATGATCAAAATTAAATGTCTTGTTGCAATCTGGAGAGGAAAGTAACAGAGCGGAGTCGGCCCCCGTGAGAACTGACCGTCCAGCTCTTCCCACACACGGTGACCCGGGTGGGGAAGGAACAACGTCATGTGTGACATGTTGGCAACAGACCTGCTGAGACACTCCAGGGATGGAAACCAAAGAAGAACATTAAATATTTGAATTCTGGGCAATTTTTAATCCCCAGCTGTGAAGGGACAGGAGAGTAAACACTGTCTATAGAACCACGTGCACATTCCTGGGGTCCCCAAGAATGCCACAGGGTTCTTCTGGCTGCTGCTGATTTGCAGAGGAAGCCTCTCCCAACAGGTAGCTCCAGTCACACCTGCCTCTGGAGAGGGGCCATGAAGAGGCCAATGTTTTTCTGCTGTAAGCCTCACAGTCACACAATAACATTTTTATGGAGAAGTCTGTCATTGTACTGTCTTGTGAAGGAGCCCTAATTAGGAAGGGCTGTTGCAGCTAGCTGGAAGCCATATGTGACGCACCTGTAGGCACCTGCAAAGCTGAAGGTATATAACCGGGTGAAAGCGGTCCGAGTGAGGAGAACGGAGAATTCATTCAGTCAGTCGTGCAGTCACTCGGTCGGTCAGAAGAAGAGTTCGGGTCGGAGAATCAGAGCGGCCAGAATGTAGGCAGAGCGGTTACAGAAGAGAAACCAGATAGAAGAAGTAATGACTGGTCAGAGTTAGGCCGAGGCTCCCGAGGAAGAAGAAAGAAGAAAGAAGCTCTAAAAAATAAGCTAAGCTCTCTCTATCTTTCTTTCTCTCTAAACTAAGAAGACAAGAAGAAAAGCTCTCTCTAATCTTTCTCTCTAAAAATCTTTCTTTCCCTCTCTAAGCTCTAAGAAAGTAGAAGTAAAAGTAGTAATAGCTTTACTCTGCCTCTGAGTTTTTCTCCCGCGGCGGTTTGTGGCTGGCCATGACAGGCAGTTTACAGTCTTGTACTGTGACTTCTATCAAGATGAGAGCCCAAGGGAATCCTAGTATTCCTCAAGCCCACAATTGAGGGCAGGTGTGTACCACTCCGAAAAAAAAAAAAAAAAAAGAAAAAAGAAAAAAAAGAAATTCCACAAGTTCACTTTGTTTAACAGAAAATTACTCACCTAAATCTGGCCTGAAGGAATTAGGTCATGTTCACTCTTGGAGATGCCTCGGTGGAGGGCACAGAGCACATGGGACCCATGGTCCCAGTGCATCTTCATGAGGTCTCTGTTGCTGGACAGCTTGATGTGGCCATGCTCCCAGCTAGTTCCATAAAGAGGCCGGGGGTGGCTGCTGTACCCTGAGCTGTGCTCAGTGGTGGTGTCGGCTCACACAACCCCAACACACATGTTTCAGAACAATTTCAACAGTCCTGTCACCAGGCGTTCCTGACACAGCCCAGCATTCTCCTAGGTCAACAAACACAGCTCAGCAAGAGGTGACTGTCTCAGGCCTAGGGTGCATTTGCTACTATTGTCTCCAGAAGAAAGCGCAAGAAATGTGCTGGAAAAATTGTTCGGGAAAGACTGGCAATTTAAAAGGTTAGAAAATTACAAAAATATGTAAATTAATATGTAAATTAATTTATATACAGTTAATAAAAGAAATCACACCTGTCCTCCAAGGACATCTAAGGATAAGATCTTTCATTAGACGAGTGTTGGAGGCCAATGGATCAGGTGGAGGTGTTGAACAGAGACTGCGCAGACAGGCAGAAGAGATTCTACAACACTGGCACCAAAGCAGGCAAAGTAGCACAAAAATAAATTATCTGTTACTCTCACTGATGAAAGTTGATGCAGACATTCTAAATGAAACAATGGCACGTTTAAAGAATAGTGAACCATAACCAGGTAGGCCTGTTGCAAGAATGCAAAGATGGTTCAAGCCCAATGATTCTCTGACATAATTCATCCTATCTTATTATCAAAGAAGAAATAAGATGGTTTTAATACATCTGACAAAGCTTAACCCATGTTTATGTCATAAACTCTTAACAGTAGAAGAATACAGTCTTATGATTAGAAATATAGCTACTTGCACACTAAACCAGAAGCCAGCATTGTACTTAATGATGAAGCTCTCGAATGCTGCTTAGAATGCTGTCAAAGCAAGGGATGGGAGGAGGATGTTTTTCATCCCACTATTAGTTGGGCCTGTTGGAATGTGCTCACCAAAAAAAAAAAAAAAAAAAAAAAAAAAAAAAAAAAAAAACCTGGGTAAAAGAAAAAAAGTGACATTTCAAAAATGGAAACTCTGAACCAATATTATTTCAAAAGTTATGATTAAGCACATGGATCACTTAAGAGAATTATCTGAAAAACTAGTGGCAACATTATGAACTTTCAGCAGGAAATCAGGCCCAAAACCTAAAATAGGTTAGTCAGTCTCTATCATAAAGCACAATGGTGAAAAATCCCATCAATAATAACAACCAAAACAATAATCCCAAGAAACAATTTTAAAAAGAAATATGCAGAATACATATAAGAGAATTCTTAAACTTCATTAGGGGATGTAAGAGTCCAATAATCGGAAATGTTATATCTTAGTGTTGCAGAACAAAACTCAAAAATCTAATGATGTCAATGTCATGAAAATCAACCTAAAAATTTGATGCAATTATGTCAAGACAACTTTTCATAATCCGACAATCTGATCTTAAAGTTGAAATAAAATAAGTGCATGAGAATACCCAGGAAAGCCCTGTGTTGGAGGAGAGTTGGAGGCACAAGCCTCATCAGCCACTGTAAAGTGCAGTGTGAAGCACTTCCCACTGGGAAACACTGAACAGTGCCCTTCGTGTCCAGGCACGAGGTCATGGTGGAGACATGGCTGTCATGGTCCAGAAAGTGCCATCTGCAGTCCAAGCCTTGGGAACAGATGTGGTCTCGGTCTCAGTAGGGACCCCCAGTGAGCCCTGGGATTCTCACACCCTCAGACCCTCGCACTACCCCTCGGCCCCTCACAAATGTACCGACTTCCGGGTGCATTTCTAAACAGGGGACGTGCAGCACACAGACCTCATTCCTGTGGGACCCTCCTGGCAACACCTACTTTGATGGCAAGTTCACTTCTCTATAGATTTCCTAGACCAAGAGAATTGAAGGGAAAAGTAATGACACTGTCTTCGTGGGGACAGTGATCAACTGTAGCCCTTCTTAGTCCTTAGCCTCCCAATGAATTTTTTATTACTAAACTTTATTTTTAGAGCTGTTTTAGTTTTACAGGAAAATTGAGCAGAAAGGACACAGAGTTGGCATCTACCCTCTTCCCCACCCCATGCCCTGCCTCACCCGATTTCCTCCATTATTAACATCTTGAATTATTGTGGTACGTGGATGATCTTTTCAACATTAAAACTAGACATGAGGGGAGGCGCAGATCTCTTCTGACAGGGAACCGCCTGGGACTGCTTATACAGTCTCTTTGTGAGTCTTCAACTCCTCAAATCCTTAACTAATACTAATAGTCACATGTATTTAGTTTTTCACCTAGATGTCTAATAGTTTATATTATTATTGTTTATGTCAGTCAATAAAAGAAAGAGTCTCCTGGGGAAAGGAAAGCCTTTATTACAGAGGACCGCTGATCAGGAGGAAGGTTATGCAATTCGATGCAATTCGTAGTGTCTCTTGTCTGCAGCTTCTCTTCCCTCTGCACATGTTTTGCTGTGAAAAGAAACACCTGGAGTGAGGCGCTGGCCCACCACGTCTCAAGGAGGTGCTTGTGGCGTGTGAGGCTGAGAAGGAAGACAGCAAAGGAGTAGCTGGCTGCTGCTGTAGGCATCTGCAGAGCCAGGGCTGGAGAAGGGGATGTGGGTCCATCCACTCATCCATTCAGTAAATGCCCAAGCACGCAGCATTTATTGGGTATTACAAAGGTAAAAAAAAAGGCATAGCCCTACCTTTAAAAAAAATCATGAATGAGTGGAGAAGATGACATAGTCCGAGCACAGGATGGTAAAGGCGATTCCAGAGAGGCCTGCGTGCAGGTCATCCCAAGGACAGGGGAAGACAAGGACGCTGCCCTTAGGGCAAGCTGGGGCAGGGCACTGAGCACCAGCAGCTGGGCCTGCAGCTGTGCGAGACTCTTTCATGCAAACCGGGGGCAGAGAGAAGCAGGGCTGGAGCCAGGGACTGCTGGGAGGAGGTGCTCAGACACCCCAGCGTCCAGGAGCTGAGACTTCACCCTGCAGGTGAGCAGGGCCCTCGCGCTGGGGAGGACCTGTGTCAGGGTAACTGGTGACAGAGCTTCGGGGGAACAAGATGACTCTGTGGGGAAGGGACCACACACAGCAGGCTGGAGAAGATGGGGCAGCCCAGCAGACCACGCGGAGAGAAGGCCGAGTGACGGGAGGAAGGAGAGGAGGTCAGGGTGGATCTGCGCCGGGCCGGGAGGGCGAGCTGGACACGGGAGGAACTTGTTCTGAACTTGATATGGAATATTCTGGTGGGGTGTCCAGCAAGCAGAGGTTGACTCAAGCCTGTGATGCCAGGAGAGCAACCAGGGCACCAGGTGAGTGGGTGCCACCTGGGGATGCCTGGGACAGGATGAGACGGCAGTGAGCAGAGGGACAGCCAAGGTCCAAACCTTGGTCATCGTTACCACTGGGGGACAGTAAGAAGGTGAGGGACCCGGGAAGAATAGGAAGAAGGCTTGGCCAGAGAGGAGAGCTAGTGGAGGGAGACAAAATCCCAGAGGCCAGAGGACGTCAGGAGAGGAGCCGTCACCAGCAGCCCACGGGGCAGAGGAAGGCGGAGGCAGGCTGGGCAGGCAGCCAGGAGGAGGGCACCACTCAGGGAGGGCCGGTGTGCAGCAGAGGAGGGACAAGGGCCTGGGGCAGCAAATGGGGACAGCTTTTCTTAAAGGATAGGATGAGACTGAGACGGGAACAGAGAGACTAAGGAAACTGGGGGTTAGCTCCGTGCGGGGAGCCATCAGCAGGCAGCCCTCACGCCCGTGGATTCTCTGCTTGGAGTGCACCTACTGCTAGCACTTACCGTGTCTCCCAAGGCTGCTCGAGCTGTTTTCTCCTTCCTTCTTGGACACACAGAGCGGTCCCACCCACCAGTTCCCAGCTGAGATCCCCCGAGGCAGCAGTGGGTTTTCTTGTTCCAGTTCTCATGCTATAAACAGAGCCCTTTTCCAGGTCTATTTAGTGCTATTTTATGCGTGTCTGTTCTTGTGGATGATGCTACTGTTTAAAACGGCCCCAGGTGTAGTTCTGCCTAGTGCCGCTAGGCAGGGAGGCTGTGATGTGCCTCATGGAGAGAATGCACATGTTGACGACCTCCTTTCAGGCATGAGTCACAGTGCTGCTGGCCGAGAGTTCAATGTCAATGAGTCAGGAAAATGTGCTACCTGAGGCATCTAAGCAGAAACACACACACAAGGTCATATACTGACCTGTTGAGGAACAGGTGACCAGAGGCTCAGAAGCACCTCACCCCGTATTCCCATAGGAGCAATAACTCAGTATTTGCTAATTCAATGTTTGCAACATCTGTAGACAGTAACTCCAGCGGATCGTGAGACTCGCCTGCCCTTGGTGAAGTGGTTGGTGGGAGTGTGCAGGGAACGACTGTCAGAGCACAAGTCATCGAGTGGCACGTGGCCAGCTTCTGCCTCTGGAGCCTGGGTTGGATCGTTCCCATCTTCTTGGGGCACCTGGCTCCCTTCGGTGGGTGGGTCCCCAGGTGAGATCACAAGAGGAAGTGCTCACTAATGAGTCTGATCCCTGACTGTGGAAATCACTCATCAAGCCGCCGGTGGCCCAGCCTTGAGGGGCCAGTCCCCCAAGTGGGTGACGGTGGGCAGGCAAGTTGCCAGCTCTCCCCATCTCAGCCTCTGCCTTCTAGTTGGCAGAGACACATCTGGCTCTACCCAACACAAAACAGACCGTCCTTGACGTCCTGCCCTTGTGTGCTATTCTAAACATGGAGGCAAGATGATTACAGGAAGGAAGAAGGAGGATTTGGAGACGGGCCTCGGAAGCCAAATCCCCATCCCAGCCCCTGAGCAGGTGCCTGAGTGCTCCGCTTCCGTAAAGCAGAAGTGGCCAAAGGAGCCTCCTCTGCAGGGCTGTGTGTGAAGGCCCCTCACAGACCTGGCCCACCCGAGGGTGGTGGCCTTGGAGGGTGCAGCACCGGGCACAGGCGAGCATTTGTGAATGGGTGGGACCAGGCTAATTCTGTGCCATGGGCCTGGCTGACCATGGGCCTCAGGCAGAGCTGCTGCTTTGTGGCTCTTGGGCACTATGCTGGTCCACACCATGGCCTGGGGGGCGGCAGGCCCGCCACATGCCACGGCCTGGTGCTGAGGGTCTCTGGCCATGACATTACTGGTGATTCAGAACGGTTCCAGCTACAGACCCCAAGAAAGTGCAGCACTGCCACGTAGATCCCTTCAACAGGAGAGCTGGGGCCTGGTTTCCGTATTTCTTATGATCAAGTTCAAATTTAAAAATTTCAGAACTATTTTATTAAATATTGCATTTCACCATTTATTCATGTATTAAATCATTCTTTAGCTACCTGAAAGAATCCTAGAATAGTGTTTATTAAATTACAGAAACACTTACTCAGCTCCTGTTTTAATCCAGGGACTGGGTCAGGCTTGGGGACTCCATGATAAATGAGCCAAAGTCTCAGGCCCCCGAGAGCTCTCCAGAGGAAAAACTTTACTCATTTGAAAATAGCAATCTTGTTTTCAGTCAGGCATTCATTCCTTCCTTCCTCTCAACCTGACTGATTATGATCCACTGTTCTTAGCATCGTGAAATTGACACAGATACTGTTGTTAATAATTTGATGTGGACATATAGTATTTCTAATTGCTATTAAACTAAAATAATTAATAAACATAACGAGGTAATGCATCCTCAAGGGTTTCAAGCTCTAGTGAAAACAAAAATAAACAAAGCATAGTAACAAGCCTTTGAAGAACCCTGAGAGGTCACAGGTCATGGAGCTGGGTGACTGCCGTGAGAGGAGCAGTCTCAGAACCAGGCCCAGGTTCCAACTCCTATGGACTGGCCTCGTCACTGGGTCCCTTGCGCTGGCCTTACCAGCCTCATTTTAGGATTCTAGGGGACCTAGAGCAGTATAGACACCTGCCCTGCAGAAAGTCATGACCTCCTGTGCAGGGACATAACTGGAACTCCAGCCAAGGTCAAGGGCCGGGCCAAGGCTGCCACATTTGGTCTTCAGTCTGTGTCACCTCTAAAGACATGTTTCAGGTGACCGATTTCCTTGTGGAAATCAGATGATGCACTTATGCTGCTGTCCATGTATGTGTATACACATCCAACATAATTATATTATTATTAATTACATAATTATGTTGTTAATATACTACACAGCCAGTCCATTGAGAATTCTACCCTCCCTGCTGCCTGGATGCCCCACAAGGCAAAAAAAAAAAAAAAAAGCAATTTGCACCTATGAAAAATAAATATGATGAAACTTTTTCTTCATAATGAATAGTTTCTTGATCTCAGTATGAAGCTGTTTTTTATTTTTAGCATGTGCCATAGATGAAAAACAAAATCTATCATTTGCATCCTTATCTAAGACGGCCTTGCTGGTGAGTTTTCCTTCTATTTTTGTAAAATGTCAGTTGACTTCTTTTAAATTCTGGTGGTTAAAAATTAATTATGCTATGCTTGACTCATATATTTTCTTTTTTCAAAAAAAATCTCAAGAACCCGAAGTGAAACATGCCATCATCCGCTCATAAAATATTTGCTGAGTGCTGATGTGCTGAGTGTCGCAGGCTGCGTGCAGGGCACTGGGGTGGAGGGCAGGGGCAGGTCCTGAGCCCAGCTCTGGGGAGTCTGGTAGGGCAGAGGAAGCGAGCACCTGCGGTGTCCTGAGACGAGGGCTATGGAAACCCCGAAAGGGACATCACCCTCTTGCTTTCGTGGTTTGTGGCATCATGAAGTGACAGCTGCGCTGAGGCCTGAATGAAGGGGCACAGCTGGTCAGGGTGACCTGGGGGCTGCAGCAGGAGGAGCTGCAGGGATTCGGTACTGCTGGAGCTTAGGGGCCACCGAGGGCCACGCCAGGCCATCTGGACCTCATGCTTGAAAGCACGCAGTGTTACATAAACTGTCAAGTATGGGTCGAGAATGTGTGTGTGTGTGTGTGTGTGTGTGTGTGTGCTGGGAAGCATGACTACACACTGAATCAACATCTGTAATTGCATCTTGAGATTCCTTTCAAGTTAATACTTGGAAATCTTCAGAAACACCCAGCTGCCTCGGCTCTGATCCCTAGTCACTGGGAACTGGGGAGACTCTGGTGTGATAAAGCAGGGCCCTGTCTGCAGCTCGACACCGCCCCGGGGTGAATGTGGAGGCGCTTCAGCTGCTGGGCTCCAGCCTGGCTTTCTCACACCTCTGCTTTTCTCCACAAGTGAAGCTAGCAGAGAGCGTGAGTGGATAAGGACCGATCTCCTCTGTGTGCAAGATGACAGGGCAGCAGGCAAGGCGGGCAGCGTGGCACCAGGACCCCAGGCAAGAAGGCAATCAGGAGTTCAGGGGTGGGTGCAGAAATGAGGGCTGGCGGCAGAAAAAACTGGGGGTGAAATGAACAATGCTGGCCCCCTGCGGATGCTGGGAGAGAGAGGCCCAGGATGAAGAAGATCAGTGAGGCCCTAAGGACTTTTAGCTTGAGCAAATTAGGTGGCTGGTGATGCCATCAATCACGAAAGGGAGCTTGGCAGGAAGCTGAGTTTTAGGAGGCCACTGGAGACGCCCCAGGCACCTGCACCTAATGGGCAGTTGACATAGGGCCTGGATCTCCGTACAGAGCGAGGTAAGAGACACACGTTTGAAAACTCATCAGTGATGGTTAAAGTCAAGCAAGAAGAAGAGATGGTAGTCCAAAGAATAGGGAAAGCTCTGGGCTGAGGAGCTCATTCGAATGGTCACTGGCATTTAAATTATAGATGGAGAAAGGGAAACCAGATTGGATTTCATAGATTCGAAGGATTAAAATCTGGGTTACAAAGAAGCAGAGAAGTGAGGAGGCGGAGGAGGCAGAGGAGGTGGAGGAGGCTGAGGAGGCTGAGGAGGCTGACGTGGTAGCCATGGACCACACGGTGCTGAGGAGCCGGGGCAAGAAGGACAGGAAGGCAGAGGCTGGGAGACAGGTCAGAGGAGGGGGCTGTCTCTCTGCTCCTTGTTTGTTTGCTCTTGAAGTGGAGGAGCTTGAAGGCTGAGGGAGGGTGCATGGGACGTAAGAGCCCATTGCTCTGCAGTGACCGGAGGAGGAAGGGCAGGTGGCAAGGGCAGCGTACCGCGGGGGCCAGGAGGCGGCCAGCTTCAGGCGTTCACTCCAAGTCCCTTCTATTTCTACAGGCGCAAGTTTAACTGTCCCCTCACCTCAGGGCCGTCACTCAAAGCCCGTGTTTACTCTTGGCCTGTGCCGGTAGCGCGGGTCCCTTCCATTTCCAGGAGGAAAACTCCTTCTCAGATCTAAAGATAGAAAGGAAAGCACAGGGCCCCTCAGTCACGAGATGATCTGAGACACGACACAGGAGGCGACCACAAATTAACGAGAAGGATCATCATGCCCAGCGTCCTGGGCCTCACTGCCAAGAGGCCCCAGAGGCCCCATCACGTCTTCCTCATCAAGTTCCTGACTCCCTGCTGCCTTGGGCTAGAGCAGAGCCCAGAGTGATTCCCCTCCTCTGCATTGCCCGTGTGATCTGTCTCAGCCACCCCGTGAGCCCCTGAGGGCAGGGACTGTCACCTTTCTCTTTCAGTCCTCTGTGGGATCTGCCCTGTTCCTGTCAGACACATTTGTTGAACTGAACTGACGGAACTGAATTGTCAAGTTCACAGCTGCCTCTGAGATGGCTCCAGGTCTGCGTCAGCGAGGCTCCCGAGGCCCGAGCATGGTTAGAATTTGGCTTAGCCATCCCGTCTGAGACACAGAACGGGATGGGTCCCATTAATCTACATCCATACAGTATCTCCCATCTTCAAGTGGCATCTACAGGGGTAGCCTCCTCTGCCACCTCCTGGTGTTCACACAGCACCCTCCCCCAGGCCAGGGTTGGTCTACGTGAGTAGCAAAGATCTATCACTGGCCACTGGCAAGATGAGGTTATGTGAGACTGTGCCTCTCAGTATTTCCTGCCTTGCTTATACTCTTGATCCCTCTCCCTCTCTCTCTCTCTCTCTCTCTCCCCCTCCCTCCCCCTCCCTCTCTCTCTCTCTCTCTCTATTTATTTCTATCTCTCTTTCTCCCTCCCTCCCTCCCTCCCTCCCTCCCTCTCATATATATCTCCATAATCTCTGGGGAAGTGCCACCATCTTTGCAGGACATTCACACAGCCGTGCTGAAAAGCCCACAAGGCGAGAAGCTGTAGCTCTCAGGCCAAAAGCCCATGGAGAACCGAGACCTTCTACAAGCACGCGCATGAGCTGGCAGGTGGATCTCCCATCCCCAGTCAAGCCCCAGCTGAGATCACAGTCCCAGTTGACAGCGCGTCTGCAACCTCTTTGTAACCCCCAAGCCAGGACCCCCCAGCTAGGTTGCCCCTGGGTTCTTGATCGCCAGAAACTGGGAGATCACGTTGGTTGTTTTAAGCTGCTACATTTGGGGAAATTTTGATACACAGCAATAGATAGTCTGAAGATGATTTCCAAATGACTGTTAAAAGAAGATTTTCAGCAGTGGTCACAGTTAAAGTAACTGTACATTTTCCCAAAGTGACAGGCATTTTCCAAAAATAAGCTTCAGGTTTAAGCCTTAGCACTTCAAATAAATCATCGTAAGCCTAATCTTCAGACACAGAGCTCATCACAATATTAGCATGTGTCATGCACTTCAGTGGGAGACTCTGAACGTAGGGTGAATTTCATTAGGCTTCTGGAGAATAAATAGGACGTAGGTTTGGACAGACCCGCTCTAAGCCTCGTCTGCCATGAACAGCCTGGATGGAAGTCCTACCCTGGGGGTGTGACCTTGAACAAGTTAGGATGCGCAGCCTCAGTCTGTTCACCCACAAAAGGGTGGGAAACACAGAGCTGCCTCTCGTGGGGTGGGGGACGGGGTGAGCCATTTGTCGGGGTGAGCTTCTGCATATGCCAGTAGGCACCCTGAGTGGCCTTTCATGTCCTCTCCTGTGCAAACAGTGGGCACAGCTGGTTTGCAGAGCTATTGCAAAGACTCAACGGGAAGCAGGTGCCACGGAGAAGAGACCACAGTTAGCTTCACCACTTTTGAGGAGGTGGGTTGTGTCTGGCAGACAGATCATCAGCGTGGGCTGCTCAGAGACTGCTCTGGGGTGGCGTAGGGACAAAGGCCAGTGCTGACTTCCTGAGCTGGCCTTGATATTTCAATTCCTGGTCACTTTTAAGTGAGTTAGTGCCTCAATGTTACCTTTTCAACGATTTGCAAAGCAACTTTATCCATCACTACTCTTCATTTTCAGTTAAGATATTTTGTATGTCGGCAACTGACTCCTATAAAATGGCTTTGGCACAGGCTGGGTTGATCAGAAAAGGGTCTTATGGTGTCCAACAGAAGGAAATAAACCACTTACCAAGCAACCGATCATAAAATTGCTCATTTCTGGGTTCCTCGGGAATGAGACCTGTAACACAGTAAGAGCCATAAGATGAGGCTCCTCTGCCTGCTTCCAGAATGTTCTAGTATTGTGTAAATGATGTCATGAAAATGCCTCTTAAAAAGAAGCTTGAGGAGGTTACCAAAGCATTTTGTCACCATCAGCTCCAGGAAGAAAAAGCATCAGAGACATAAAGATGGTTCTCGAGTCACAGAACACTAGCCCAACCCCTTTTCAAATTAGAGGTCCTAAGAGAAGGAAGAAGAGAAGACCCTTCTTCCCCCAACCAAGAGACTCAGAGACGTCAGCTCAAGTCACAAGGTGGGGACTGGAGAGGTCAGCCCCAACCTGTCAGATGCAGGTGAGTCCTGATCCCCCCAACTACACCTCAGTGCACACCTGGGCCCTACAGCTCAGAGAGTGCACCAGGACGGATCAGTGTGTTCAAATGACAGCACCCTTGTGAGGGACAAGTCAGCACTGGCCTCGCCTGTGTGCACAGGTGTGGGGTTACCACAGGGACTCGTGTCTGGAAAAGCTATGAAAAACATATGAAGAAATACCTACAGGAATAATTGTATTATTATTATTATTATTATTATTATTATTATTTAGTGATAAGAAAGGAGAAAAAGTGAAATGAAATGCTTATTTTCTGCAGCTAGTGCAATTGTTCAAAGGCTCTACCTACACGCTTCTACTTTCAAATGACTCACTAACAAAGAAAGGCAATATGCGGTGGTTTCAGGGGGGCAAAAAAAGAAGAGTTCTCAACTTACCAAGCAGATAATTGTTTCTCCATCTATAGGACCTCCTCATGTCCCCAAAAATCATCTGAAGAAATGTAAACATCATCAGTAGGTATCAGTACATGAAAGACAAAAAAAAAAAGAAAATACATGGTAAAACAAAAATCCTAAATATTATCCAGGGGACTCTGAGATATGATGCTTTTTAATGCAGTGAGGATGCATATGGTAGGAAATGATTCCATGTGATGCCCAACCCCTGTTCAAAAAAGCACACGGGGTGAAGTCTACACTGACTCTAAAGCTTTCATTGACTTGGAACATACTTCCTAATGTTGTAGACCAGAAACAGAATTTTGTTTTATTTAATTGCAAATAGACTAAATTTGAGTCAAATTCTGGGATTTTCTTTCTGTGAAGGTCCCACAATTTCCTCAGTAGAACAAGGTGTTAACGTTTACAAGCAGTTTTCATGAAACCACTGAAAGTCCACACAGGTGTCAAAAAGCCACCTTCTTCCCTGCCTGCCGCCTGCTCCTTCCTGAACAGCCACAGGGAGTGCCCTGGCCCCACATGGTGGTTGGCCCTGGGCAGGGGGCACATGCCAAGACAATTCGATGGAGGAAGAGTAGTCTTTTCAACATTAATGCTGGTACAACTGGAAATGACGTGTCAAGATCAATGTCATTGGACCCCTTTCCTCACACTACATACAAAAATCAAAATGCATCAGACTTAAATGTAAGACTCACACAAACAACAAAAGAAAAAAAATGGACTTAACAAATGGTGTCATCAAGAAAGTGAAAAGACACACAAAGTAGGTTAAAATATTTGTGAATAACTCAACAACAACAACAAAAAAAGATAAACAGCTCAATTAAAACATGGGAGAAGATTTGAATAGACATTTCTCCAAGGAAGATACACAAATGGTTGATCATTAGTTGCTAGGAAAATGAAAATTAAACCATAGTGAGATACTACTTAAGACCCACCAGAATGGCTAAAATAAAAGATAGACAATAACAAGTGTTGGCAAGAATGTGTAGAAACGAGAATCTTCATGGACCACTGGGTAGGGATGTAAAATGGTATAGTTACTACCAGGAACAGTTCGGCCGTTCCTCAAAAGTTAAATAAAGAGCTACTATGTGATCCCACAGTTCAACTCCTAATAGAACTACACTCACACACCCTCATAAAGATGCGACTTGACTGTTCAGAACATTATACACAATTGTCAAAAAGTAGAAACAACCCACATGTTGATCAGTTAATGAACAAATAAATCAAACGTGGCATATCCATGCAATGGAAAATCATTCAACAATAAAAAGAAATAAGGTACCTTTCATTTCTTTGTAAAGGCCACATGTGAACATGTTCACGCATTCTACAACATGTATGAACCCCCAAAGCATGTTAAGTTAAACCACCAGTCACAAAGGGTCATGTATTGTATGATTCCACCTACGGAAAACAGCCAGAATGGAAAGATCCAGACACAAAAAGCAGATCAGTGGCTGATGGAGCTGGGAACAGTGAGGAATAGAGAATGACTCATTCCAGAACTCTCTTTGCAGAGAAATGGAAGTGTTCTGAATTTAGACCGTGCTGGCAGTGTGACAGCCTCATGAGTCTCCTGAAAACGACCAAACTGCATGTTAAAGACGTGAATTGTGTGGTATGGGAATTACGTCTCAACAAAGGTGTTCTTTGAGGGCTACATTAAGGCCTGGAGATGAGGCTCAAAGATGGAGCACCTGCCCGGATTGTGCAAGGCCCTGGGTTCAATTCTCACCTCCCAAAAAAGAAAGATCCCACTGTACATAGGAAATAAATTCAATCAATAAACAAACAGTAGAGTTGCACGTATAAAATAGGAGACACGTGACCTATGCCAGGCCAGAGTGAACGAGGCCAGGAGAGTCCTCCAGCTGGAGATGATGCACACTTCCTTTCCCTCCAAGCTCAGATGGGGAATCTGGAGATTGGCACTGTGGGTTTACCTCCTGGCTCAAGGACAAAGCCCTTCAGTAGAAGGAGTGAGAGGGCGTGTGGAGGGAGGGAATAGGGGAGGGAGAGAGGAGGAGGAGGGATGGGAAAGAAAAGGGGAAGGAGGGCCGGGACAAGGACTCTGAGAGGAACACGGGCATGCGGTGAGGAGGGCTCCTAGGTGAGTCAGCTGAGGCCAGCTCCTCCCTCCCTTCCTGGGAACGTGATCCAGGGAATCGTCCCTGCCTGGCTTAGCCTATTTCTGTCTTCTTGGATTTGAACTAGATTTTGAATTTCTATCTTTTGAAATGGAAAGCAGCAAACAAATGACTCCTTCCCTGAGCTGAGAATTGCTGCTGTGACTTCCTCGGTTTCTCTCTTCTGGATGGTTCTGGGTCTCTTGGCAGAAGCCCTGGCCCAACTCACCCCCGCCCCTTCCAAGTCAGAAGCACGTCCACAGTCAGGCTGGCTCCCAGGAGACCAGAGAAGGTGAAGGAGCACCCACCTGGCAGGGCCAGCAGCACAGTGTGGCTGGGTGGGTGCTCCTGTGCCGCCTCGAAGCCACTTGCCTGTGCTAGAGACTCCTCTAAAAAAACCCAGACACTACCCACAATTCAAATGCCTATTTTGTTAAGGTGAGGAGGAGAATGTCTACAAATTTAGAAACTTCTTTTCTCAATTCCTTTAAAGTTGCCATTCTTTTTGAAACCAGGTAGAGGAAAGTTCAGACTTTTCATTTTCAGGATCGTTTCTCTTATTGTATTCTCACCAGATATTTTCCCCTTGATTTCAGTCTTTATCAGTCATAATCTGGGGTGCGGAGCCCAGCTGTTTTTCATGGCTTTCATTTTTCTTGATGTTATATTCCTCACTCTGGAAATTCTTCTATATTCTACATATGTTTTTCAAATGAACTTTACTTTCGATATTCTGGGGCTTTCTTATTTATTTCTTCTATTTTCTATTTTTAACAGTGACTTACCTGGTCTGTGACAGAATTCATCCCAGTCTGTGGTCTTTCATGTTTGTAATATCACTTCAGCTATTTTCTAACTTTTTTTCCAATTCATGTAAGAAATCTTTTTTTAATACATGCATAGATCAAAACATCATATTGCACCCCATAAAAATGTGCAATTACTATTGGTCAATTAAAACAAATTTAAAATTTAAAAGAAATCCATTTCAGAGTTTCCAGGTATCATTTCAAATCTCAATTTTCTTCTTTTTCCTTTATGCTACTTCCTTCATGTGTGGAATTCTTTTCTTTTTAATCTGCTTATAATTCTTTATGATCCCCTAATATTAAGAGCAAGAAACCTGAGAGTTTATTTTCAAATTCATCTTGTTCCAGAGGCTGACATAGTTTAACACCAGAGTTTAAAACCTGGAGTTGGAAGAGAAGACAATAATCTCACCCCACAGCTAGAGAGGTGGAATAGAGTGGAGGTTTGCACAATCGGAATGGACTTTCCCAGCCAAAGATGGAAGAGGGGTTAAGCTAGGTGGACACTTAAAGAAACTTCACTTGTGTTAAAGGAACTTCACTTGTGTTAAAGGTCATGGAATGAACTAGAATCCGTTTCTCCCGGAACTGACTGCTGAACCCCACCCCTACCCGCATTCCCTCTCACCTCTCTGCCCACCCCAAGCACTCCAGAGTTCCTCTTACCTAGTGCCAAGCCATACTGCCCCCTGCTCCCTAAAGCCCTTCAGTATCCCCAATGTTAATTAGGAGGAGGCCAGGAATGGTGGACAGGACCACTAGTCCCACCTTTACCTGGATGGACCCTGAGGTCCCCCTCCACTGGCTGCTGTTCCTCTTCACCCCACCTGTGCCCACCCCCCCCTACACTTTGCTTATTCCAGTCTTCACGGATTTCTGTCCACTTCAACGCATCAGCTTTCTCGTCCTGGAAAGCCCCCCTCCTCACCGTGCCCCTTGGTTCTGGCTTCCACCCACAGATGGGGTCTTGGTTTGGACGTAGTTCCTCCGGGCATCCCTGTCTGACCACCATTCGTGGTCTTCCTTCCTCTCACCATGTGGTCCCAGACGCTTTGCCTGTAGTCAGGGTAATCCCCACCTGATGGACGCATTCCCCAGGTCACTATAATAACTCCACGAGGACCAGCACCTGCCTGCTTCAATCCCCAGCCTCCTCCCCCACGTAAACTACATAAATGATACTAGCAAAATTCTTGTGGAAGGCAAGCTTGGTCCTACCTGCTCTGGATGAACAGGGCCACGTGTGCGACACTGTGAAGACCAACATGGAGTTTAACAGTGTACATCAAGAGCCACTTGGCACTTGTCCCAACACCAAGCAAAAATCTTTAAAGTACAGGACACAGCAAGCTCAGAAATGACCTGGGAATTGACCCTCGGAAGCTGACAGTGTGCAGGAGATCAGCCCATGAGGTTACACTCAACTGAATTTTATTTCCCCTTTGCACCAAGAAGAGAATACCATGTAATATGAGTTTTATTGCTTCCTATTTCTAAAATGAACTTCCAGGCAAAATAGTTACAATGTGGCTAGGATAATAATGTGAGGACATAAACTTTTATGTGTAGTTCCTGAACTTGAGAGATTTTATACTCTTCTAATGTAATTTGCACTGCAGAATTAAATTTTTAAAAGTTGAATAAAAATAGAAAGGACTGAGAAATATGTTAGATGGATACAGTTGTATAACAGTGGAAAAAAATTTTTGAATACCCAGCAAGAATATTATCCCATTTTTAATGAACAAATAATGGAACAGTGCTGTCTTTATCCCTGGTTTGGAGTGAAGAGGCTTCCTCTTCCTACTGAATTCTAGACCATTTCTTCCCCAGTTGCATTAACTCAACAAATATTTACTGAGCCTACCTGGTTTCAGACATTGTCCTAGGCTGATAAAAGCAAACATTCCCTGCCCACAGGAGACATACAGTCTAGTAACAAAAGCAGTCAATAAATAGACAAATGAACGTGTAATATAATTTCAAGACAGAATTTTATGTTATTAATCGTATAGTGTTATTTCAAGTCACTTCTAATGCCACTCCCTGACTAACTATCCTACGCCAGACCCTGGAGCTGAGGTCATTAGCTCATTGGCGCCTCTTAGCAGCCCATGGGGTGGACTTTATCACTGGGATCGACCAGGTGAAGAAGCTGCAGGTGGCCAGGGTTCCGTGAAGGTCAGGAGTCCCGACCTGGACCGCAGGGCTCGTCAATAGTTGTGAACACTGGGCCAGAACACGCCCCCTTCGGCCCACCCAGCACATACCCAGATCTAAAACTGAAGAGTTGCTAATCGTTATCTTAAAACCAGGCCCCAAATCTCAGGGTGAGAGGAATCCAGGGAGGAAGGGAAATGGAAGAGGGAGGGACAGGGAGAGGGAATGAAGGACACGGCGGGAGACGCGGGAGATGTGGAAAGCAATCCACCCTCCCAGGCCTGGTGAAGCCACAGCCACCCTTTCAAGCCACTCTGCCCGTCACAGGCCCACACAGAGCCTAAGAGGTTTGTCTGGAAGGAGACCAGGGCGGGGCCTACCTCTTCACTGCTGCCGGACTCGGACGTGGACAGGGAGGGCCAGCGGCAGTGAGCCCACACCTCCTGCGCCTGCAGGCCTGCCATCTGCACCGTGCTCCTGCAGGCAGCCGCGGGCTGGAAGAGACAGGCCAGGAGTCACACCAGCAGCTCCTGCAAGGGCTGGCCTGGGTGCTACCAGCCAGGCACACCTGGGGCCTTCCCAAAGTGAGCAGGAAGGGGAAACGTCCACAGGCATTTCAATTCTCCAGTATGAAGATCTCTAAAGGCCTAAGTAGAGATAAATGGAGTGCTGACCTCTCTCCTGGGCATTTGATAGGTTGCACATCTCTGGGAAACACACACTGTGTGCTTGAGCACTGAGCGGCTGCCTGGCATCCACTCTCATTTGAACAATCACACACACACATTCACCTGCATACACACACACACAAAACACACACACACACACACACATACACAATACACTCACCCCCACACACTCACTCACATTCACACACACACTCACATACACCCCTCCTCTCTCTCATACACACACACCCTCACACACAGACATACTCACATGCACCCCCTCTCTCACACACACGTGATGAAGACAGATTTTGTTATAAAGAGATGCTTGGGAGACTTTGGTTTGGGTCTTTTCTAACAGAGCACAGTCACAGTGAAAAGTTTCATGAAATAAACCACAAAGCAGTCAGTCCCCTTGTGAGTACCAAGACTAGGAGAACTCGTGCGTCTACACACAAACCCCTGGGAAGCAGACTCTGGATTAAGATGTCACTGATTTGGAGGGGATTCCTGCCACAGGGTGGACTGTTGTACCTGCTCTGGTCACAGGGGACACGTGCCATGTCCCTGGACTCACAAGCCTGACCTCGTAGAGAGACGCCTTACACCAGGGTCAACACGAGATGATGTGACCTCTGCCAGGAGCACACTATGCAGTTTGCATGTGTTTGTAGCAGAATTTGAAACATGTCTTGAGTCGTACTTCGGTGCTGCCCTCTTTGTATTCACTTTACATGATAAAAATCCATCCCCACTTTAAAGAGAAGGAAACTGAGGCACTAGGGCCCAAAGAATTTTCCAGAATCACTCAAGACCACAAACTCCCCAGCTCAGGAGCTCACGTCCTCAAACACTGAGCACACCACTTGCTCCAGGCAACTCTGTGACCACACAATGGGATAGCCAGGTGCCAGCCAGGGGTGGCCAGGCTCATTCTATGACTGCAAACCAGCCCCGGGTCGTGGGAGGAGGAGGCTCTTCCTTACACTGGGTCACACTTACCGTGTAGCGGGCCCTCTGGAAGGCACAGCTAGAGGGATCTGCTCCGGAATCTCTCATGCAGGTAGTTTCTCGAATGCTGAACTCCAAATCCATGATCACGCTGTCCTCACCCAGAACGTTGACCTTCACGAAAACAAGGTGTCAGTTTGCAACAGATGTGTTTACGAAGACCACAGTGCTGGACGTGATGCTCTCTGCCCAGCGAGGAGACATTTACAGAATTACCCACCTGGCATCGGCCAGGCCCCGCCCTCATTCTGAAGACCAGAGAGAAAAAGCGATCCAGCAAAGTCACACGATACTCCTGACAAACGTGAAACCAATAAAATGTTATTGCCACAAAAGAAGAAAAAAAAATGATGAAACCAGAATACGGTGTCCTCTCCAAGGCAGTGTGGCTTCTGAAAATTCACATTGACAGATGATCCCCAATATTCAGGGACCCCACTGCTGCGATTCGCCCACTGACTGCGATTTATTTATGACTCCAGAATTAACTCGTGCTGTGCTCGTGCAGTCTTCATGGACACATGTAGAACAGCAAACCCACGTCTCCCAGACCGAGATGCTCGGCTTTCTTCTCCCAGGGCTAATACCACAAGCACACATGCTTTGTGTGGTCTATTCAGTGTCACAGGTTTTTCATTTTGTTGTTGCATTGTTTGTGCTTTTTGTGGATCATTTTGGCCCCTCAAACCTAGTTCCAAAGAGCAGTTCAGGATTCAGCCGTTCCCCACCCCCCCACCCCGTTCAGGATTCTTAAGGGTAAGAGACAGTGATGCGCCCTGTGGGGAAAATACATGGATCTGATGAGCTCCATACAGGTGGGAATCCTGGCCCTCGTGGCGGTGGGTTCAATGTCAGTGCACCTACAGTGGACGTTAAACTAGCCATCCTGGACAGGAACTCAACAAATCAAGGTAACGTATTAATGGGTGGATGAAAGTGCTACCCAAGTCCTGCAGGAGCCCAGCCCTGTGCAAATTCAGCGTTTATGGCGATCTGTTGAGCTATCGAAAATACCACAAACGATGCGAATCAACTGTACAGATTTTTAAGTGTTTCTTAATAATTACTGAAATAAGTAATTAAGCAACAAGTGCATCTCTGCTGTATACAGCGTGGTCCAGGCCTGGCTCCTGCATCAGAGGTCCCGATTATGAACGAACGCACGTGATTGTCTACTTCTTTCTACCAATGACAGGATGCTGGGGGACTCTCCCAAACTCCCTGACAAACCCGAGAAGTTCTGATGACGCAGAAGCCCTGTGGCTCACGGACGGCTCCCCAGGTGCTCAGCACCACAGGCAGCGCAGCAAGGACGCCCTGTAGCTCAGCTGCTAGAGTGAGTGCCGCACCGTGAATGCCTGGGAGGAAACCAGCAGGATCATTCCAGAGAGGTGCCGAGCTCTGAGATCAGCAGCACAGCAATGGAAGTGGGGGAGGGAGAGCTAGGTGAGAGAAAGTACAAGAAAAATTGGGAATAAAGGATGGGAAGGAGCCTATCGTGGGAGGAAAAGTAGAGCCAGGTCCCTGGGGCCGGGCAAGTCCAGCTCTAAGGATGGAGCAACATGACCGTGGGGAGAACCATTCATGTGACTCTGGAGAGACCCGGGGACCCATGAGCTTAGGTCCTGCAGCCCTTGGGAAGGGGCTCAGATTGAAAGGCGCCGGCCCAAGTGGCTTGCTGTCCACGTTGGTCTCTTGAGGCAACAGTTACTTGGCCACCCCTCGGGATTCTCTCCTGAGCCTGCCTCTTTATTCTTTCCATGACCAGGCTGAGCAATTTCCCGATCTTTCTGTTCTGCTTCCAACTATGATTTCCATCTTTAAGTCGCTTCTGTCTTTCTCTTTCTACTGCAAGTGGCCAAAAGAAGCTGCACGGCTTTCTGGATGCTTTGCCACTGAGATATTTCTTCTTAGATACTCCGCTCCTCGCTCTTAAGTACTGCATCCCTCTAAGTCCTAGGAAAGGGTCATGATTCAGCTCAGTGCTTTGCAGGCCTGCCCCCTGGCTTCCATACCTTCACTATGGTCATTGTCTGAGGCTTCGTGAGAATGGCCTGCTCTGAACAGATGTCTGCCAACAAACTGGTGACAGCCACTTAGGCGAACTGAGATCCAGGCTTGTCTTCTGAGCACACCCACCCACGGATCCCCCGAATCCTCCACTCGTGGAAACCTAGGCCTTTTCTAACTGCATCTCCACATTCCCCACCCGTGGCCCAGATCCACAGCAGCCTCCACAATGTCAGGTATTTAATGCAGCAACAGGCCCTTCTCAGTGCCAGTTTTCTGAGTCCAGTGCCTACCACTATCACACAATCTCCAAAATCAGGTCCTTTGTGAAGAGTAGAGGTTTCTTTCTCACAGTTTTGGAGGCAGCCAAGTCCGTGATGGAGGCTTCCTTTGGTGAGGCCCTTCTTGCTGCATCATAACGTGGCAGGAGGCGTCCCCAGCCAAAGAGCACCCATGAGAGAGGCGGGAAGTGCCAAACTCACCCTTTCATCAGGAACCCAGTCCAGCAACAGCTAGCCAGTCCCATGATGATGGCACTAATCCACCCACGAGGACAGAGCCCTCCTCCCTGGTCACCTCGTGAAGGTCCCCTCCCCCAATAACTGCACTGAGGACTTTTTTTATTTTTTTAAACATCCACTCTTTTTTTTTTTTTTTTTAGTTGTAGACAGACATAATACCTTTATTTTATTTTATTTATTTATTATTTTTTTTTAAGGCAGTGCTAAGGATCAAACCCAGTGCCTCACACATAGCAGGCAAAGGCTCTATCAACTGAGCTATGACCCCAGCCCCCTGGGGACTTTTTTGCAACACATGAACTTTGGGGAACACGTTCAAACCCTAGCGATAACATTGAACCTTCCTGGTTCTGTTCCCCTGAAGCACCTCAATTGATGCAGTGAATCCCTTATTAATGGACAAAGAGTAATGAACAGAAATAACTGGCTAAGAATAATTTAGAAAACAAAAAATGCAAATAAAAGGAAAAAAATGGACCAAAAATGGGCCTAGACACTTTAAGGGTCACAAGCTTCCTGTGGCTTTGCTTTAAATGTGTGACCTGGAGGTACCCACCTCTTCCATGCCACCCCCGGTGAGCTGCCATCACTGTTGCTGTTGCCTGCGTGTGCCCTCCAAATATGAGTCCAAATACATTTCTTCTCTTTATGAATCACCAGTCTCAGGCATTCTGCTATAGTCTTTTTTTTAAAATATTTATTTATTTACTTTAGTTGTACACAATGCATTTATGTTTACTTGGTGCTGAGGATTGAACCCGGGCAGTGCACATGCGAGGTGAGCGCTCTGCCGCTGAGCCACAACCCCAGCCCCATCTGCTATAGTCTTAACAGGAAGTTGCCCGCTGTAATTTGAATGTGTCCTCCAAAATTCATGTGTTGGGAACTTGGTATCCCATATAGCAGTGTTAGGAGCTGGGACCTTTTAGGAGATGACTGGGTGCTGAGCGGTCTACCCTCCTGTGTGGATTCTTTCCTTCACAAATTAACGTGGTGTTTTTGGAGTGGCTTTGTTTTGAATGTGTGATCTTTGTGTTTGCTCTCTCTGGCCCTGTGAGGCCTCCACTGTGAGTATACAGCAGGAAGGCCCTTTCCAAAGGCTGAGAAGACATTTGGACTTCTCAGCCTTCAGAATTTTTTTTTTGTTGTTGTTATTTGTTTTAACTAGTTATACATGACAGTAGAATGTATTTATGTACTGTGATATATCATACATAGATGGGATATAATTTCTCATTTTTCTAAGTATATATGTTGCAGAATCATATAGGTCATATAGTCACATATACAGTAACAATATCTGTTTCATTCCACTGTCTTTCCCATCCCCACATCCCCTCCCTCACCTCCCTTCACTTCCCTCTACCTAATCTAAGGTAATGCTATTTTTCCCTAGTGCCCCCCACCTTATTGTGAATTAGCATCTGCATATTAGAGAAAACATTTGGCCTTTGGTTTTGTGGGATTGGCTTATTTCACTTAGCATGATATTCTCCAACTCCATCCATTTACTGGCAAATGTCATAATTTCACCCTTCTTTAAAGCTGAGTAACATTCCATTGAGTATATATACCACATTTTCTTTATCCATTCATCTATTGAGAGACACCTAGGTTGGTTCCATAGTCTAGCTATAGTGAATTGAGCTGCTGAATACGTCCATTTTCTTTATAAATAACTAAGCCTCAAATATTTTGCTATAATAACAGAAAATGAAGTAAGACACAGACGAAGGCAACATCTACCTGGGCTCCGCACCAACCTCTCCCCTGTCTTCACTTCTTCCCCTGCACCCCACTCCTCACGACAGCCAGAGAGCCAGCGGTGGACTGAACGTTTCGCTCCCACCCAATTGATATGTGGAAACCCTGGCCCCTGGGCGACGGCCTTTGGAGGGGGGTGTTTATGAGATGAGAGGGTCTTGTGGGTGGAGCCCTCACGAACGGGCGCGTGTTCTTAGGCGAGGCAGAGAGGCAGTTTAGCTCTCTTTCTGCCACGTAGAAATCCAATGGGAAGTTGGCCTTCCGCAGCCCGGAGGGTGGTCCTCCCCAGACCCCCGCACTCTGCTCTGATCCGGGACTTCCAGCCCCCAGAACTGTGAGAGGTGAACATCTTCTGTTCACAATCCCCAGCCACGGTGCTTTGCTACAGTAGCCCCTGCTGCCTCGAGGCGAGGCCTACAGAGGCAGATAGAGGTCTTCTCCCCTGAAAGCCTTCCCGCAGCCACCTGTGGCCCGGACCCCTCAACAGCGAGCCCTCGTGCCCAACTCGTGCACCCCTTTGAGCTGGCTCCCTTCCCAGCTTCCCTCCCTGCTCACAGGGCTCCTGGCTCTCCAAGTCCTCTTGTCCTCTAGGGCCGTCCCCTGGCCCTGCCTAGCACTCTCCAAACCTCCCCCTAAAGGTCTTCCATGGCCTCAGCTCTTTATCACTCAGGTGAGCCCTAACTCAGGTATGACGGCCTGCAGGGAGACCCTCACAGTCTGAGGGCTGCCCCATCTGGGCCATGCCCATCAGTCTGGCTGCCATGTGCAGCGGGGTGCAAGGGACAAGTCCTGACTGGGAGATGCTGGTGCGGGACCCAGGGTCTTAGTCTGTGTCTTAGTCCGTTTTCTGTTGCTATAGCAAAATACCTGGTCTGTTCGTGAGGGCTCCACCTGTTGGTCTTCTCCACAGCACCCGCCCTCCCCCCCCCCCCCCGCCCCCGGACCTGCCTCTCCTCCCTCCCCGGTAGAATCTGTCCTCTTGGTTCTCTGACCCCAGCACAGGGCCTGTGTCTACCTTTCCTTTCTCCATCTGTGTCCACTTAGGGAACCGTCTGGGTGACTGATGTCAAACTTGGAGCGAGGAAGACGTCACTGCTAAAGTCATGCCCTTACCCGATGAGGATAGAGAAGGATAGTGAATTGGTCTATTGGGGGTCATCTATAGGGTGTTTGTGAAAGACGTGGTTGACACACACAACGTAGAGCAAAATGAGGAGCACTTCCAGGAGGAAAGCCGTCTCACCAGGAGAGATCAAAGAACGGGAGGCGGAGTGGGGGGGTCTTCCTTAAAATGGAAGAGAAAAAATGAGTTTTCATCGTGGTGTATGTAGCTTGGGCCGTAAGTAGGAATGATCATTAAAGCCTGAGATCAGGCAAGAACAGGGAGACTTCCCAGGAGAAGAGCAGCATACCGTGGCAGACAGGTGTCTCTTACTTACGTCCCTGCAGGGACCCCACACATCACCTGACAATGCGTCTTCAGGTGCACTCTCTGGGCTCAGGTCTGTGTAGCCACACCAAGTTGGCGCACGTGCTGGAATGTGCGCTGGGTGGCTGCACCTCACGCTAGCTCATCTTCCCAGGCCGGATGTCCATGATATTCCTCATCAGTTCTCCTGGGATATGTCCTCATGCTCTGATTCGTTTAATTAATGACTAACTTTGTCCCATAGAGAGCAAGAGTTAAATTACAAGTAAATGTGAACTGCTGATCTTCAAGCTTGGAAGGGGACATGGATTCCACAACACTACACGAGGATTCGATGTGGCCAGCATAGCAGTGCGCCAGGAAGAGGCTGTGGTCCGGCCCAGCTCTCTTCCAGCAGCTCGGCCTTGGTCTGGGCTGATGACCACACCTACCTTGCAGGGCCTCCTCACCACGGCCTCCAGGGTTAAATAGCCTCACACTGACCATGAAAGGCAGGTGCTAGGATAGGCACCCAAGTAAAGCCTAGCCCTACTCTTCAGGACCAGTTAGAAAAGCCAACCGAGGTGACTCAATTAATTTGCTCAGATTTTGGAAAAGAGAAACTGAGGCAGTTTCTGAAGAGAAGGTCCAGGTGGCTGTGTTAGATGTGAAGATGGGGCCAGGCATCCGTGAACCACGCACACGCGGAGTAAGAGGGAACAAGCCACGTGCGAGCTGAGGAGGGACCCAGAATTGAAAGCAGGGGACTGAGAGGCAGAGGGAGAGCAAGGGCTTCAGGCCTCAGCTGAGGTCTGGAGGCCCGGCTCCATCTCCCTCCTTGCTGCTGCAAATCTGGCTGTGCGGATGTCACCTGTGACAGGAAACCTGAAAGAACCTCTCAGCCTCTTCCTCCCCCTAAATTAGCTTGAGGCTGTTTCTGTCCCAGCCTCCCGAGAGCCCCATTAAGATGATAACCAGACAGGGAAGTTACCTGGGGGACAGGAAGGAGGGAGGCCACCAGGGCCTGTGCCTCTCACTTCCTCTGCGGGAGCGTCTACATTTCTCCCTGGCCTTTCCAGATTTAGTCATCGGAAACCATGAAAACTCCTCTCTCACTATAGTCCTGGAGGCTATTAGGAAACAGGATATTACCAACTTGACAAAAGAAGGTGGATTTCTTCAGCTCAAAAGCTGGCATTTATTTCCTGTATTCAGAGCAGCACTGCTGAATTGGAAAGGAGGCTCATTTCTAATAAGTGAGCAGCACTGCATAGGACAGGAGTGGTGAGGACCGTGGGCAGGGTCGGAGGGAAGGACCTAGCAGGGTCTGCCCCCAGAGCCACTCCAGGGCCTTGTGACAAAGTTGTCAATGAGATCCTTTCTCTGTCCCAAGTAATCAGTGTGAAGGGGGTGACCTTCCTAAACCAGGAAAATAAAACCAAAGTCCATCCAACAACCTGACCAAAGGCAAGACAGAACGCGCAGGAAGCGTGGAGACCGGTCACTCACTCGTTTTAAGGAGCTTTGGAAGGCCCGGAACAGGTACGGTCCCAGGGCCTGAGAGTTCACTTTGGCCACCGAGGCGCTGAGGGCTTCCCGCAGGGAGGAGGGATCGTAGTCGTACACGGGGAAACCTGGACACATAAGCACACGGGCCACCGTGAGACGGGAAGGGCTGGTGTCCCCCAGAGCAGGTGGCCTGTCTCGCGCCCTACCTGAGCAAGACCAGAGGTCCATCCCCAGGGCCAGCATCACCACCAGCACCTTCGTGGCCATCGCCATTCTGAGAAGAAGATTTTAATTCAGAGCTGGGGGACTGTCTCTCTGTGGCTCCAGGGGTGACAGCTCTTCCCAAGAGTCGTTGTCTTTATCAAATGTGACCCGGCTGCTCCCTCCCACGGGACCAGCCTGGAACTTAAACAGAAACAATTGATCCTGGGTCAATGTTTGCTGCTGACCTTCCCCATGGAAGGGATCCAGTCTGGGGTCACTGTTGAAGTTGAGACCTCACCAGGGGACTTTAGCCCACGGCCAAAGACAAGGAGCAGCTCAGGACTCGATGTGTACATTAACAATTAATTAATTAATTAAAATCATTATTAAAATTCCATTCTTTTGGTGAAGGCGTATCATTGCCTCTTCAACAAATGGGTTAATTTTTTTTTTTTTGGTGGGGGGGGTACTGGGGATTGAACCCAGGGGCACTAAGTTGCTGAGGCTGGCTTTGAATCCTCTGCCTCAGCCTCCCAGGTCACCGGGATTACAGGTGTGCGCCACCGCACCCATCAAAACAGGTTGATTTTAAAGTGTCATCCTCTAGCAAGTTTCCCTCTCATGGTGCTCGAGATGTGTATGGTGGCACCTTAAACAGCACCTCCTCAGGGAGAGTCCTTGATAGGTCGCCTGCCTGTACCCCACTGTCCACTACTCCACCCGGCCCTCCTCCCTCCCTCCATGCATCTGGAGTAACATTGCCTGCTTGTGGCCGTCTTTTTCCTCTAATACACTCCAAGTTCCAGGGGCCTGGGGACCAGACTGTCTCAGTGTACTGTACTGAAGTACCCAGGTAAGAATATAGGGACCTGCTTAGTCTCTCTGAACCTTTCCCCAGGTCTTTCCCTGTGAAGGTGGCTCCACTTTCTGGGGTGTGACAGGTACCCAGGCCAGCAAGCCATGAGGGAATGGCCACTAAAATATGTGATCCTGTTACTTTCAACCTGGTTTGAACTCAATTCCATCAGCATCTTCCAGATTTAACTAATGGCACTGGCTGACACCAAATTCCACGGTCTCATTAAGTGAATAGTAGTAATAAAAGTAATTGCGAAAGCGTGGGGGAGGCGAAGACAGCAGCAGTACCCCGTCACCAGCACGGGGCCACCGAGTTTGCTGATTCAGGGACGGATTGCTGTTTCTCAGATTCTCTGGGCTACGTGTTGGCACCAGGACGGGCACTGATACAAGCAACGATTACAAGGGCCTGTGTGCAGTTCTGTCATGTCTTGCAAACCCAGAAGATTCAAACACGAGCCCTCCATTGACGTTCAGGCTGTGATGATTGCTTCTATTATTCTTTCTCTGATTCTCACGAATGTGTGCAGTGCTGATTCCAGCCATTTTCTGCTGTGCTGCCAGAAATTATTAAATTAAGAGATTAAAAATTATGCGTGATTTGGTGAAGAGTGTTGTCTAGTTTTTTGTTATGCAGTTCCTGGAAATCTATATGAAATTCTTCACAGGAAGCCTCTAGCGAGAGCAGCCAGGGACAGGCTGGTGGTGAGCAGCTGTGGCGCAGACGGAGATTCTCTGCGATCATCTCCATCCATCATTTCTCCAGAGACTGTTTCTTTTCATTTTTGGTCATCTGCACGCTGATTTTGAGAAAAATCACTAAATTTAGAGCAAATGTAAACCGACTCTTCATCCGACCCATAAATCACAAATTCCGTAGCTGCCTTTCAACTTCTTGCAATGGTGTCCTCTCTCCTCCCAAGCACCGTCAAGACTCACGCTGACGGCCTGGAGCTGCCCTCTCCGTGCCCTGCCAATGTCAACGCCACCGCTGCATTTATTCTGGAGGTGACGATGTGTTCATCAGCAGGGCAGAGCAGGGGTTCTCCAAGTGCCACTCAGACCAGCTGCTCCAGTGCCACCTGGGACTCACTGAGAAGGCACGTCCTCAATCCCACCCAGAACCACCAGACACAACGCCAGCGGAGCCCCAGCCTGGTGCTGTGAGTGGGTTCACTGCTTGAGAAGCACCAACAGAGCAGTGGCTGCCGGCCAGACGACAGCCCTCGGGGACATCGGCAGTGTCTGAAGACACCTTCAGTTGGCACTACTGCAGGACAGGGTGCAGCTGGCATGCAGCAGGTGGAAGCTGGAGGTGCGGCTGGATGTCCCACCCTGCACAGCACAGTCCCCGCGGCAGGTTCTCTGGTCCAAACGCCACTGAGAGTGAAATCTCAGAGGCTAGCCTAGCTCCTCGGAAGCTGTAGGCGGAAGGTGACATGGTGCAGGCAGACATAACCCAGGTCCTGCAGCCCAGCGAGCTCAGGAATCCTGGGGAGCAGAGGGAAGGAGAAGGGAGCGGTTTCTCCTCCCAGGACCCCAGGGCGACTCCCATGCCAGGGTCTGCAGTGCATCCTAACGGTGGGCATGCCCAGGATTCCCAGGAGGCTTGCTTTCAGGAGGAGCTGCAGGGACCAGAAATCCCTTGGCGGCACTGGGGTTTCCGCTCGGCTGAGTTCTAGAAGAGCCGGGGAGTGGGGAAGACGCTGGTTCCCCAGCCACCAACGCCAGCTCAGCATTCCTTGCAACTGACCACCAACAAAGCCAAAACGCCCAGTCAGCACAGGTGGACAGGCCATCCAAGGCCGCCTTGTGCGCGTTGCCTTTTATTATTTATCATTAACACTTTTCCCAGAGTTTTGTCCATGTACGGTCCTTTAGCACCGAATCGCCCGTTGCTTCACATTTCCTACTCTGCTTTTGAAAGCTAATTGCAGGGCTGGGGTTGTGGCTCAGGGGTAGAGTGCTCGCCCAGCACATGTGCAGCCCAGGTTCGATCCTCAGTACCACGTAAAAATAAAATGCACTGTGTACAACTAAAGCAAATAAATAGATATTTTTTAAAAAGCTAATTGCAGGAGCACTTTCTATATGAATCATACCTACCTCTTTGTCAATTATATGATAAGTACTCCCCTCCCAATTTTTATTTTGTTTATTTTTAAATTTGGGGGGTCTTTTGTTTATTTTTATTTCACCTTAGGTGTTTTATGTCCTATAAAACATTTTATCTTGTTTTAAACCCACTGGACTCATCTTGGGGTTCTGCCAGTGGCTTCTGTAGAAGGTCCTCCCCCAGCTAGAATCACACAAACGCGAGCTTCCACGTTGTGCTTTCTCTTCTTACATTCGATATTTAATCCATCTGGACACAATGTTGACACAAGTTGTGAGATAATGGTCTAGCAATTCACTATGTCGAAACCCTTCATACTTGGGATATATGGAGTCACACTTCCCATTTCCCCGAACAAGCCATGACTGATAAGAAGATGCGCTTCACCAACCCCAGGGGACAAGCTAAGTAAAAGGAAGAATTAGTCTGAATCAGCTTCATCCTCATGTGACCAAAAATCAGACAACATTTAAATAAGATGAAAACTGACTTCTCTCACTTAGAAAAACAAAGTGTAAAGATAAGCAGCCCTCTGCTGATTTGGCCACCCCACAATTATCAGGAACCTAGACTCCCTCAAGCTATGATTCTGGTCATTATGGTCCAGAATGGCCACTGGAGCTGCAGCCATCACATTAAATTCCATAGAGCTTGACGAACAAAGGACAAGAAGAGTGAACCTTCTCCCTTAAAGGACATTTCCTAAAGGTCTTTTATCTCGTGGGTCAAAATTAAGTTACAGAGCTAATGTGCTGTGGGGGAGGCTGGGGAATGTAAGCTGCTTGGTGGGGGAAGAGATGTTTGATGGTAGGTAATCACCCTCGCCAGCTTCAGATGCGGGAACCAGGAGCAGTGAGAGGGCGCTTCCAGGAAGACAGTGCTGCAGGAGGCTGGAAGGCGGCCCTGGACGGAGAGCTCTGAACTTCCACTGGAGGGAATGGCGTCCCCACTGAAGAACACCGAGAAGAGGTTTCTATTTCTGGTGGAGAGTTTGAATTTCTTTCTTTCTTTTTTTTTTTAATATTGATTTATTTGTTTTAGTTGTACACAATGCCTTTAAAAAAAAACTATATATTTTTATTTATAGTAGTAGTATGTATTACAATTCATACTGCACATATAGAGCATCTTTTTACACAAAACAGTTTGTATACAAAGTATATTTGTAGCATTCAAGTCTTCAATCATGCATTTAGAATAATGATATCCATCTTATTCAACCACTTTTTCTTTTTTTCCCCTCCATCCCCCCTTGCTCCCTCCCTTCCTCTCCCTTCCCTTTGACCATTATAGTGTTCCTCTAATCCTCCTGTGTACCCCGACCCAACAATACTGTGAACCAGCCTCCTTATATCAGAGGAAACATTTGGTATTTGGATTTTTGAGATTGACTGATTTCACTTAGCATTATATTCTCCAACTTCATCTACTTACCTGCAAATGCCATTATTTTACTATTTTTTATTGCTGAGTACAATTCCATTGTGCATCTATGCCACATTTTCTTTATCCACTCATCTACTGAGGGACATCTAGGTTGGTTCCAACCTAGCTATTGTGAATTGTGCTGCTATAAACATTGAGATGGCTGTGTCACTGTAATATGCTGTTTTTAAGTCCTTTGGGAATAGACCCAGGAGTGGGATGGCTGGGTCATAGGGTGGTTCCATTCCCATTTTCCCAAGAAATCTTCATACTGCCTTCCATAACGGTTGCACCATTTTGCAGTCTCACCAGCAATGTAGTGTGCCTTTTTCCCCACATCCTCTCCAACATTCATTGTAGTTTGTGTTCTTGATAGCTGCCATTCTGACTGGAGTGAAATGAAATCTTAGAGTAGTTTTGAGTTGCATTTCTCTAATTGCCAGCAATGTTGAGCATTTTTTCATGTATTTGTTAATTAATTGTGTATCTTCTTCTGAGAAGTGTCTTTTCAATTTCTTAGCCCATTTATTGATTGGGTTATTTGTTTTTTTGGTGTTAAGTTTTTTGAGTTCTCTATATATTCTAGAAATTAGTGCTCTACCTGATGTGCATGTATTAAATATTTGTTCCCAATTAGTTGGCTCTCTATTCACCTCACTGATTGTTTCTTTTGCTGAGAAGAAGCTTTTTAGCTTAAATCTATCCCATTCATTAATTCTTGATATTAATTCTTGTGCTACAGGATTATTATTAAGGAACTTGGGGCCTAATCCGACATGTTGGAAATTGTAGCTTACTTTTTCTTCTATTAGGCGTATTGTCTCTGGTCTAATTCCTAAGTCCTTGATCCGATTTGAATTGAATTTTGTGCATGGTGAAAGATAAGGGTTTAATTTCATTTTGTTGCATATGGATTTCCAGTTTCCCCAGCACCATTTGTTGAAGAGGCTATCCTTTCTCCACTGTAAATTTTTGGCACCTTTGTCTAATATAAGATAGCTGAAATTATATGTATTAGTCTCTGTGTCCTCAATTCTGTACCATTGGTACACCAGTCTGTTTTGGTGCCAATACCATGCTGTTTTTGTTACTATTGCTCTATAGTATAATTTAAAGTCTGGTATGGTGATGCCACCTGCTTCACTTTTCTTGCTCAGGATTGCTTTAGCTATTCTGGGTCTCTTATTTTTCCAGATGAATTTCATGACCTGATTTTTCTATTTCTTTGAGAAATGTCATTGGGATTTTGATTGGAATTGCATTAACTCTGTATAATGCTTTTGGTAGTATGGACATTTTGACAATATTAATTCTACCTATCCAAGAACAAGGTAGGTCTTTCCATCTTCTGAGGTCTTCTATGATTTCTTTCTTTAGTGTTCTATAGTTTTCGTTATAGAGGTCCTTCACCTCATTCGTTAAGTTGATTTCCAGGTTTGTTTCTTTTTTTATGCTATTGCAAATGGGGTAGTTTTCATCATTTCCCTTTCAGAGGTTTTGTCACTGATGTGCAAAAATGCCTTTGACTTATGGGTATTGATTTTGTATCCTGCTACTTTGCCAAATTCATTTACTAGTTGTAAAAGTTTTCTGATAGAGTTTTTTCGGTCTTCTGGGTATATTATCATGTCATCAGCAAATAGTGCTAATTTGAGCTTTTCTTTTCCTATGTGGATCCCTTTAATTTCTTTCGTCTGTCTAATTGCTCTGGCCAGAGTTTCCAGTACTATGTTAAATAGCAGTGGTGAGAGGGGGCATCCCTGTCTTATTCCAGTTTTTAGAGGGAATGCTTTCAATTTTTCTCCATTTAAGATAATGTTAGCTTGAGGTTTTGCATAAATAGCTTTTATAATGTTGAGATATGTTCCTGTTATTCCTAATTTTTCTAGAGCTTTGAACATAAAGGGGTGTTGTATTTTGTCAAATGCTTTTTCTGCATCTATTGAGATGATCATATGGTTTTTATCTTTAAGTCTGTTGATGTGATGTATTATGTTTATTGATTTCTGAATGTTGAACCAACCTTGCATCCCTGGGATAAACCCCACTTGATCATGGTGCACTATCTTTTTGATATGTTTTTGAATCCAATTTGCCAGAATTTTGTTGAGGATTTTTACATATATGTTCATTAAAGATATTGGCCTGAAGTTTTCTTTTTTGGCTGTGTCTTTGCCTGGCTTTGGAATTAATGTGATATTGGCCTCATAGAAAGAGTCTGGAAGAGCTCCCTCTTTTTCTATTTCTTGAAATAATTTGAAGAGCATTGGTATTAGTTCTTTTTTGAAGGTCTTATGGAACTCGGCTGTAAAGCCATCAGAACCTGGACTTTTTCTTGTTGGTAGTTTTCTGATGGCATCTTCTATTTCTTCGCTTGAAATTGATTTGTTTAAATTGTGTATAGCCTCCAATTCCAGTTTAGGCAATTCATACGACTCTAGAAATCTGTTAATGCTTTCAATATTTTCTATTTTATTAGAGTACAAGTTTTCGAAGTAATTTCTAATTATCTCCTGTATATCTGAGGTGTTTGTTGTGATATTTCCTTTTTCATCATGGATGTTAGTAATTTGAGTTTTTTCTCTTCTTCTTTTCGTTAGCATCACTAGGGGTCTGTCAATTTTATTTATTTTTTCAAAGAACCAACTTTTAGTTTTGTTAATTCTTTGAATTGTTTCTTTAGTCTCAATTTCATTAATTTCAGCTCTGATTTTAATTATTTCCTGTCTTCTACTGTTCTTACTGTTGATCTGTTCGTCTTTTTCTAGTGCTTTGAGGTGTGATGTTAAGTCATTTATTTGTTGTTGTTGGGTTTTTTTTTTCCTTTCTTTTAAGGAAGGAACTCAGTGCAATGAATTTTCCTCTTACTAATGCCCTCATAGTGTCCCAGAGATTTCTATACGATGTATCTGTGTTCCTCTAGGAATTTTTTAATCTCCTCCTTGATGTCTTCTTCAACCCCTTGTTCATTCAGTAGCATGTTGTTTAGCTTCCAGTTGTTTGAGTAGTTGTTTTTTTTTCTTGTTTTGTCATTGATTTCCAATTTCATCTCATTGTGGTCTGATAGAATGCAGGGTAGTAGCTCTATTTTTTTATATTTGCTGAGAGTTGCCTTGTGACATAATATATGGTCAATTTTGGAGAAGGAGCCATGTGCTGCTGAGAAGAAAGTGTATTCACTTACTGAGGGATGAAATATTCTATATATGTCCGTTAGGTCTAAGTTATTAATTGTTTTAATGTGGCCTAAACTTTCTTTATTTAGCTTTTGTTTGGATGATCTATCCATTGGTGAGAGAGGTGTGTTGAAGTCCCCTAGAATAACTGTGTTGTGATCTATTTTACTCTTGAACTTGAGAAGGGTTTGTTTGATGAATGTAGGTGCTCCATTATTTGGGGCATATAGATTTATAATTGTTATATCTTGTTGATGAATGGTTCCCTTAAGTAGTAAGAAATATCCATCTTTGTCCCTTTTGATTAGCTTTGGCTTGAAGTCTACCCTATTTCATATGAGAATGGAAAGCCCTGCTTGCTTCCGCAGGCCATCTGAGTGATAAGACTTTTCCCAGCCTTTCACCTTCAGTCTATTGATGTCTTTTTCTATGAGGTGTGTTTCTTGGAGACAACAAATTGTTGGGTCACTTCTTTTAATCCAGTCTGACAAGCTATGTCTTTTGAATGGTGAGTTTATGCCATTAACATTCAGGGTTATTATTGAGATGTGACTTTTATTTCCATCCATTTTTAATTGTATTATGGTATTTAGCTTGATTTGGTTTCTCCTCTGGTTGGTAATTCCTTTAGTTTACTATCTCCCTTTGTTGATTTTCATTGTTATTTTTCTCTTCTTCTTCGTGGAAAAGTTTGCCCAAGATGTTCAGAAGTGCTGGCTTTCAAGTTGTGAAATCTTTTAACTTTTGTTTGTCGTGGAAGGCTTTTATTTCATCTTCGAATCTAAAGCTCAATTTTGCTGGATATAAGATTCTTGGTTGACATCCCTTTTCTTTCAGAGCTTGAAATATGCAATTCCAGGATCTTCTAGCTTTTAAGTTCTGGGTTGAAAAATCTGAGCATACTCTGATAGGTTTCCCCCTATATGTAATCTGCTTCCTTTCTCTTGTGGCTTTTAGTATTCTCTCCTTGCCTAGTATATTAGGCAATTTCATTATAATGTGCCTTGGTATGGATCTGTTATGGTTTTGTATGTTTGGTGTTCGGTAAGCCTCTTGAACTTGGTTTTGCCATTCATTCCTCATGTGTGGAAATTTTTCTGCTATTATTTCATTGAATAAATTACTCATTCCTTTGGTTTGAAACTCTGCACCTTCTTCAACACCAATCACTCTTAAGTTTGGTCTTTTTATGCTATCCCATAATTCCTGAATGCTCTGTTCTTGTTTTCTTACTTCTTTTGCCATGTCCTCTAGACTTTTTCTCCAGGATAAATATTTTGTCTTCATTATCTGAGGTCCTTTCTTCCAAGTGGTCTAATCTGTTGGTGATGCTTTCAATTGAGCATTTAGTTTGATTTATTGCTTCTTCATTTCCAGATTTTCTGTTTGGTTTCTCTTTAGACCCTCTATCTCCCTATTGAAGTAATCTTTTGCTTCCTGTATTTGTTTTTGGAGTTCTTTGTCAAAACACTCTTTTACCACCTGTATTTGGCTCTCTCATCTCATTTTTTAGTTCGTTCTTAAGATCCATAAACATTTGGAATATGTAATTTCTAAATGCCATCTCTGGCATTTGACTAACTGTGCTTGTCATGGAATCTACTGAGGGGGGTATGTTGATTGGTTTCAGTCACTTTCTTCCCTTGTTTCTTCATAATGCTTGTGTGTCTATTCTTCTAGCACTGTGGGACCTTGAGTATTTCAATTTCACCTTATAGACTTATGTTGCTCCTGTGGTACAATGCTGTCAGATCCCCTTATAAACACTTTACACTTTAAAATCTAACACTTTCTATTCAGCAAATCACAGTTTGATCACAATGTACAGATTTAGTTAACTCAGGTATTGTTTCCAATTTACTCTGTATGCTTGTGTTGGGGTTTACTGTTTCAGTATTGGACACAGAGATGATATGTTTAGGAATAAAGAAGTGAGGTTATTGAGTTGTTCTTTCTTAGGAAGTATGAAAATAGAATTCTATGGAAGTGGCTTAATATCTGCAGACGGAAGAGGAAAGAGAATGGAATGAGCAATTTAGAGGGAAGACCAATTTATATATAAACCAAACTTATGTAGCCATTCAAAGAAGAAAGAAAAAAAGAAAGATGGAAAAGAAAAAAATAAAAAAGAACAATAAAAGATAACAATGAAGTAAGAATTAGTGTAAGAGAGAGGAGAGAGAAAGTGAGTCAAGAAAATAGAGAGTAAACTATATATAACACTGCTTTGCTCTATAATTCAATTGCCCCAGATCTAGAAATCCCAATTTCTGTGTATAACTTGTTTTCGCCTCTGATGAGTATGCAATGACAGGGTGTAAATAGAAAAGATGAGGGAAGAAGAAAAGAGACAAAAGTGAGAAGGAAAGAAAAGAAAGAGAAACTAAAACAAACAAATAAGCACACTATCAAACAGAACAAAAACAAAGCAAAACAAAACAAAAAAACAGAGTTGAACCCAGGAACAAGTCTCAAACAAACAGGACCCGGGGATGCCCTTCTTTTTTCCCTTCCAGTTTAAACCAGTTGTCCCGGATCACGCCCAGACAGTCACAGAGCACCAGTTAGTGGAGTCAAGTCCGCACCTTTGGCCAGCGTCAGAATTGCACAGCGGAAGAGTGGCTGGGGTGTGTGTGTGTATGTGTGTGTGTGTCAGCACGTGAATGGCACCAGGAAAGGGTTCATCCAAAAGGCGGGCATTCCCCAAGCCCGCCCCAGTTATAGCTCTTGGGGTTGCTCCGCTGGCCTCAGACAGGCCCTCCCCTGCTGGCTGCCCGCGTCTCACCCAGGTGTGTGCTGTTTTCAGAGCCCTGGCCAAGTCCTTGGATGCCTGCAGCTGCTTTTCTTCCTTGTTTCTTTGTTCTGGTCAGCTGCGGCTTTCCTCCAAGCTGGCGGCGCTTTCCCCGGTCTCAACAGCAGTACCCCAGACCTGTGTGTCACTCCGAAGCGCGCAGGTCCAGTTTGGCAATTTGTGTGAAAGAAGTCTGTGGGGGTGCTGCTCACGTCTGGCTTCCCCTTTATTCTTCTGCGCTGTTGGATTTTAAAGCCGTCGTCCGTATTTCCTTTCCTATAATATTACTGCGGCTGCTGCGCGGCTAATGCTGGTTTGGTTTGTGGGCCGCTGGCACTGGGCCCCCAGGCATCGGGTGTAAGCTGCCTGCTCGAAAACCGGGAGGAAAAACTCTCGGAGGCAGAGTATAGCTTTTGCTACTTTTACTTCTACTTTCTTAGAGCTTAGAGAGGGAAAGAAAGATCTTCTTGTCTTGTCTTAGAAAGAAAGATAGAAAGAGCTAGAGCTTCTAGAGTAGAGTAAAGAAAGATAGAGCTTAGCTTAGAGAAAGATTAGAACTTCTTTCTTCTCTCTTCTGTCTTCTGTCTTCCTCAGGAGCCTCGGCCTAACTCTGACCAGTCATTTCTCTTCTGTCTTCTATCTGGTTTCTCTTCTGTAACCGCTCTGCCTACGTTCTGGCCGCTCTGATTCTGACCGACCGAGTGACTGCCCGACGGACTGAATGAATTCGTTCTCCTAACTCGGACCGCTTTCACCCGGTTATATACCTTCAGGTTTGCGGGTGCCTACAGGTGCGTCACATACATATCAGGTGGAACTTATGGCTTCCAGCTAGCTGCAACAGCCCTTCCTAATTAGGGCTCCTTCATATTCCTTCCCTTTAGTTTAAAAAGGTGCTTTCTATTTTCTCTATTTTATTTTCTCTATTTTCTTTTATTTTCCCTACCTAGCTTTTCACCTTTTATTTTTGAAAGGGTGGATATTTGAGCCCTTTTTGAGGAGGTGCTGCGGCTTTTAAGGAAGCCTACTGCTGAGGAGCAGCTAACGCACTTAGTTAAGCACAATTGCATAAGCGGCTTTGACTTTTTTTTTTTTTTTTTCTCTTCTTTATTTTTCTTTATGGCTTTCTTGCCAAAGCTCAATGGCTTTTTTTCTGCATGGTTTTTACCATGCTATTTAATTCTCTATTTTCTTTTAAGCTCATGGCTTTTTTCTTTATACTAAAGCTCAAGGCTTTTTCTCTATATTTTTTATGGCTTTTGGCCGGCTACTCTGCTTCGGCTTTTGGCCGGCTCGCTTCGGCTTTTCGCTGGCTACTCTGCTTCAGCTTTTCGCTGTCTACTCTGCTTCAGCTTTTGGCCAGCTACTCTGCTTCGGCTTAATTCTTAACTGGCTTCAACTGAGTCAGAGGCTCTGCTCTCTTGTTTCTACTCTTTTTGCTGGTCTCAACTGAGTCTGAGGCTATGCTTTTTCATTGCTCTTATTTCTTAGCTTTTCTTCTCTGCCTGCCGAGCCCCGGACGGACCACCATTTGTAAGCTGCCTGTCACGGCCAGCCACGGCGCCGCCACGGGAGGAAAATTCTCGGAGGCAGAGTTAAGCTTTTACTACTTTTACTTCTACTTTCTTAGAGAGAGCTTAGAGAGGGAAAGAAAGATTTTTAGAGAGAAAGATTAAAGCGAGCTTTTCTTCTTGTCTTCTTAGCTTAGAGTCTTAGTTAGAAAGATAGAAAGATAGAGCTTAGCTTAGAGTAAGATTAGAGCTTCTTTCTTCTCTCTTCTGTCTTCTGTCTTCCTCAGGAGCCTCGGCCTAACTCTAACCAGTCATTTCTCTTCTGTCTTCTATCTGGTTTCTCTTCTGTAACCGCTCTGCCTACGTTCTGGCCGCTCTGATTCTGACCGACCGAGTGACTGCCCGACGGACCGAATGAATTCGTTCTCCTAACTCGGACCGCTTTCACCCGGTTATATACCTTCAGGTTTGCGGGTGCCTACAGGTGCGTCACATACATATCAGGTGGAACTTATGGCTTCCAGCTAGCTGCAACAGCCCTTCCTAATTAGGGCTCCTTCAATCGGGGGTCTGGAGTTCATTGTATTTTACCATCCAGAGGTGAGCGATGTCCCAGCCCCCTCTCAGTTGCAAGAGTATTGCTAGGAATGAGTTCAAACTTCCCGCTAAGCCTCTTTTAGTGACAGTCTCTGGAGAGCACCTCTCTGCTGTCCGCCATCTTGCCTCCTCCCCGAGAGTTTGAGTTTCTGATAGGGGCAGAGAACATAAAGCACATTTTAAAGATGAAACGTGGGTATTTCCAGGAAACATAGGGATTCGTTCGGGAAATAATGACCAGCTAGGAAAGACTTGGTGACAGTGTGGCAACAGACAGCCCCCAGATTGCAGCAGCTTAAAGTGATCTCCTTGGGTCCTTTGCTCATGCCCCGCCCACCACAGCTGAAGAGGAGACTCTGCCTGTCATAATCAGAAGAGGACCCAGGGCAATGCAGGGCCACCTTTAAGTGTTGCTGCAGTAAGTAGCAGGCAGGGTGAGGTCTGCCTTCCTCGTGCACTTCAGGAAGGCAGCATAGCCTGGGAAGCCCAGCCATTGCATCACACAGCAGGACTAGGAGCTTGCCGTCCTGCAGGAAAGGACTCCGAATCTCCTTCCTCTCCCCACACCCTGGCCTTCACAATCCCTGTTCTGCTTTCCACCTCTAAGGGTGGGGCTGCCCCCCATGAGTGGAATTGGGCTGTCTCTCCTTCTGTGACTGGTTTATTTTAACTCAGTATAAAGTCCTCAGGATTTGTCCAAATTATAACCCATGGCAGGATTTTCTTCTTTTTTATGTCTGAGTAATATTCCACTGTAGGGACACAGCACATTTTCTTTGTCCATTCATTTGCCAGGGACGATCACTGTTCACTCTCAGCTGCTGTGAACACAGCATGCAAAAGCTATCCAAGAGCCTGGTTCCAAATCTTTTGGATAAATACCCAGGAGATTGCTGAACCATGAGGTAGCCCTGCTGTTAAGCTCTGGGGACTCTTCTCTCCCTTCCTCCTTAGCAGCTACCCCAGTTTACACTCCTGTCAGCAGCACTCGAGGGGCCCAATGTCAGCAACTCCTTGCTGTCACTGGCTGTTTTCTGTTTCCCAGGTGACGTCTTGTTGTGGCTTCGATTTGCATTTCCCTGGTGGTCAGCGATGCTGAGCATCTTTTCATACACCTGCTGGCTATTTGCTTGTCTTCTTTGGAGAAATGTCTGTGGGAGTCCTGTGCCCACTTTAAAATCCGATTGTTTGGGATTTTCTGCCTTTGAGTTGTAGGAGTTTCTTATACATTCTAGACATTGACTCATTAGACGTATGGTTTGCAAATACTTCCCCTCATTTTGTGTGTTTCCTTTTCTTTCTGTTAATTAGTTCCTTTACCGTGCAGGATCTTTTAAAACTTAACGGAGTCTCACTTCGTGTCTGCATTTCTCGTCTTTTCTTTTGGCCTCATATTTAAGAAAGTGTTGCTAAAACCAGTGTTAAAATCTTTCCCTGTGTTTTCTTCCAGGGTTTTTATAGTTTCGGGTTTGGTGTCTAAGTCTTCACTACATTTTGAGTCGATTCTTGAGTGTGTTCTAGAACTTGGGTCCAGTGTAATTCTTTGCATGTGAATATCCATTTTTCCCAACACCACTGGTAGAAGACACTGGAGATGTTTCCCAGTAGTCACCCTTGGCACCCTTGTCAAAGATCAGCTGACCGTGTTTGCGGGGACCTGTGTCTGTCTGCATCCTTTGTTCTGTTCCGTTGATCCATACGTCTGTCTTTATGCCAGAGCCGTACTGTTTTGATTACTGTTCCTTTGCAATGTTTTCAAATCAAGGAGAACAGAGGCCCCAGCTTTGTCCTTCTTCCTCAAGATGGATTTGGCCATTCATGGTCTTTTGCAATTCCTTATAAATTGTGGAAATTTTTTTTTTCTATTTCTGTCAGAATGTCACTGGAATTTTTGTAGAGATTGCATTGACTCTGTAGATCAAATTGTAGTATGAACATTTTAACGATATTAATTCTTCCAGTCCATGAGCAAACACATCCTTCCATTTATCCATGTCTTCTTTCATTTCCACCCTGTTCTGTAGTTTTCAGTGAGACTTTGGCCCCCCGAGTTAACTTTATCGTGGATGGGATTGACTTCTGAATTTCCTTTTCCGAGTGCATGTTGTAAGTGCAGAAACACAACTGATTTTTGCCTGTTGCTTTTGTGTTAAACTTTGCAGAGTTCCTCTATTAATTCTGATATTTCTCATGAATTCTTCAGGACTTGCTAGAAGTAAACTTCTGTCGTCTGTGGGTGGAGACCATTTAGCTCCTTCCCCTCCAGTCTGGATGTCTTTATTTCTTTTTCTTTCCTATTACTCTGGCTCAGACATGGAGTACCATGTTGAAGAAAGATTATGAAAGTAGACATCTTGGCCTTATTTTTTATTGTAGAGGGAAAACTTTAAACATTGAGCATGATGTGAGCAGTGGGATCTTCATATGTAGCCTTCATTATGTTAAGGCAATTTCCTTCAATTTCTAACTGATTGTTTTTAATCATAAAAGTTTAGTTCTAATTATTTTATTCCTTTGCTAACTTGGGACTTGATTGCTTTTTTCCTAGTCCCTTGGAGTATAAACTTAGGATGTTCATTTGTGCTGCTCTTCTTTTACAAGGCGGACATTTATCACCATAAACTTCCCTCCTAGCTCGGCTATCACTGCATATGTAACCTTTGGTATGTTATGCTTTTATTTTCATCAGTATCAATATTTTCTAACCCCCCTTTCACGTTCACCTTTGACCCACTGGCTATCTTCATCGGGAACACGGGCCTGCGTGTGCTGTTTAAGTTCTAACATTTGTGAATTTCCTACTTCTCCTTCTGCTGTGGATCTCTGGTTTTACTCCGTCATGTCTGAAAAGATGCTTGGTCTGGTCGTAGTCTTCCTCCTTCTGGTAAGACTGGCTTTCGGACCTGACAGGGCCTCTGTCCTGGAGAATGCTCCAGGTGTTCTTGAGAAGAACGCGGGTCAGCTTCCATCTCCCCAGCTCATCTCCTGCTCTCTCCGGCACCTGTCCGTGGCACTGCGGGTCCCTGGAGCCACCGCGGGGTGCCCAGTTCTGTGCTGTTCTCATCACTTCCCTGGCATCTGCCATAGGCCAGCGCCATCAGCACCTGAGCTGAGGGAAACAGAAAGAGTCCCCCGGGCAGCCCCACCCCCAAACCACCAGACCCTTAGATGCACATTCCAGTCTTTTCCCCCCCAGGGAGAAGCTGGGAGCTTGCCTGGGGAGGGGGACAGGGCGCCAGGGTCCCTCATTTCCTGCTGACTTCCAGGCAGCTGGCTTTGCCCTCAGCTGGGGTGCAGGGCCCCGGGCCTGGCTCCTGGTGCTCGTGCCAAGGGAATCAGCCAGGGTGGTGGAGTCACTGTGTGCCTGTGGGAACGAGGGGTGAAGGCTTCCTGCCCCCAGGGCCCCACTCACATCCTGTCCTTGCACTTAGCATGCCAGAGGGGACCGACTCTGAGGGTCCACATTCTCAAGAGAATGTGCTGGCAGCAGTGTCCTGGCTCGTCCAGTCACATGACCCCAGCTGACCTCAAAGGGAGCAGGGAAAGAAGTCCTGCCATCTTAAACCCAGAGACTCACACTTGTCACACAGCCCAGTGACACGCGCAAAAGGAAATGTGGTGCCACCATGGATGACATTCATGAGCTGGTGATCACACCTCAACAACAGGGTCAGTGACATAGCAAAGGCTGTGAGCTGACTCTCGGGGAACAGAGGTGGGGACAGGGACAGGACGCAAAAGAGCCAGTCTCCATCTTCCACAACAGGCATTCACAAGAACGGAAGAACTGAGAAATGGCAGGATACGCCTATTATTTAAAAATATGAAAATAAAACACATTTGGTTTTTAGTTTGGCTTTGCTTTCTTCCAAAGCCTCTTGCAGGGTCTGAGTGGGGGTGGGCGAGGGCTCTGTTTTTCACAGTGGTGCCTTTAGACTTTCCAAGGACAAACGTTATTCTGAACAAAAATCGAAGTTTCCGAGACTAGGAGGAAATACCTGAGATGTTTAATAGAGACTCTCCTTCTTTTTACGTGCACAGAGATGCCACACGTCATCCTCTGAAGCAAAAGCAAGACGCAGTGAGGTGCCTTGAGGACTTCTGTCCCCTCCACTCCAGATGCTCAGGCCTGAGGCAAATCCCGTGTCTGTTCCGTTTCCCCAACTAGCAAGCCAGCTTGTGCTCTCCACAGGCAAGAAAGGTGCATGGGTGGGTTAGAAAGCGTCCCCCTAATCTCAGCGTGACCACACAGCTGGTTTCCACGTGCCCAGGACCGTGCCTAACGCCCCGTGGCTACCCCATGTGAAGGAGGCTGTGCCCGGGTGGAGGCGGGGCAGGGCTCCTTGGGGTGCTGCCTTCCTGTAGGTGCTTACCGTGGTCCTGGAGTGAGACTCTCCCTAGGGACCCCACTGCAGTTTTGGGGCTTTGGGGGCAGAGGCAGAGTCTGCTCAGTGGGGAAAGCAGAGCGGGTATCACAGGAACGTTCTCCCTCCGTGGACTAAAACTCCCCACCTGCCCTCTTCAGGCCAGGCGCTCGGCCTGCCGGACTCAGCTGGCCGCCAGGTCTTCAACCTGCTCCTCTCTGCTCCTCTGCCCTCCCCTCCCCCAGGGCCCTGCCATGGCCCTCAAGGATTCCCTCCCTGCACCCCTTGCTCACTACGTTAGGGTCTTGAGCTCGTCTTCCTCATTAGACCGAGTCTTTCAGAAGCAGCAATGATGTCAGGTATCACAGATAATTCAACAAATGACCTTTGAAGGAATGCGTGAATGAGAGAATGAGCCCAGGTAAGGACACTGGAGCCTCACGGCCTGCACAGTTTCACCTAATTATCTGCACCTGAACGTACATAAAAGTTACGTCTTCCAACTTCCGACCCAGGGCTTCTTCTACTGTATTTTTCTAAACTGTGAATGCATTTCCTTTTCCAAGAGCCCCATGTAAAATACAGCTGTAACCATTTGAAAGGGAATAGAACAGAGATTAAAGACAGGAGGGAAAAAATTAGGAGGAAAACAAGCACAGAAAAAGAGAGGAAATGAAAACGTTTTGCTTACTATGGATTACACATAGTGGCAATCCTGCAAATACACCTTATTTTTCCAGTAAATGAAAAACAGGGACTTGCACCTGAGACATCTGAATTTCATTTCTGTGCACCTTGATACTAAAGTCTCAGAAATACACAGAGTGAATAAAAGAGTATTACGCTAATTAGTATCAAGAACTGTAAAGAGTTTGAGATTTGTCCCAACACACACTGGAATGGGTGCAGAAGACACCACCCCCCTGTCAGAGAGGAGGGAGGGTTTGTCACTCACAGCAGGAGCCGGAGCTCCAGCACTTTTTGCTGTGGTCACCCAGACAAGCCCCAGGTCCCACAGAGCAACATGGAAAGAGCCAATCACGTTACAGCAGAAGATCCCTGACGTTAGGAAACCCAAGTCATTTAGTAAACATGACTTCCCTCTCTTCCAAGGAAGACATCATCGTTATTACATGGGAAAGTGAGCATGCTTGTCCTTTGTCCTTCAGGGGGACTGCTCTTTTCCACGCCTGTTGATTTTACAAAGATCCTTGGCTGGAGGGAATCAGAAACGAAGCCAATGAGCGCCTGCTCCCAAGCTGTGCAGAAACGTAAGGAACCAAAGGATTCTCCTCTCCCAACAGGACCTGATTTCTTCGCTGACCTACCTGTTAAACTGTCCAGGAACTGTCTGCCAGGCTCTGGCCTGCAGGTGGGGGACAGTGGGGAGCAGCCCTTCATGGTTCCTGACTTCAGGAGATCAGGCTCCAGCAGGCAGATACATGAACTTCAAAGAGTCTCACAAACATGCAAAATGACAACAGAGATGAGGAACCTCAAGGAAGCACCAGTGGTCCTCTGGAGGGTGTCGTGGAAGGTGCTGCCAGGGTAGGGGGCTCACGGGAGAGCTTGAGGTCGGAGCCAGGAAAGGCACTCGTGCCAGAGGAGTCTTGAGACAGGGCTGAAGGTTGAGTCAGAATTAATGACATGAAGAAGAGAGGCAAGAGGGTCCCCCGGTGGGTGGGATGGAATGGGCCAAAGCCCTGCAGTAGGAGGAAGTGTCACCTCTGAGTGACAGGTCCATAAGGCAGTTCTATTCTATGCCTCTGTGAATGCCTGACCATTAATGGCATCCCTGTCCCTCCCCAGTGGTGTCCTGTGAGGAACTGGGAGAGTGAGACTTGGGGTGGGGGCAAGAGATCAGAGGAGGCCAGGAGGGAGAGCGGAGCTCTGCCCGTGCAGCCGTGTAACCCCGGTGACAACCTGGGCCATTGGTCCAAGAGCACCAGGCCACGATGAAAGAGTTTTAAACAAGAGTAGCATGTGACCAGATTTTCATTTTGACGATGTCGCTTTGGGCCTAGGTATGGAGAAGAGGTTGGGGGGAAGGCGCGGGTGAGCAGGGACGTGCTGGGGTCTGCTACCATGGTCAAGGCAAAGACAGCAGTCCACGCCAGACAAGAGCACCGCCGTAGAGAGGAAGAGACGTGTTTAAGAAGTATTAGACCACATGTGAAGGAGGAGGCTGGGGTTTCTGCGGGCATCACTGGAGCAGACAGCGAGGCTGAGTGGAGAGGCCGAGAGGCAGACGCCTAGCCAGATGTGGGATGTGGGTAAAAATCTGAGCTGGAGTTAAACCCCTGGGAATGCCCAGGATCAAAAGGGCAAGTGAAGCCGTGGGAGTAAACGAGATGACGGGGTGAGAGAGGAGAGAGCCTGGGAGGAAAGCCAGGCCTCGGGCCTCGGGAGAAAGAGCAGAACAAACTGCAAAGGGTGCCGAGAGGTCGCGTCAAAGGCAGGAAGAAAACCTGTGGACACTGGTTTCCTGATAGCAGGAAGAGGGGCTCTGGGAGAAGCAGGCCATCGGCTGTGAGACTGGAGAACCTCTTCAGTGTAAGGACACTGAGATCACTGGCCATCCCGGGAGAGAGCTCTGAGGAGACTGAAGGCCGCATCATGTCAGAGAAGGCCCACAGGGAGGGGAGGAAGCGGGGACCCCGCGTCCGGGCAGGGTTCGTGAAGATGCAGACTGTGACAGCAGAGACGGACAGGCTCATGGGGAGAGACGGAGGGCAGGTTTCGTATTCTAAAGATGCAAAAGGTTTGGACAAATCGAAATCATTCCAGTGGGAAGGATTCCATTGAGATGAAGAAAAGAGACCAGAGGAGGACAGGAGGAGGTCGAGTGCAGGCAGGTCCTGGAATCCATTCCTGGGGAACGCGTTGGCAGCACAGAGGAGGGGTGAAGGCCAGGGGTGGCGCCTCCATCCGGGCCAGACCCAGAGAGCTTGGGCTGCGATGGGGAGAGGCTGATGGAGGAGAGAGAAGGCTGTCTGCCAGGAGTGTTGAAGGAGACCCTGGGACTGGTAGCGGAAGCCTGCAGGACTGTGGAGAGCCAGGAGAGCCCCCCCTGGACGGAGAAAAGCACAGGAGCTTCAGATGCTTCGGGTACAAGCACTCACACTCACACACACACACTGGCACACACGTGCCCCCACACACCCATGCAGACAGGGCAGGGCCCAAAGCCAGCCTTCCTCCTCCTCTCCACACTCCATCAGTGTGCTCTCAGATCCGCCTGCGGCCCTCTGTCCCCCTCCACTGCCTGCCCGGCACCTGCCGGTCCCCTCCCCCTCCCCTCATTTCCCTCCACCTGGTTCAGTCTCAGAACCAAAGGTGCCTGGTGAACTGCCGCATGAGCCTGGGCCTCGCGGGGACTCTGGGCCCAATAGGACAGTCTCCCATGCTCCTCGTTGGGCATCTGGCCTTGCTCTCAGCCCCATCCACAGACATAAACTGAAAAGAGCTGAATAACCAGGAAGGCAGGCACGGGGGGGGGGGGGGGCGGCTCCTGACCCCCCATGCAGGGAGTGATCAAAGGCCTGTGCCCAAAGAGGGCACCGCCTCGGTAACCACTTCTCCTTTCTCTACTGAGGAACTACAGCCCAGGGAGGCTCCTGAAGGGTCTCTTGGGGGGGACTGTGCTTCCCAGAGACCGTGGAAGGCAGGAGAGGCCGGGCACAGCAGCTGCAGAGGTGGGCAGGGCGCTCAGGACCAGAGCTCCCTCCCCTCCCCACGCTGAGCGCTGCCATTCAAGTCGGCTGCACTCCCGGTCTGCCCCCGTCTCTTAATAGGGCGAGAAACTGTGCCACCTAATTACAGAAGGAGCAGAAGAGAAACCCCCGTGGAAAAGAGACCTACATCCGGGACTCTGGAGCTGGAGTGCAGCGCGCTCCTGGGAGCAGAAGGAAACTTGCCTCCTGACCCGGACGTGCCCTCCCTTGGAAGAGTTCTGCAGCGTCCGTCCCAAGATTCCAAAGGACCGCAGGGGCCATGCCCCAGAGCCCTGCTGGGCTCTGAAGAGTCTGCTGGGTAGCACGGGACCTCCGCAGTGAACAGGCTGGGTGCTGGTGCCCTGGGTGCTCCCAGGGGTGGGCTGTGCAGAGACCTGCGGGGGCACTCGGCCCCTCCCCCTCGCTGGGCGCCAGGGACTCCTGCGCCTCCGCAGTTCCAGGTCACTGAAGGCGCACCACTCCGGTGAGCTTCCCACATCATCCTGTGCATCTGAAAGAAACTGACAGCCGGCAGAGCTGGGCAGGAGATGCAGGCAGGAGCGACCCAGCACTGCGGCGCAGCAGGCTCAAGGCAAAGCAGGGAGAGCCCCGGGAGTCTTCCTCTTGCAGTGGTTTTGCCTCCACGGGGAGCTGCATCCAGAGGACAGGAGGGTGGAAGGCAAGCGCCCTCCCCATCCACCTGGAAGAGCAGCTTCTTGTGTTCTTCACTCCTCTCAGGAAAAAAAGAAAGAAAGAAAGAAAGAAAGAAACAAAAAAATGAAACAGCATCGTGAGTGTCCCAGGACTAAAATGAAGCCAGAGGCAGTGAGGGTAAAGGGCACGTGAGGGCACCTGGTGGGCAGGGACTGACCCACCTCCCTGCTCTGTGTGGGCAGTGACCCGAGTCACCACAGACATAACAGGAGCCAGCGCTCGGTGCCAGGGGTTTGTTCCTAGGTGCTTTACTGAAAAGCAAAACGGCCAAAGGAACACAGGGAGCTTGTGCTTTGATTCACGCGAGGTTATTGTAGGTACTATTCTCCTGCCTCAAACCTGAAACTAAGGCCAGATGTTTTCTCTGACATGCAGATGCTGAGTCACAATGGGGGGGAGGAAGAATAGAGGTACTTTGGATTAGGCAGAGGGGAGTGAAGGGAGCAGAAGGCCCTAGGGGTAGGAAGGGTGACAGAATTAATCGGACATTATTATCCTAGGTGCAGATGTGACGACACGAGACCGACCGGTGTGCTCCAACATCATACACAACCGGAAGAATGAGAAGTCATACTCCATTTATGTATGATGTGTCAACGTGCATTCTACTGTCATGTGTAACTAATTAGAACAACTTTTTTAAGTCACAATAAAAAAGCACTACTAAACTTTGAATTTGGGGACCTGCAGCTTTGTTGCTTCTTTCTGAAATGAAAAACGAAGCACTCTGCCGTGTGAGGAGTGCACTTTGGGTTCAGGGTGGGAGATGTGCTTCTACTCCCTCACCTGTGCACGGGTACCCTGTGCCCACTAGGAGACCCCTGAGCCATTGACCACCACAGGTGCAACTCCCCGAAGGCACCTGGCTTGTTTCCACTTTCCCCAGCAAAGGCACATTGACGTGTGCAGGTGGATCTCAGGGCTCACCGTGTGAAACAGCCCAGAACACGGCATGTAGAAGAAGTACACGTGGGCACGGCCCCACAGCAGCAGGGTGCCCCCGTGTGAGCCTGGACTTTGGAAGACAAGGCAGGTCTAAGCGTATTTCAGAGTCAGGATTTGAGCCTACGTGTGTTCCCTCTGCCTCTTCACTCCTCCCTGATAAGTCCCATCAGCTGGGACCTTTCGATTAACAAATAGCAATAATAGGTAAAAAACTGGTGGAAATACCTGACATAGAATTATCAAGTTCAAGCAAATAGGGTTTACTTATCTGAATGATGTAAAATAAAATTATAATTAGGAAACCCTGCCAAGAAATTAACCAGAGTCTTCAAAACTCAGAAACATGAGTAGATTTCTGGCCCAAAGGCTTGCAGTTGCAGATGACAACATCTATATGAGCAAGAATCATATCAAGGTCAGGCATGATGGCACACCCCTGTATCGCAGTGGCTCAGGAGGCTAAGGCAGGAGGAGTTCTTCACCTTCCTGCCTTCTCCCCAGGGTCCAGTTCAGGGGAGCCCCTCCTGCCTGCTCCCCTGCAGCCTTGACAAAAGCTCCGTCACAGCCCTTGATCCTTGACTGTGACTACCTCGGACTTGCCTTTCCCCGAGGACGGTAACACCCAGGAGGACAGGAGTGGGGTCACAGCTAGGCACAGTGAGGCATGACACAAGGCTCTGAATGCACCATCGGTGAGATGATGCAAAAGTCCAGGTCTCTGTCCTGGAAGAGCTCCTGGTCCACTGGGGAACAGATCTGCCACGGTCGGTTTTCTGGGTCAGCTGTGGGACGTGCGCAGGTATCTGGTTAAGCACAACGTCTGGGCGTGCGTGGGGCTGAGACTCGCATCGAATTGGTGGGTGGAGTAGATGTTTCCCTCCCTGGGGTGGCTGGGTATCTTCCAGAGAGGCAGAGAGGGTGAACTCTCTCTGCTGGACACTGATCTTCTGCCCTTGGACTGGGACGCACACCGTCATTCCTCCAGCCTCCTAAATCTTGAGACCGAGGACTCAGACTGGAACTACACACCACCAGCTGCAGGCGGCAGTTGGTAGCACTTCTCAGCTCCTCGTGTGTCTCATTTGGCACAGGCCTTCCATTGGTCTGTCTCCCTGGAGAACCCGATGGCAACCTCCTCAATGACCACGACCCTCCCGGACAGCCCACGAGGGCTGCCGTCAACCTCCTAAATGGGGTTCCATCCTCACGTGGATTGGGAGCAGTGGTCCCTGGGTACAAGGAAGGGAAAGTATAGTGCTTAATGAGGGGCGAGCGGTATTTCAACCAGGCAAGAGGGACAAACGTGGAGGTCACAGGACACACAGAGAAAGGTGAGGAGCAAGTGATCATGCACAGAGCTCCTGCGACACCCCCGCATGCCTGAGTAGAGGGAACAAAAGACGGTGTCCCTTCCCTCCAGAGCTAGTGGTCCAGAGAGGAGGGAGACACACATGGACATTGATGGGGACTGATAACTGCAGCGTCCTGAACAGCACGCCTGGCCAGGAAGAGCTGAGCAGGCAGGTGGTGCCTGGCCAGGGCCTGTGGCGGGGACTCCTCCTCTAGCCCCAGGTAGCCTACCTGGGCCAGGGCCATGGGCCGCAGTGGCTGGCAGGAAGTCACTGCCCACACAACATCCCCAGAGTTTGAGAAATAGGTAGGCAGGGTCACGAGACGTCTGCTGAGACAAGCAAGGGCCAGGCTGCCGCGATCTGCAGGCCCCACATTAGGGAGTGAGGCAGAACTCGATGAGAAGCCACCGAGGACCCAGGAGCAAGGAGTGGGAGGCTCTTTCCTGAGTTTCAGGAAGATGGCACTCCTGGCCACGATGAGAATGAACGGGAGAGGTGAGAACTCTCATGGAAACATGGGTCTAATGGATACCTGGTGATCTGGTCTGATGGGAGCCCACAGGGGGCTCAGGCATGGCGTGACCCACCAACCTGACTTCTTTGTTTTTTGGTTTGTTTTTCTGCAATGCTGAGGATGGACCGCAGGCCTGGCACGTGCTAGGCAAGCACTCAACTGCTGAGCTAAAGCCCAACACAGACTTGTTTCTTTCTTTTCTGAAAATGTGCACCATCACGGAGAGGGCCCCCCCAAACACACGCTCCTCACTCACTCCTCCAGCCTGCCCCACCTGCACTGGTCCTTCTTCCTTCTCAGTCAGTCCTCCCCAACATTCCCCAGCAGCCTCAGATTCCTCGCCCACCCTAGTCACAGCAGTTGGTGGCCATGGTCAGCTGATTACGTCTTGCTGTCCACCATGAGGTGTTGGTGGGGCACTTCTGTCCCTTAAGAGGACATTCTGGTTGCAGGCCAGTGGAAGGAAGCCTGCTCAGGGGAGCTGACTTTCTGCACCCAACTGCACAGGCAAGGATGAATGTCCCCAGGAATGTCTCTATTCCTCCCACCAGAGCCTCCTGATTCTGGGTCCCTCTGCATTGGCATCTGGCCCTATTAGCAGAAATCCTCTTTCTTAAATGCACCTCATCTACCTGGGTAGATTGTAAAATGGTGGAAGACTGAGCCCGCCAATTCCTTTATTTTGCCATCCTATGACCAAAGAAGTGTTCACAGGAGACATTCAGTGACAACACAGGGGGCCGGTCCCAAAGGGTGCTTTTCTGCAGATTTCCATCTTCAGGATGATACGTGTCTTCATGTCCGGGCTGAAGGGCCAAGGTGGGCAGTGATTGGCTCCAGCTCCAGCTCCCACTTGACGGGGGATGGGGGGGAGGGGGCTGACTTCTGAGCCTTTGTTTCTGAGACAGAGACTGTAGGTGGCAATCGTCTCCACACACTCAGTTCCCCGTGCACCAAGGCGGAGCAGTTGGGGAAGACACGCTTTCCCAATTTTTCCAGGGACACCCATGGATCTGGACCAGAAGGACCCAGAAGCACTCAAGAGGACACCACCTACAGCAGGGAAAGCATGTCCCTCACTGGTGGAGGCTCCACCGTCGGTGGGGGGGATGGTGGACAACGGACTTCCTGTTGGCCCCAAGACAGAGCCTGTGCACCTGTGTGTGAGACCCCTGCAACCTCAGAAATAACTGCCGTCACATCAGGGTGGCTCTGGGTGAGTGAAGATGCAGACTCAGGTTACACATGTGTCCCTAAACATAAACCCACCAAAGAGTGCCCCACGGGATCCAGCTCAACCTCTGTTGACAAGAACGGGAACCACAGGGGCTTCCTTCTACCAGAATGTCCTCGTCATCCGCTCAGAGACGTCAGCTCACCTAACTTGGGGAACCAAATCCCTTCAAAAATGACTCTGACTCAAGGAAGTGATTTTATTTTTTTCACTCTCAGTAGAATAGCAAAAGCAACACACAACAATTACTGTTATTTAATTCATTAACAGTCATTTGAATCAAGCCACAGAATTCTCCAGTTGTGCCTAAGTACACAGAACACGTTGATCATACGCGAGGATGTAGCACCTTTGAATGGAGGAATGAATATTCGATACGTGTGCTTTTTCATGAGCTATACTAGAAACCATGATTTCGCATAAGCAAAAATCGCGTAGAGCAGCTGTGCAGACACGTCCAGCCCAGGAGCCTTGCTGGAGACTACATGAACCAGTCCACTAGGGGGTGATCAGTGAAGAGATGATGCTAACTTTCACCTCTAGGAGTTCTGACTTGATCTACTGATTTTATTCAAATCCCCCCACTGAATTGGGGGGCCTGGCTCACAGAGCCGCTCTTTTTCTTGTACAAGCTCATGTTTGCCATATGCATTATTTTCTCCAACCAGCATGGAGAGGAATGATCTTCCTGGGGGTTTCAGAAACAGCAGTTATTCTAGTTGCCGTGGTGACCTGCAAGTGACATTCTCCCTCTATGGGAGAAATTTTGAACTTTCTATTCATTGACCGTTTTTGTCATGTAAATTTTGTTCCATCCACTCTCCTCACCAAAGCCATGAACTGACAGACCCTATGGAAGAGGATTCCCCTTTTACTGGGGTTAAATAAAAAGTCACCTTCTATTTGAATTCATTCCCTGCAAACCTTATAAAGGTTGTGAAGAGTCATTTTAAATATCGCCCAGACCAAATGAAACTCAACTTTTTTTTCGATAAATGCTTTTGTGGTTTTTCTAATTAGATGTTCATTGAATACCTTCCTTCCAAGAGTCCCTTCTTCAGCCATGGCACTTAAGAGTCTATTCAAGGCTGAAAAACCAGTAATGGCATTTAAATTGCCTGATACCCCTCCAGTGCTTCTCTTTTGGAGCTCAGATACCACCACTTCCAGACAAAGAGAGGACCATGTGTGCTCAGAAAGACAATTCCCTAACTCTATACCAATGCCTTCACCACCCATGACATTTAAATAAGCATATGAGCTTCTTCCTAAACTAAGGATTAAATACAATATTTTAATAGTTGTAGCTTCATGTGTCTCATATCATATACTCAAGTTAACAATTCCTATTTGCTATACATTTATGAGAAAGCCTTGGAAGTGGTTTGATAATCACTACAGATATTCGTTGGAATCTAAGCCTTGGGGAATTTGCCCAATGCAGAAAAAGATTCATGCACAAAAATGTTCATCCCCATGGCCAATTGGAAACAGCCTTCAATGACCAACAGTAGAGGCCTCACTAGAGGTGGAATATTATGTAATTACTGATACAACTGAAGAATACCACGAATATACAGAAAACATCTTTGATGAAATATCATGTGGAAAAGCTTATACAAAACCATCTATGCGATATGACATTATTTAACATTTTGAAAGGGAAGTAAAATGTGCATAGAAAAAAACTAGACTTTGAGAAATTCCCAGAAACATGAACGGTGATGACTTTAGGTACTGGTGTTCTTTCTACATCTCTATGGAGTCTAAATTGTCTATAAATAATATCCAGGTATTATTTTTAGTGAAAAAATAAATAAATCAGAGGAGCAAGAGGAGCACCCAGGGGAGATCATGGCACCTCCTGAGGGTCCACTGCCAGTGACCGTTCACATGGTCAGGAGCAGTGCAGCCCTGGGCAGCAGCACCCCACCAGGTGCAGAGGGAGTCATCGCTGGGTCCCTGCCATGGTGCTGAGAAGCTGGAGGAAGAATGAAAAGAGCCCCTCCCCAACAGAGCAGGGTCCTCTTGCCCCAGCACAGTACAGAATCTGACCTGATTTGGGAGACTTTTAACAATATGCCAACGAATCAGTCCCATAATACAAAAAAGGAAAAGTTAGAGACTCAACTGGAAATAAACAAAATAACCACGCAGGAGTAAGGCAGGCCAGGCTGTTCAGGGCATGGGAGATGCTCTCCTACGAGACTTGTGGTCAAGAGTAAGAGTGGTGAGGGAAAGAGGCAGAGTCCAGACCACGCTTAGACACTTCTGCAGGAGGCACGGACACAGAGAAGGCAGGGGCACCGGAGGCAGATGCACTGGGAGGACAATTTCTTCCCTCTCATCTGTCTTTTTGTGTGACAATATCACACACTTGCTTCTCAGATTCCAGCACACTGGGGTGACTAAACACCATCCACTCTGTGTCCCGAAACCTGAAAAATTCTCACTGAGCAGTCAATAGCAGGATCGCGACCAGCTTCCCTTACACCTGTCAGTCAGAGGGTGGCGTTACCTGCGAAAACAAAGGCAGAGTGCAGGTAAGAAGAGGCCTCGCACCCCTGCTCCCCGGTGAGCCCAGGTTTGCTCCGTGGTATGCCACGCTAGCACAGGGTCCACGCAGACTACCAGAAGACAAGGGGTCTTCTTTTGGTGTTGAAGTGGCTCCCAGAAGGCTTCTCTCCAAAAGAAGTGTGAGTTGGTTTGGATGTCTGGGCTCAACTCACGCAATCTAGGTTAAGACTGGAGCCGGGCCTGGTGGCGCACGCCTGTAATCCCAGCACTTGGGAGGCTGAGGCAGGAAGATCGCGAGTTCAAAGCCCGCCTCAGCAATGGCAAGGCACTTAGCAACTCAGTGAGACCCTGTCTCTAAATAAAATACAAAAAAGGGCTGGGGATGTGACCCAGTGGACGAGTGCCCCTGAGTTCAATCCCTGGTACCAAAAAAAAAAAAAAAAAAAGACTCAAAAGTCTCCAAGCACTTTTTTACTGAGTGGTTTCTGCACAGGAAAACAGTGAGCTGATAGTGAAGTCAGCCCTGCAGTAAGCTGCCACGTGCAGCTCTGCCAAGACTCCCAGAAGAACAACTTCAGATTCTTCGGCTGTCAGAATGCAAGTGCCCTGCAGGGAGAGGCCATCTCAGGGCGCTGCCTTCCCCGCTCCGGGGCGGCCCGCTGCTCAGGCACCACAGACGTGGACAGCGAATGGCTGCCTCTCACCCTGGCCTTCCTTCCTTTTAACCGCAGAGTGAAACACACAGCCATCCATTTACCCCTTCCCAACAGACGGGATGAAAGGCTGATTCAGGGATAGAGACGTGGGAACTGGTAAAGGGCCTATGCCCAGGTCAGCTCCTGCCCCGCCTGGGCCTGTGCCAGCTCACGGTCCCCTGAGCTGAGCTTTGGTTCCCTTGACTCTGTCCCAGGGAAAGGTGGCCCCCTGACCCCTCAGAGACACAGGCATCAGGAGGCGCTGTGAGAGGAACGATTTAGCCACCTGTAGCTGGGTGCCTATAAAATCGAATTTTCAGCAAAATTCTTAAGGATGCGAGAGACAGCAAATGTCCAAAAAGTTATCTTCTATCTAGAAGTAAAAAGTACACAAACGCTGAATGTGCCAAAGTCGCTGTCTCCAAAGAGGTCAGTGGCTGAGGCTGGATGGGACACCTTTCCCTACCTGTTCTCCTGCTGCCGTCTTACCCCATCCGTCTTTCATGGGGGTGTGCTCACACACACCAGCACACACGGCAGCCAGGCGAGGTCATCCCCGTTCATTCCTGCTCACCATTTACTTAGCTCTCAACATACTACCGCAGGCCTACGGCCGAGCAGAGGGCAGGTGGACGGGGAGGAAGCCCATCTAATGCCCACCTCATCTCAGCCAGAGCTTCTAGAGGTGGCCATGCAGGTCTGAATTTGAATCTTTTTCTGGTTATTAAAACTCCTCAATCACCACTAGATTTTTAAAAACCATCCTGAATTGTTTTTATCAGCTCATGATTGGGTTTTTTTTTTTTCCCCCTATCTTTTAGATCCAAAATCCAAATTATAATTCATTATCAGGTTTACTATTATTTTTATGAACACTGCAGTGAGCAGTTGGAATAAGGTCTTCTTGAATATGCAAGGCTTATATTTTCTTATTTATATTCTTTTATTTCATTTTTCAGAGCAGGGCATGGACCCAGGGCCTCTCCCGTGGTGGGCAAACGTGCTACCACTGAGCTACACCCCAGCCCCCACGGCTGGATTCCTGAACGCTCCAGATGTCCTTGCCTTTCACATTATGTCAGGTACGCATCCATTTTTCTCTAACAAAGCTCTCCACAATGGAGGGCTTTTAACATAATCTGTAAGTGTCAGCACTCAAGGAAAAGAGTTGAGTGACCTGAAGGATGGCAAGGGACACAATGCCCCACGATTTCCCCGGGAGCACAACCACTCCACAAATGGAAATGCTGCAGTCTGAGTGCTTAATGCACAGGCCTCAGTGTGAGGGTCAGTGCAGGTGACCACACAGCTCCGGGTGCCCAGCAGCCACTCACTTAGTAATAAGGGCAGTGGGGGGAGATTCTTTGTTTCTATTCTCTGAAATGTACTAAGCCCACAGCTGTTTTGTCCTAACTTCCTACATCCTTAACAACACTTGAACATTTGGTCCCAGGGTTGGACAGGTATCAGGAAACACACTTAGAGCGCGTGGTAAGACCCTGGAGCACAGCCTTGGGCTCTGTCTTGACAGTTACCCTGATGACATCCTCACTGTGCAGAGGAGCTATTGCTACAACCCCCCGACAGCCTCACTAAAGCACATAGTGCTAGAAAACACGATCACCCTCCATTTGTACATCCCAAATCAAGAAACACAATAATAAATTACAAGAATATGGTACATCTTTAGGTGCTGATGTATAAAGATATCTCTGATATAACGTTAAGGAAGAAAAAAGTAGCAAGTCTTAGAACAGCATGACCATGTTTCGGTTAATGCCAAATAGCTGAATAGGTCAGGAGGACCTTAAAAGTTCCCGAAGGCCACTTGCGCCCCACAGCTAGCAGTGGGCAGGGACACAGGGGAGAGGCTTCCACGCGCTCATCTCTGCAGCCTAAGTTATTTGGGTTTTGCACAATGCATTATTTTCAAATATGATAACATAACATAAAACAAGTAAGAACATTATCATGATTTTAAAATAGTCTTAAAGTATAAATTTTCAGACCAAAGGAAAAACCCATTAGAACAACTCACCTTGACATAATTAGATTTTTCTCCACACGCGTTCATGCCATTTTATTTGATTTTATTAGCAATCTCTTTTCAGAAGACCCTTGAGATCATTAAGCTTGGAAAGGGAAAAAAAAATAGAACCAGTCTTAAGATGAATTTTCCAACATTCAATTTTAAATGATTGCTCTATGGCTTTTCCATAGAACATTAGAAGCAAATCCCACACATCCAGGATAGGGAAAAATGAGAGCAGCATGTGAAATTTCAAACCCTGTTTATACTTTACTTTCTGAAATCATAGCACTAGCAATTAGTAAACCAATTAGTAAACCAATTGATATTATCTTTACTTAAATGCCAATCACTAGTGGTTCCCACACAGAAAAAGCAGGTTTCAATGATACAAAGGAGATGTAAAAATAAGAGTTTTATATGTAATATTATACTAAAAGATCATGATATACGAATAATTTTGCTTTATAAAAGTATAATGCTGATAAAATTATATGAGATGATACTAACAAATCAAAATTTTTGCCAATGAAGTCTCCTCCCCAAACACACCCACAAAAATAGTTTAAACATTAAAACGTGATTTAAATAAAAAGTGTAATAAATTATTACTGTGCACGTTTCACAACTTTAATACACAAAATGCATGAACTTATTTTAAATTACACTTAACATTGGTATTTTGATAAAAGTTCATGGTCATAATGTTATTTCTATACACCTGGCTTCCAACTTGGTATACCATTCACTTAAGGAATCTCTCAAGTTGGACTTATTTTCAGTAATTACCTCATCTTTTAACTTAAAAAAGAAGAAGAAAAAGAAACCATAAGGGTAATGGATACCTGACAAAAAATAAAAACAAAATAGGGCACAGTAAGATCTCTATTTACATACTTAAGGTCACTTGTAAATAACTTTGTTTCTGATATAATGAGATGGAGAAAGTTTTTCCTCCCTGTGGGAGCTTTTGTTAATAGTGAATTGACTTTAATAAGCTGTTTAAAGTAGAGCAGAAGACTCCAAGAGCAAAATAAATGAAATAAAGAACAGAAAAAACAGTTTTAAAAGAGTCAGCAAAATTAAGAGGTTTTGTTTTTTTAAGATAAAAATTGATAAGCTCTTAGATAGAATAAGAAAAAAACTCATTTCCTGTTATGATGGTATACTGAATTCACACCTTCCACTTGAAGAACCCGGGGCTTCCCCAACCCAGACCCCACTCTGGGAAGAAGAGTCAGCTCCCAGCCCCAGAGCGATGGTCCGCAGGCACACGGATGTGAGTCGGACAGGAGCCACAGAGCCTCTGCCAGCATACATAGGTCTCCCACGTGAGGAGCCCACTGATCACAGGTCAGACAGCTGTGCAAGAGGCTGTCCCTGCAAGGGGCTTGCTGTGAACACTCCTCCAGCACCCCACCATTTCCTTTAGTGCAGGCTCCTAACCGTTCTGGTCTAGAGTCTCAGTTTAGCTTGGGGCTCTCAAGACACATACAACCTACCAAGACTGAATTAAGAGGCAACATAAGGCCTGAGTAAACCAATGGCAGACAAGGAGGCTGAATCAGTATCAAAAACCTTCTAAGGGTGGGAAAAAAGATGGCGGACAGCAGGGAAGCACGCTCGGGAGACCGGCAATAAAAGAGGCTTATCGGGAAGATTGAATGCCTTCTTAGCAACACTCCCGCAACTGGAAGGGAGCTGAGACATCCGCGCACATCTAGATGGTGAAAATACAAGGAACTCCAGACGGCCGACGCACAGAGTCCAGTGCCAGCAGCCCACAGGCCGAACCAGCATTAGCGGTGCAGCTTCCGTGGTAGCATTGCAGTACGGGAAGTGCAGACCACGGCCTCGATCAGCGCAGAATAAAAAGAGAGCCAGACGCGAGCAGCTGGCCTCACAGATTTCTTTCGTGTAAATTGCCGAATGGGACCTGCACGCATCAGAGTGACACACAGGACCGGGATACTGCTGTCGGGACCGGGGAAGGCGCCGCCATTTTGGAGAAGGGCTGTGGCTGACCGGGACAAAGAAATAGAGAAGAAAAACAGCTGCAGGCATCCAAGGAACGATCCAGGGCCAGAGAACAGCAAACACCTGGGTGAGACAGGCACAGGCAGCCCGAAGGAAAGGGCCTGCCTGAGGCCAGCGCAGCAACCACAAGAGATATAACTGGGGGCGGGCGTGGGGAATGCATGCCTTTTTGATGAACACTTTCTTGATGCTATTCACGTACTGACACCCCCCCCACCCCCCAACCATTATTCCTCTGTGTCAATCTGCCGCTGGCCAAAGCTGCAGACTAGACTCCACTGTGACTGTCGGGGTGTGATCCAGGACAACTGGCTTAAACTCAGACTCTGTTTTGTGTGTGTGTGTGTGTGTGTGTGTGTGTATGTTTTGTTTGTTTTTGCTTTTGTTCTGTTTGATAGTGGGATTATTTGTGTGTCTGTGTTCCTATTTCCTTTCTTCCCTTCTCACTTTAGTCTCTTCTGCCCTCATCTTATCTACTTACACCCTGTCATTGTGTACTCATCAGAGGTGAAAACAAGGTATATGCAAAAATTGGGACTTCTAGGCCTGGGGCAATTGAAACATACAGAAAAGCGGTGTTATATATATAGTTTCATCTCTATTTTTCTTGACTCAGTTTCTCTCTCCTCTCTCTTACAATAATTCTTAATTCTTTGTTATCTCTCACTGTTCCTTTATATTTTTCCTTTTCCATCTTCCTTTATCTTTCTTCTCTCAAAGGCTAAATAAGTTTGGTTTATATACAAATCGTCTTTCCTCCAAATTGCTCACTCCATTCTCTTTTCTCTCCTATCTGCTGATATTAAACCACTACTATAGAATTCTAGTTTTATACTTCCTAAGAAAGAACATCTCAGTAATCTCACTTGCTTCTTCCGAAACATATCATCTCTGTATCCAATACTGAAACTGTAAACCCCAATGCAAGCATACAGAGTAAATTGGAAACAATATCTGGGTTAACTAAATCTGTACATTGTGATCAAACTGGGATTTGCTGTAAATAAAGTGTTAGAGCTTAAACTGTAAGGTATTTATAAGGGGACCTGACAGCATTGTGCCACAGGAGAAACATAAGGCTATAAGGTGAAATTGAAATAGGCAAGGTCCCACAGTGCTAGGAGACTAGACACACAAGCATTATGAAGAAGCAAGGGAAGAAAGTGGCTGAAACCAACCAAGAGGCCCCCTCAATTGATTCCATGGCAAGCACAGTTGGTCAAATGCCAGAGATGGAATTTAGAAATTACATATTCCAAATGTTTATGGATCTTAAGATTGAAATAAAAAATGAGATGAGAGAGCAAATAGAGGCGGTAAAAGAACATTTTGACAAAGAACTCCAAAAACAAATACAAGAAGCAACAGATTACTTCAATAGGGAGATAGAGATTCTAAAGAAAAACCAAACAGAAATTCTGGAAATGAAAGAAGAAATAAACCAAACTAAATGCTCAATTGAAAGCATCACCAACAGATTATCACCTGGAAGAAAGGACCTCAGATAATGAAGACAAAATATTTATCCTGGAGAAAAGTCTAGAGGACACGGCAAAAGAAGTAAGAAAACAAGAACAGAGCATTCAGGAATTATGGGATAGCATAAAAAGACCAAACTTAAGAGTGATTGGTGTTGAAGAAGGTGCAGAGTTTCAAACCAAAGGAATGAGTAATTTATTCAATGAAATAATAGCAGAAAATTTTCCGCACATGAGGAATGAATGGCAAAACCAAGTTCAAGAGGCTTACCGAACACCAAACATACAAAACCACAACAGATCCACACCAAGGCACATTATAATGAAATTGCCTAATATACTAGGCAAGGAGAGAATACTAAAAGCCACAAGAGAAAGGAAGCAGATTACATATAGGGGGAAACCGATCAGATTATGCTCAGATTTTTCAACCCAGACCTTAAAAGCTAGAAGATCCTGGAATAGCATATTTCAAGCTCTGAAAGAAAAGGGATATCAACCAAGAATCTTATATCCAGCAAAATTGAGCTTTAGATTCGAAGATGAAATAAAAACCTTCCACAACAAACAAAAGTTAAAAGATTTCACAACTCGAAAGCCAGCACTTCTGAACATCTTGGGCAAACTTTTCCACGAAGAAGAAGAGAAAAATAACAATGAAAAACAACAAAGGGAGATAGTAAACTAAAGGAATTACCAACCAGAGGAGAACCCAAATTAAGCTAAATACCATAATATATTTAAAAATGGATGGAAATAAGAATCACATCTCAATAATAACCCTGAATGTTAATGGCATAAACTCACCATTTAAAAGACACAGACTGTCAGATTGGATTAAAAGAAACAACCCAACAATTTGTTGTCTCCAAGAAACACACCTCATAGAAAAAGACATCAAGCGATTGAAGGTGAAAGGCTGGGAAAAGTCTTATCACACACATGGGCTGCGGAAGCAGGCAGGGGTTTCCATTCTCATATCAAATAAAGTAGACTTCAAGCCAAAGCTAATCAAAAGGGACAAAGATGGATATTTCTTACTACTTAAGGGAACCATTCATCAACAAGATATAACAATTATAAATCTATATGCCCCAAATAATGGAGCACCTACATTCATCAAACAAACCCTTCTCAAGTTCAAGAGTAAAATAGATCACAACACAGTTATTCTAGGGGACTTCAACACACCTCTCTCACCAATGGATAGATCATCCAAACAGAAGCTAAATAAAGAAACATTAGGCCTCGTTAAAACAATTAATATCTTAGACCTAACGGACATATATAGAATATTTCATCCCTCAGTAAGCGAATACACTTTCTTCTCAGCAGCACATGGCTCCTTCTCCAAAACTGACCATATATTATATCACAAGGCAACTCTCAGCAAATATAAAAAAATAGAAATCCTACCTTACATTCTATCAGACCATAATGGGATGAAATTGGAAATCAATGATAATACAAGAAATAAAAAACACTACTCCAACAGCTGGAAGCTAAACAACATGCTACTGAATGAACAAGGGATTGAAGAAGACAACAAGGAGGAGATTAAAAAATTCCTAGAGATAAATGAGAATGCTGATACATCATATAGAAATCTCTGGGACACTAAGAAGGCAGTAGTAAGAGGAAAATTCATTGCACTGAATTCCTTCATTAAAAGAAAAAAAACAACAACAAATAAAGGATTTAACATCACACCTCAAAGCACTAGAAAAAGAGGAACAGATCAACACTAAGAGCAGTAGAAGACAGGAAATAATTAAAATCAGAGCTGAAATTAATGAAATTGAGACTAAAGAAACAATTTAAAGAATTGACAAAACCAAAAGTTGGTTCTTTGAAAAAATAAATAAAATTGACAGACCCCTAGCAATGCTAACAAAAAGAAGAAGAGAAAAAACTCAAATTACTAGCATCCATGATGAAAAAGGAAATATCACAACAAACACCTCAGATATACAGGAGATAATTAGAAATTATTTCGAAAACTTGTACTCTAATAAAATAGAAAATACTGAAAGCATAGACAGATTTCTAGAGTCGTATGAATTCCCCAAACTGGAACAGGAGGCTATACACACAATTTAAATAAATCAATTTCAAGTGAAGAAATAGAAGACGCTATCAAAAAACTTCCAACAAGAAAAAGTCCAGGTCCTGATGGGTTTACAGCCAAGTTCTACAAGACATTCAAAGAAGAACTAATACAGATGCTCTTCAAATTATTTCAAGAAATAGAAAAAGAGGGAGCTCTACCAGACTCTTTCTATGAGGCCAATATCACATTAATCCCAAAGCCAGGCAAAGACACAGCCAAAAAAGAAAACTTCAGGCCAATATCTTTAATGAACATAGATGCAAAATCCTCAATAAAATTCTGGCAAATTGGATTCAAAAACATATCAAAAAGATAGTGCACCATGATCAAGTGGGGTTTATCCCAGGGATGCAAGGCTGGTTCAACATTCAGAAATCAATAAACATAATACATCACATCAACAGACTTAAAGATAAAAACCATATGATCATCTCAATAGATGCAGAAAAAGCATTTGACAAAATACAACACACCTTTATGTTCAAATCTCTAGAAAAATTAAATAACAGGAACATATCTCAACATTATAAAAGGTATCTATGCAAAACCTCAAGCTAACATTATCTTAAATGGAGAAAAATTGAAAGCATTCCCTCTAAAAACTGGAATAAGACAGGGATGCCCCCTCTCACCACTGCTATTTAAAATAGTACTTGAAACTCTGGCCAGAGCAATTAGACGAAAGAAATTAAAGGGATCCACATAGGAAAAGAAGAGCTCAAATTAGCACAATTTGCTGATGACATGATAATATACCTAGCAGACCCAAAAAACTCTACCAGAAAACTTTTACAACTAGTAAATGAATTCGGCAAAGTAGCAGGATACAAAATCAATACCCATAAGTCAAAGGCATTTTTGTACATCAGTGACAAAACCTCTGAAAGGGAAATGATGAAAACTACTCCATTTACAATAGCATCAAAAAATAAATAAAATACCTGGGAATCAACCTAACGAAAGAGGTGAAGAACCTCTATAATGAAAACTATAGAACGCTAAAGAAAGAAATCATAGAAGACCTCAGAAGATGGAAAGACCTACCTTGTTCTTGGATAGGTAGAATTAATATTGTCAAAATGTCCATACTACCAAAAGCATTAGACAGAGTTAATGCAATTCCAATCAAAATCCCAATGACATTTCTCAAAGAAATAGAAAAAGCAGTCATGAAATTCATCTGGAAAAATAAGAGACCCAGAATAGTTAAGCAATCCGGAGCAGGAAAAGTGAAGCAGGTGGTATCACCATACCAGACTTTAAATTATACTATAGAGCAATAGTAACAAAAACAGCATGGTACTGGCACCAAAACAGACCAGTAGACCAATGGTACAGAATTGAGGACACAGAGACTAATACATATAATTTCAGCTATCCTATATTAGACAAAGGCGCCAAAAATGTACAGTGGAGAAAAAATAGCCTCTTCAACAAATGGTGCTGGGATAACTGGAAATCCATATGCAACAAAATGAAATTAAACCTGTATCTCTCACCATGCACAAAATTCAATTCAAAGTGGATCAAGGACTTAGGAATTAGACCAGAGACAATACACCTAATAGAAGAAAAAGTAAGCTACAATTTCCAACATGTCGGATTAGGCTCCAAGTTCCTTAACAAGAATCCTGTAGCGCAAGAATTATTACCAAGAATTAATGAATAGGATAGATTTAAGCTAAAAAGCTTCTTCTCATAAAAAGAAACAATCAGTGAGGTTAATAGAGAACCAACTAACTGGGAACAAATATTTAATACATGCACATCGGATAGAGCACTAATTTCTAGAATATATAAAGAACTCAAAAAACTTGACACCAAAAAAAACAAATAATCCAATTGATAAATGGACTAAGGAATTGAAAAGCCACTTATCAGAAGAAGATACAAGATTAATCAACAAATACATGAAAAAATGCTCAACATCGCTGGCAATTAGAGAAATGCAAATCAAAACTACTCTAAGATTTCACTTCACTCCAGTAAGAATGGCAGCTATCAAGAACACAAACAACAATAAATGTTGGAGAGGATGTGGGGAAAAAGGCACACTCATACATTGCTGGTGGGACTGCAAAATGGTACAACCATTATAAAAAGCAGTTTGGAGATTTCTTGGGAAAATGGGAATGGAACCACCCTATGACCCAGCCATCCCACTCCTGGGTCTATTCCCAAAGGACTTAAAAACAGCATATTACAGTGACACAGCTACCTCAATGTTTATAGCAGCACAATTCATAATAGCTAGGTTGTGGAACCAACCTAGATGTCCCTCAGTAGATGAATGGATAAAGAAAATGTGGTATATATACACAATGGAATTTTACTCACCAATAAAAGAGAATAAAATAATGACATTTGCAGGTAAATGGATGAAGTTGGAGAATATAATGCTAAGTGAAATCAGTCAATCTCAAAAATCCAAATACCAAATGTTTCCTCTGATATAAGGAAGCCGGTTCACAGTATTGATGGGTCGGGGTACATAGGAGGATTAGAGGAACACTATAATGGTCAAAGGGAAGGGAGAGGAGGGGAGGGAGCAAGGGGGAAGGGGGACAAGAGTGTTTGAATAAGATGGATATCATTATTGTAAATGCATGATTGAAGACTTGAATGCTGTGAATATACTTTGTATAAAACTGTTTTATGTAAAAAGATGCTATATATGTATAGTATGAACTGTAATACATACTACTATAAATAAAAATTAAAAAAAAAATAACGAGGAGAAAAAAAAAAAAAAAACTTCTAAGGAAGAAGAGTCCAGGAACAAATGGATTCATGAGTGAATCTTACCAAACATTCTCACCAACCCTCCTTAAACTCTTCCAAAAAATAGATGTGTTTGAAGTTGGCATCACCCTGGCACCAAAGCCAGACAAAGGCAACAGAAGAAAAGTATAGGCTAAACCCTGGTGAATAAAGACACAACAATCCTCAATAAAATACTAGCAAACAAAATTCAAGAGCACATTAAAAGGATCATACAGGGCTGGGATTGTGGCTCAGCGGCATAGTGCTCACCTCGCACGTGCACGGCCTGGGTTCGATCCTCAGCACCACATAAACATAAATGCATTGCATTGTGTACAACTAAAGTAAATAAATAAATATTTTAAAAAAAGGATCATATACTGAGTAATATTTATCCCTGGGATATAAGGATGATTCCACATATGAAAATTAATCAATGCGATGAACCTAATTAACAGAAGGAAGGACAAAAACCACATAATCAGCTCAACAGATGCAGAAACAGCAGATGACAAATTCTGGCATTCTTTCATGATAAAAACTCAACAAAATAGGCATAGGAGGAATTTACTGTGACACAATAAAAGAGATGCATATATCTATATCTATTATCTATGTGTCTACATAGATACATATCTCTCTCCAAAGACAGAGAGATGTATCTTGCTATATTAAATGGGGAAAAAAAATTTTACTCTAAAATCTGAAGGAAGACAAGATGCCCACTCTCACCACTGCTATTCAAAATAATATTAGAAGTACTCGTCAGAGCAATCAGGCAAGAAAAGAAATAAAAAGGCATCCAAATCTATTGCAGGTGATATTATATGTAGACAACCCTAAGACTCTACCAAAAAAAAAAAAAAGGCTGGAAATAATGAATTCAGTAAAATTTCAGGATACAAAATCACCATACAAAAATCAGTGGCATTTCTATACACCAACAATTAACTGTCCAAAAGACATATTAGAAAGATAATATCATTTACATTAGCAACAAAAAGGATAAAACAACTAGGAATTGGCTTAATCAAAGTTAAGTTAGTGCACCAAATATTAAAATCATTGATAAAGAAAAATTTAAAAGATACAAACAAATGGAAAAGCAACCCATGCTTATGGATTGGAAAAATAAAGAGTGTTAAAAATGTCCCTACTGTTCAAAGTACAGTTTCAAAGAAATTCATATCAAAATCCCAAAAGCATTTTTTAACAGAAGTGGAAGAAAAGCCTACAACTTGTACGGAACTACAGAAGACCCTGGGTAGCCAAGGCAATTTTGCACAAGAACAAAGCCAGAGGCCACATTCTTACTGATATCAACATACATTACACAGCTAAAGTAATCAGCACCACATGGGGCTGATGTGAAAACCATCACATAAACCCATGAGACAGAATAGAGAACCTAGAAACAAACCCATGTACGTTTAGTCGAAGGATCTTTGACAAGAGGACCCAGAAGGCAAAGAGGGAGTCTCTTCTTCAACAAATGATGTTGGGAAAACTGGGTACCTACAAGCAAAAGAATGAAACTGGATTTTGAAAAACAACTAAAAACAGATCAAAGAGTTAAATTAACCATAAGACTTGAAATTATAAAGCTCCAGGGAGAAAACTTGGGGAAATCTCCATGTCTTTGTTCTGGGGCAATGAGTTTTATGGATACAGTCCCCAAAAGCTCAGAACAAAAACCAAAATAGACACATGCATTATAGACAAGAGCCTCTTCACAGCAGAAGAAAGTCAACAAGATGAAGGGCAGCATCCCAGGGACATGTCCATGAGTGGTAGCATCCAAAATACGTAAGGAAATCCATGCACAAATGCAAATAACCCAATGAAAGTAGACACTTCTTAAGACAATCAATTTGAATGGATGACAGGTATATGAAAAGGTGCTCAGCATCCTGAATCACCAAGGAAGGGCAAATCAAAACCACAACAAAATGCCTCTTCACACCTGTCAGCGTGACTCTAGTCACACAGACATTGGTGAGAATGTGGAGAAGAGGAACCCCTTGTGCACTGTTGATGGGAACAGAAATTGTATCACTATTATGGAGAACAGAATGGAAGTTCTTCAGAAAATTAAACACAGAACTACCATAGGATCCAGCAATCCCAGTTCTGGATAAGTTTCCGAAAAATTGAAATCAGGGTTATGAAGAGACGTCTGCATTACCAGGTCCATTACAGCATTATCTGAGCAACAGCCAAAATGGGGAAACAACCTGTCAATCAACAGATCCAAGTATAAAGAAAGTGTGTTGGATGCACACAATGCAAAACTATTCAGCCTTTAAGGAAGGAAGGAAATCCCACCATCTGCAATAGCAGAGATGGAGCCAGAGGACACTGTACTAGGTGAAATGAGCAAGACACAGAAAGATAAAACCTACATGATCTCACTCTCACGAGGGACCTAAAATAATCAAACTCATAGAAGCAGAGAGCTGAAGGGAGGTTGCCAGGGGCTGGGGGACAGGGAAATGGGGCAATGTTGGTCAAAGAGCATGAAGTTTAGTTATGCAAGATGCAGAAGTGCTAGAGACCCGCTGACAGCATGCGGACAGTAGTGACCAAGACTCTATTGTGTACGTGAAATCTGCTGAGAGGACAGGCCTTACATTAAGTCTCACCACACACAGCACACAGACAGTAACTATGAAAGAGATGGATTGCGGTGATCATTCCGCAAGGCTCACATGCATCAAACAGCAAGCCATCTGCCTTAAATAGACACAATTTCTGGGTCAGTGACATCTCCATCAAGCTGTTTTAAAAGAAAGTTAATTCCAAAGAAAAAAGACTCTGAGAGCTTGCTCAAGAAATAAAAGATCAAAAGATGATCTCTGAAACTATGCAAATGGAAAGGAGGGGGCTTTTGTTGTTCAGGGTGGGGGGACAGAGGAGCAAATAAGAAAGGGGGTCAGGGCAACACGTGAGAAGGGGGAGAGGCAGCAAGGCAGCTCGGGCTCTGCACTGCGCAGCTGAGGCTTCCTGCGATCGGCCCCAATTCTGCCCAGACCTATGAGGTGCATGGTGTAGGAGGCTCAGGGGGAACCAGAGAAGGGCTGAGCTCCAGCCAGGTGGGTGCAGAGGGGACAGCCTGCACCACATCTTCAAGGTGCATAGAGACTCCTGCTTAGGTGTTTATGGGGACAGTGGTCGCTACAAACACCAGGCCTGGACATGTCCCTAGCACCTTGACTGCCCACCAGACTGCTCAAGCCCTCCCCACGCAGCCTTGCTGTCACTCAGTGCTGGTGGAAGGAGGACCACAGGCATGTCCCCTTTGGTGTTAAATGTCCCCAGAGCCTTCTTTTGCACGGAAATAAAATTCAGCTTTTCACAGAGGCGAGTGAGTTTTCACATGCAAGAACCCTGGTCTCTCTAGATCCTTCACTCAGCTCCCCAGCCCATGCTGTCCTTCCTTAGCTGCTTAGAACAATCCACACTTCTCCTGTCCTGGGGCCTTCATAACTGCCCACCCCTGCCCCCTTCCCAGGCAAGCTGTTGAATGCCTGCCAGAATCTGCAGAGAAAATCGATATTACCATTTATTCCTACATGAGTCAACTTGAAAATGATCCTATACCCAAATCATTTAATAAAGGATTAATTCCTAAAATTCAAGGGCCAGGTTTGCTTTGAGATTCAGCCCAATGCCTGGCATATAGCAAGTGCTCAGCAAAACATTCTGTGCCATGTGGTCCCTGTGCAGACGCAGCAGATGACACACTGTGATATAAATGTGTGATGCGGAAAAATTCAGGTATTGTAGTATTTATAAATGTCTAATGTAAATACCCAATTTTAGAATCCAATCTTCTATTTCTTCTTTCATGTGTTCTCTTGATGCTCTTCAAATCTTCTCTACTCCTTAAAAACATGCAGAGCTTCACTCTTCTCTCTCCTCTGACTATAATCACGGTGCCCATCCTGGCATGATCAGCAGTGTACAGGCGCTCAGTTCTAATGACCTGGGGTCTTCCCAGACCCTCAGGAAAACCAATGTGGCTACAACAAGACATGCTACTGTGTGACAGCAGGTCTCCAGAGACAGCCACCACCAACCCATTGTCCTGTATGCACAGGCCACTCCACACCAAGGGGACACATCTGTTCCTCCCTCACCTGACTCTGGGGACCCATGGCGGCCAGGACACTATACTGGAAGGGACACCATGCCAGCTCAGGCCTGGCCTTTGAAGCACTGGAGGCTTGTTTTCTCACGCTTCAGAGTCAGCCTCTGTGTAAGCAGGGGGCTGCTCCAGGACCACCAGGCTGTGGCACGCCCAGACACATGGAGAGACATTAACAGATGGGACACCACATGGTGTAGGTGCCAGATTCTGGCCTAGCCATCAGCTGACCCAGCCCAGTAAGCCCAGCTGGGACTCAGGAAGCAGAACTGCCCAGCTGTGCCCTTCTCAAACTCCTGACCCACAGCACCATGAGAAAAATGCTTGTCTGAAGCGACTCCATGACAGGCTGGTCACATGCTGTGTGGCGATGGACAACCAAACGGTGACCAGTGCATTCAGTTGTCAGCACACACCATGTCGTCGCCCTGGGTAGTTACTGCAACCACAGAGGCAGTTCCAGGTGAAGGAGCAAGAGGGACAGAGGAGCTGCTCGAGAGGACAGGAACACCCCAGCACCAGGTTCAGACCACCACGCAGGTCCTCGAGGTGCAGTGGGGGGTCAACAGGAGAGGCCCAGGAACAGCCCTGAGTTTTTGAAAGGTGGGCAAGGGACATGAATAAGTAAACAAGCAATCGTGGACAGGTGAGTTCTCAAGTGAGAGCTGGGCGGAGGCACCCTGTGTCGTCGTTCATTCCATAAACACTGCTGAGCCCCTGCTGTGATCAGGTTACTGGGAGCCCGAGGTCCTGCCAAACCAGATGGGGTATTATGTAGCCCTCAAATGGCACGACACTGTGCAAGTACACAGATGTCCCCATCCAAGACGCCATTTTCAAAGCACCAGGAAAAAACACCCAAAATCTCCTGCTCAGAGCCTGGCAGGGATCTGGCACTTAGGACTCAACTCCAGCTTCCACTGAAGCTGAGCCCATCCGGCTGCCTGCACACGTGTCCCTGCGTGTGCCCACGCACTGGCGTGTCCCTCCCAGTCAGCAGCTAAGGAGTCAGACTGGAGGCAGAGACTCCTTCCTGGGCCTCCCTGGTGCTTCCCTGGAGGGGCCCACATCTCCACGACCTCTGCAGCAGAGAGAGAAAGATGCAGACACACACCATCTTGGAGTTCCTGAAAGTGGCACTTCAGAACTTCTCTGCATGTGGTCTGGGAGCACAAGGGGCCATTCCGCAGCCTGGCCCCCAGCTCTCACCCAGTGAGTGGAGACGGCTGAGCATGAAATAGCGGCATCTGATTTTTTTTAAGTTCACAATTAGTTTCTTTTGTTTTCTGACTACAACCGCTGCCTCTAGGTGAAAGTTCAAAGATATTAAAGATGAAAAAAAAAAAAAAAAAACAGTTCCCAAACTACCAATAGAGCCATACCTTTGTATCCAGTTGTCTAAACCGATGTCTCATCCTAAAAGTGAGGAAATGAGAAAAGGAGAGGAGTGAGAGAAAGAAAGGGCTCCTTGGCTCCGTTTTAGTCTTTCCAAAGACAGGACTTGGAGCATCTTCATTTTCAGCTCAATCAAGGGTCCATCGCATTTACCCTTTTCATTTTCTTCCTAATGCCCAAAGGAATCAAAATTCTTTTCTCACCCCAACCAGAAGGACAGCAAATAAATGCTGCTTCTGCTCTTTGTCTGTCCCTAGCTCCACACCCAACCCTGGGCGTCCACCTTGCTGTTCAGAAGAAAGAGTTCAACCTAATTAAGGGATTAGCTGTGCTTGTATTTATTCATATTTTGTTAGAGTGAATTTTGAGGCATGTTCTGAACTCCTAGGAAGAGTGGCAGCTGTCAGGAAAGACAGCTTACCTTCATAAGAAGAGCCTGCTTCTGTAGACTCACACACTCTGCGCCTGCCTACAGACTGAGCTGGGACTTATCCAGTAGTGACTGTGTTTGTGAATCTCGCGGACATTCATAACAATTGCATACAATTAAAAATGATGTTGAGGACTTTAAAGGGATAGCTTGTGACAGGGCAACCAAATGTTTCCATTGTGTAATCTCTGTACTTCTGCATCACAGAGACAAACAGGTGTGTTGTCCCCTGCAAGATAATGCCTATTGCCTAAGTTCTTCCTGGAAGCAATCTCTGCAGGCATGGCTCTTGGTACCTGGTTCCATGCTCCAAATACCTCTTTGTCCCCCAGGACCCTGAAGGACAATCAGGATAGCCGGGCAGGGGGTACATAATCTCTTTGTGGTGCTACTGCTTCTCAGTAAAGCTTTTCTGAGTCTTACAGAGCATGCTCACATAAGCTCCCTGCATCCCTCCAGCTTACATATACAAAAGGGGCCTTGCAAAGCAGACATGAGTGACAGACATACTCCTCTGAGGTGTCGTTGGCCTTCGTGTTGATCTTGACCAGGTAATTCTCCTTCATGACCCCCTCCCACGCCAAAGTCTCATTGTCCTCATTTTTGAAACCTTGAATAATAAGAAGAGAAAAACATTAGAATTGTTTCATTTGCCTCTTGCTTCCTAAATCAACACCTGCTAAGCATTTTGGGAGACTCTGGAACCAGGAGGATTAGATTCATCCTGCACCAGCTGACTGGTGACCGCTACTTACTAGCTAGCTGTGGCAGCAGAGCAATATGAATGGTGTCTTGGTAACACCTAGGAATTGGAGCTACCTGCGTGAAATAAGAATGCCATCTATAGTCCAAGGAGGAATCTGTCCAAACACTGTCTCTGTGTTTTGTGACTCCGCAAAATCATCCCACTGATGAATTTGGTTCTCCTCTTCCATTTTGATGACATTACAATGCTCAACTACTCAGTTGAATAATTACAAGTAGTTCACCGATTCTCAGCCTAAGAACAGGGTAGGAGCTTTGGAGGAGAGGAACATGAGCCCATGACACCGTTCCTGTCCTCCAAAGCATGCAGTCTGGGAGTGGACCTCAAAGGAAACTCTTACCTCCAGCCTTTCCCTGAAAGCCAGGGTATGCTGTCAAACTAGCCTGGGACAAGTCCCCGTAAAAATCTTAGTTCAATTTGTTGAGGTGCCTGAGCCTTTCAGATGTCAGGCAGATGTCATCATGCCACCCAGGCTTAAGACACTAGTGCCACAATGGATGTCAAAGCTCCTCATTATTCATGGGGACAGGAAGCACAGGTTTGTGCAGGTGGCCACTTGGAATAGATTTATAGTTTTTACTTTTAACTTACCACTTAAACGTATTCATTCTCATATTAGAGTTTAGGGATTATAATATCTTCCTGGATTTAAATAGAATTAATTAGGGCCAAAGACTCAGGATCACTATACAAGTGGCTGGACTTAAGCAAATCCTCCACAGCAAATGCATTTCTAAATGCTGGTTACTCGCTTTACAAAGTCATCCTTACCCAATTTTTTCTTCAACTGTATTTTTCCTAGCAAAGTCGTTTGCAATGTCATTTCCTCAAACTAAAGTCTATGCAGAAGCCCAAGAGAAATACTTAAAAATCAACACAGAAAGGTTGAAGGCTCCTGAACGCAGCTGGGCAGAAAACATGAATAACAAATGGCCAACCTCTATTACAGTCTAAGAAACACTAGCTGGCATGAGGACACAGCATTTTCTCTGATCCTACTGTGAAATTAGCTGGGTCTAAAATATTGACTACATGCTGTGTTGGCAAGGATGTGGAGAAGCAGGCCATCCACACGATGGGAAAAGTCTGTCAACTAGTACAGCCTTTGGGGTGATGGGGTTGAGAAGCTGGAGGTGGGACAGGCAATGAACAAGACTTAAAAGTATGCATATTCCTTATCTGGAAATTTCTAGAAATTATTTCTAGAAATTGTTCTAGAAATCATTATTTCTAGAGTTATTCTAGAAAAAATGTTAATGATGTGCTAGGAAATTTAATGATGTGCTGAGAAATTTTTGCATAAAAGTGCTAAAAAATTAATGATGTGCTAAGAAATGATTGCATAAAATCCTTTATCATAGCATCATATGCTAATAAGAGTCAAAACAACTTACATGTTTAACAACCAGGAATTAGTTAAATTAATTATATAGCCATAGACTGCAATGTTCCACAGTTAACAATTATTATAATATCTTTTAAATTTGTGGATATTAAAAATGTTTGCAATAGTGTTAGTTAAATGAACAAATTCGATTAGAGTAAATATGCATAGAATAACTCAATTATCACATATCCACATAAGAGTAATAATGTCCCTCAGTAAATGAGTGGATTAAGAAAACGTGGTATGTATGCACAATAGAATTTTACTCAGCAATAAAAGAAAATAAAATAATGGCATTTGCAGGTAAATGGATGAAGTTGGAAGACACAATGCTAAGTGAAGTTAGTCTCAAAAATCCAAGTATCAAATGTTTTCTCTGATATAAGGAGGCTAGTTCACAGTATTGTTGGATGGGGGTACATAGGAGGATTAGAGGAACACTAGAATGGTCAAAGGGAAGGGAGGGGAAGGGAGGGAGCAAGAGAGGAGGGAGGGGGAGAAAAGAAAAAAAAAGGTGGTTGAATGAGACAGATATCATTTTTTCCTAAATGCATGACTGAAGACCTGAATTGTACGAATATACTTTGTATACAAAACAGTTGTATGTAAAAAGATGCTATTTACGGGCACTATGAATTGTCATTATTATAAATTAAAAAAATTAAAAAAAAAGAGTAATAGAATAAATGCCAGAATGCTGACAATATTTATCTCTGGATGGGGAGTTACATGTGCCCTTGATCTGTACTTGTGCTTTTCTGTATTTTCCAAAATGTTCTATAATGATAATAGATTACTTTCTGAATCACAATATATATATATATATATATATATATATATATATATTTATAAAAACGCAATTACTGAGTAGCATGCTTTTTATTACTTGAAAGTATTCCCAAACAAGTACCCAAAGTGAAAGTTTGGATTCAGCCTTCCTGAAAGTTATTTGACAATCTTGCACTTTCCTCCAAAGAAGGGCAATTTCAAAATTAAACCCACGACTTCCCCATCATCTGGAGGCAAATGCAGAGAACATTCAGGAAGTGAACTGCCAACGGGCGGCTCTGGCAGAGGAAGAATGCTGAGGTTTCTGGAATTTCCAAGAAGCAAATGAGCAGGCAGCACCAGGCACCCTAGAGTCTCCAGCCAGCGCACTGGCTCTCTCCATCCTCCCTGGGCCATCGTGGTGGAGAGGACACTGGCCTGCTCTAGATTCTCATTCCCTCTGCTTCTTTGTTTCTTCCTGAGAGTAAGAACCACTGGAAGACGCAGGACGCCAGCAGCTCACAGAGGTTCTCCACTTAGTGGGCGATCACACTCCCTGAGGCTCATGGGAGGACGGGCCACGTTAACACCGGCCATTTTCTGGCCCATCTGTTTTCTTCCTTCAGCTGAAGCTCTGTTCCATTTGTGGCCAAACTGGGGGGATTTCTTTCCATGTTACGTTCACATCACACTTAACTGCTGGATATGCATGGGGGAAGGTGGTGCTTTCATCTTGCTCTCTCACCCCAACCCAAATTTGGGGGCTGCTTTGTCTCCTTACACACTGATTTTCCTGATTCCCCGGATCCTGGGCTGAGTGCTGTGGACCTCTGGAGAGTGGACCTTAATCCCCTAGAGCCCTTCTGCCCACCTCTGCCCACCTGAATCCCAGTGCTGAGGGGCAGTTCACGGCCTCACGGGGCCATTCATCTCATTTCCCGACAACAGGAGTAGCAGACTCTGCTTTCTCTCCACACTGAGTCAAAATCACCCTCACTGTAACCTGTAGCTACTGTTTGTTTTTTCTTTGGATTCACTTAGGAAAAAAAAATAAATGAAACTTACTAAGCCTTCCCAAGGCAGGCATTGGTTCCCTGAGTCTCCTCCCAGATCCTGCGGATGCTCATCTGTGAAATGGTTTCAAGACCGAGGCACAGGCAGCCCTGGGGAATGTCATTATGTGCCCCAGCTACTTGGATGTGGTCTTAGAGTACCCCGAGATTCCAGACCAGGACTTCCAAGGCCAACACCTCAGCTAAAGACTTTTTTCATTCTTTTACTGGGAAACAACTCACTTTGCTTTCTGAGGCAAAATTATGGGAAGAGAGAGCAACTTTTCCAAACTGTCAACACAGCCTCCCCTAGAAAGGCAATTTCATGTGTGTCACAGTGAACGACATCCCCAAAGTGACAGTGGGTGCCTTGATAATGTGGTAAAAGAGGTGACCCTGATGCTACTAGTAGAGTGTAGCTGGCACACTGACATTTTGAAAGCCTGTCTGTAGGGGGTCAGAGCTCTGGGGAGAGCCCTGAAATATGTTAAAACCAATGTTTAAGGCCATAGTTGCACGTATCTGGCCTCCATTTCTAGGTAAGAAAAACACACACACACACACAAACACACACACAACACAAAATGATGGTTCTTGGCAAGTTCAACTTTTCTTAATTGTCATCCATCATCATGTTTAGGTTAGTAAAATTCATATTTTTACTTTCTGAATCAAAACATCTGCCCAATATGGTACATGAACCCAGTGAACAGCAGCTAGTGACCGTTTTGCCACGAGGAAGGGACAGGACCCAACACACCGAGCAGCCACTGGGAGACGCACACCTGTCAGCAGGAGCAAGACGCAGACGGGAGACACTCGAGCTCACCCTGGCAAAAAGCCATGAGGGGAAAAGGCCAAGCTGCTGTGCTCCTTCAGTGGCTGAGACTGGGTTCTCCCTTCGATTTTCACCTTCCAGACTGTCCTCAGCTGAAAGGGGACACACTGGCTTGTCATGGGCATGTGCGAGCATGTAGCAACAAATCCCACCTTTATGTATAATTATGATGCACCAATAAAAACATGGAAAACATTGCCCTCCACTCCCATTTTTTTTCCCAATAATGAGGACCCCCAACAGTACTCCAGGGGGAGGAAGACCTTAAAATCCCCCCTCTCCACTCTCCAGGGGCTACTCTTCCCAGGTCATGAGAATGAGCCCCAGGAACTCAGAGGCAGCATTTGCCCTGGCGACCGTGGTGGCTCCGGAGCAGGCCTGGAGCCCCTCTGCTCACACCCACCTGAGGAAAGCAGGTCCAGCCACCACCAGGCTTGGAAGGCACGCTCCGTGACCCTCGTCACCGTCTCCAGCACTGCTGCCTCTCTTGTCTACAGTTTTTCCTCTGGGATTCAGGAAGGTGCACTGGGGCACTGGGGGCTGGGGCAGAGGGAGGGGCGGTGTGATCTAGAACTTGGCTGTGGCCTTGGCACGGACCTTGGGTTAGTCTCCCCACAGAGCCCTCGGTCCCGGGGACTCCTCCATCTCACCTGTCCACTTCCTCCTCCCCCTGACCACTCCTCACTGCAGCCCCAGCCCAGCCCTTGCCTCTTGTCCATTCTGATCCATCCTCTGAGTCTCAGCCTGTATATTCCTTCCTCTAGAAGGTCCTCCCTGGTCCACTGCCGTCCAGGGTTGAAGGGTCCTCTACGGGCTGCCCCAACACCACGTCCACTCTTCAAAAGTAGCAACGCCCACGCTTTTCAACTGAGGCTTTTTAATTTTCATTTTCAGTCTCCTCGTCTATGAGCCTTGGTTGAGGGCACAGGACACTTCTCTCTCACTTGGCACCGCGTCCACAGTGCCTGGCTGCCCCACGGGGGACACCCGACAGGTACTTGCTGAACTTGCTCCCCGGCCCCTTCCTCCCTGTGCCTCAGGCTCCCCACAGTGTCTCTGCCCCAGCTCAGGTTGGCTCCCATGAGACCACGGCCAGGAGCCCAGCCCCCCTGCCATCTTCACGGCCGTGACCCCGGCACTGCAGTCGGTATCTGTGCAGGAGCGAGCGGAGGCCCCCGGCTGCAGCTCTGCTTTCACAGTACTCAGTTGCTATATGCTCGCGGGGTGCGCCCTCCACATGCTGAGCTCTTCTTACCCCCCACAATTTCCATCCAGCCTCATTCTTCATCTACCTTTAAACGCAGATCCGCAGTCAACGTTGGTTGGGTTTCATAAAAACTCTCCCAAAGAGATTAGTGGGAAGAGAAGTTGGTAGGCTCTTGCTTTTGGAAAGTATGTGCACCCAGCGATTTCCATGTCTAACTTTAATTCTCCCTTTTTGATATTTTATGAGGACATTTCCACCTTATTCCTAGGATAAGTGATGGTGGGAGCCAGGACACACTGCCCCAAAACACAGCACCTTGCATGTCAGGCATTTCAAGCTGGAGGGATTCTGCAAAAAGCCAAGTGAGACGTTCTCTCTGACTCTCCCTCCCCTCTTCTCCCGAGCTGGGTCATAAAGCCAAGACAGGACCTTCTGACTCACCCTGAAGCAGATCACAAGAACCCCGTGTGAGATGGGCCCTCCTCGTGGGGAGGGGAGAGGCAGCCCAGTCTCTGAGGAAGACAGGCTGAGCCGCGGGCCTTGCCACGTCCCCCAGTTCATTACCTTTAGACCAGACCCCTGGCCCTAGCCTGATCCCTAGCACCCTCCGTTCTTCATCAAACCCACTATTTAAAAAAATCTCAAGTTTGTTTCTTCCAATCTTCACCTCCTTATGAGGCTCCTGTGTCACGTGAAATTCATCTTGAATAAAGTCCCAGGCTTTGCTTTGGCTAGACTGTGTCTTCTCACAGGAGCCTCAGCCACCACCTAAGACGGGGAGAGGAAAAGACCCTTTCCCCGCTCCACAGCCCTAGCCTAACCGAACAATTCACAACTTCGCACATATCAAGGAACCCACCGCTGGCCCCAGCTGCTGAAGGCCATGCTCTGGATTCGAGTCCGTGCGTTTCTACGGGATCCACGGCGCCCGCAGATCTTGCTCAGGGAAGGCTTTTCCAATGACGGAAATAGACCAGATCTTCAAACTGCTCACGAGAACACACTGATTTCAGAGGTGGGCGAAGGGGAGAGAGGCTGAGCTGTGAGGATCCAGGAAGGACAGCAGGGTCCCCGTGCTGGGTGCTCCCAGGGGTGAAGCCGCTGGAGAGGTTTCTCTTGGGCCACCCTGAACTCTCCAGGTGCAACCAGCGGCCGAGCTGGCGCGGGGCGAGCCCGGGCGCCTGCAGCACTGCTGGTCTCTGCAGGCGGTTCCCGGAGTGGTGGGAGGTGGTGGGACAGTTGAGAAGTGGGATGGAGTGGAAGGTCCTCAGGCCTTGGGGACGTGCCCTTGGAGGGGGTGTGCACCCCAGTCTCAGGCGCTGTTTCCTGGCTCGCCGGGTAGGTGGTCCTCCCCACCACGTGGTCCCTGCAGTAGCCGCCCAGGCCCTCGACAGAGGCCCAAGGCCATGGGGCTGCCCAATCTTGCCTGCACCCACCGCAACCACGAGATGAATGAAGCTCAGCTGAGTTAAGCCTCAGGCCCTCATAGTAACAGGAAGCCAGGGAGGAGGGGGCGGCCACTGCTGTGATCACAGCTGAAGGTGAGGCGGGGCCTTCGGATGTGGCTTCCGGGGGAGTCTGGAGGAGTGGGCAACTCTGGTGGGTGTTCAGAAAACAGGAGTGACACGGACAGACACGCAGACAGGAAGGCAGGGGATGCTGATGAGCGTCACATGGGAACAGGGACCGTACTGGGGCGGGCTGGAGGCTGCCCTGTTACACCATGGCAAATGCATGTCGTCCTTCCCCGGACTCTGAGGGAGGCCAAGCTCAGGGGGGATGGACTGGGTCAGCTGGCGGAGGACGCATTCAGGCTGTAGCATGGACATTCTGGCTGCTTTGGGCCAAACTTAGAGCCAGAATCAGGAACAAAAAGAGACAGGGCAGAAAGGTTTGAAAATTCGGCAATGAGGCCAGGAAAGAGGAGAAAAAAGGCTCTCAAGGGGGTCTTGAAGACCATGGCTGCTGAAGAGACCAGTGCCAGTCAAAGAAGCCAGCACCCGGTGCCCCCATGTTCAGCCACAAGACCCTCCGAGCCAGGCAGCACTGTGGGAGGTGGGGATGCCTCTGAGAGGTGGGGTGTAGGTCACTGGGAACATGACCTTAAAGGGGACTATGGGACCCCCATCTGTGAATCACTCCTGCTTCCTGGCTCGTGATATAAGGCATTTGTTCTACCATGTGCTCCTTGCCATTGCCACTCAGTGCCCTTGCCAGGCCCAAAGTAATGGAGCCACCCAATCTTGGAATGGAACCTCCAGAACTGTGAGCTAAGTAAACCTTTCTTCTTCATAAATTAATTGCCTCAGCTATTTCATTACAGTGATGGAAAGTTGACAAGTTTGCTTGTCAACCCCAAAAGTCATGCACCCTACTAAAGTCAGGGCTATGAATTTCATGTAGCAATGGAAAGCAAAACCAAAGTCACAGTTTGATACTATCCCATGAATTCTGTAGTTCAATATCCTATTTAGTCAGTTCAATAGTTTTACCTATTTAGCTAACATACTATTTATGTTATGATTATGTCTGTCCAAAAGTTACTCCCCCCAAACAAGGCTACCCAGCAGATCTATAATGCTTTTTCAATCTCCCTTATGCCTCGCCTCATCTTTAGAGATATGCAGATGTGAGTGGGGAAGTGAGAATCCCCTCCTGTTGTGATGCAGACCACATATCCCTCCCCGAATCCCTCACTGACCCCAAGCAGTGGGTGAGCCACTCACAGCAGGCGGAGGACCCCACGCTCTTCTCCTTGCAGCAGCACTTGAAGCACTTCTTCACTACCATGTAGAAGTAGGCGAAGACGACGAAGGGGAAGGGGATGTTGAGGCGGCTGCAGTACTCCTGCACCAGGAAGTACCTCTGGAACTTCCAGACCTGGTCATTGTTCTCCTGGACGGTGCCCACTGTGTAGCTGGCCGGAGAGAGAGGGAGGCAAGGCTGAGCGATTGGGACGCGTCCATCATCCCAAGCTGGGTCACAGTGACTCTGAACAGCCCCCACCACTGCCGAAGCCCAGATGGGACAAGGTCCACTGACACGAGGACCAGGTGACCTGCCACCAGGCCACCTACAGTCCACACTAACAGCCCCCAGGAGCGTCTAGCTTTTGCTTTGTTCTTTGCTAATCACAAAAACGTGTTCAACGAACTTGGAAATGATTTTACTTTCAAGATCTTTGAAGGATTCTCTTTTTCCATTTGTTTGTTACTGTGTTAGCTGAAAAGAGGCCCAAATGTTGACACCCTTAGGAATGATCTGCCCCTTCAACATGTCTCATCGCAAGCTGTCTGGAGAGAGAGCTTGTAAGTATTTGTTGAGACTTAAAAATGACCTTCCCTTTAACCCAGGGACTTTGCTTCTGGGAATTGAACCTAAGAAGGAGGAGCTACTGAGGGAAAAACAGGTAAATGGATATACACACACACAGGGCTATTGGCCACGGCAGGTGGCCAGCTGTGACAGCTGTCCTCATCCCCTGCCCAGCAGAAACGAACCAGCTCATGTTAACAGTATATTGGTTTTGTTTGTTTGTTTGTTTGTTTTGTGGTGCTGGGGATTGAACCCATGGCCTTGTGCATTCGAGGCAAGCAGTCTACCAACTGAGCTAAATCCCCAGCCCTTAACAGTATATTGTGAGATATGCTTATCAATAAGATTCATCAAGCAGCTATGAAGATTGTGCTTATAGAGATGTTTATACTTTGGGACAATTTATATAAGGGAGAATGACTAGCTTCAAACTTGTTCTTCTTATCACCCAATCTATGTAAATCACAACATACAGGGAGAGACCTGTCACCAGTTAGTGTCACCTCCAGCACTACATCTTGGTGACCTTTCTCTTCTTTTCTGCTTTCCCAGTGTCATACATACAATCAGTATGAATTACTTATATAATTAAAAATATGTCTATTTTATGTTATAACCCAAAACTGACAATAGCAATGATTTTTCAGTTATAAATTGAATCAAAACTATAAAATATAGCCGGGCGCCATGGCACACGCTTGTAATCCCAGCACTTGGGAGGCTGAAGCAGGAGGATCACGAGTTCAAAGCCAGCCTCAGCAATGGCAAGGCACTTAACAACTCAGTGAGACCCTGTCTCTAATAAAATACAACAAAGGGCTGGGGATGTGGCCCAGTTGGTCGAGTGCCCCTGAGTTCAATCCTTGGTACAAAAAAAAAAAAAGAAAACCTATAAAATAGGTAATATGATACACTAGGACTCTGTTCTCAGCAGTCTACTTAAATTAATTGAGTTAATCTACAAATAACTCTATAAGTCCTACCATCATCTACAACTGACAGGTCAGGAAATTGAGACACGGCTGGGCAAGAAAACTGCCTGAGTCCCCAGCTAGGGGCTTGGACCCAGCAATCCAGCCCAATGTCTTTTCTGCCTCAATGAAGTAAAACATGAAATGTTTTAACAGCTTTGCTTTATTTAAAAAAAAAAAAAAAAAAAAAGGTGCGAGCTGTGCTCTATTTCAAACTAATCGGGTTGGATTACTTAGCTTTTTTTCACTACTACAGAGCATTTTACAATTTGTAGCAAGTGCCTCTTAACCATGGTGAGACCTTCAAGGGTAAGGAGTTTGTGTTTTACTGAACATCTACTCCATGAAAGCTCCTATGCCTGGCACAGACAATGGTTACTTGACCCATCTTCACATCAGCCTTATGTGGTAGACTTTTTTAGATGGAAGACAGATAGGACTGTGATCTGTCATAGCACAGCACACTGAATCCAAGAGTTAGCCACACGTTTCTTCCAAACGTAGGTCAGGCTGCTTAGAAGCTAATACCAAGCTGAGTTACCCGCCTTCTCTGGTTCTGTGCCCACGAAGGGCGCCTCATAGCGCTGCTGCTGTGGCTGCACTAAGACAGATCGACGGCGCCTCCCAGGTTAATGACATCCACCCAAGAACTGGCCAGAAGTCTAGTTTCAGACTTTGTGCCAAACAACTGGCCCAAGTTATTGTCCCTAACAGCATCTTAAAATTTTATGTATCTAGTCCAGATGGACCATACTGACTGCCCAAAACTCCAACGCTCATGAAAAATGTCTGCATCTACTTCTATGCATCAAATGCTCCTTGCAGAAGTTTTATCCAAAAGAAAGTCACAATTCTGGTTGAAGGGAGGCAAATTTCTAACGCTTCCAGCCAGCCTGTGGTCTCTCAGGCAAGTGGCCCCCCCCCTATCCTTAGGGCTCAGAGTGGAACTGCTACAGGAAGAGCCACACAGGAAGAGACTGGCGCTGTGGCTTACCTGGTCACTGGGGAGTCAGTTAAAATATCAGGCACCTTCTAGATCCGCAGGAGGAGGGGTTGGCAAACTGTAATCAGGGTCCAGTCCAGCCCTCACCTGTGTTTTTACTGCCCTTGAGTTAATAATGGCAAAGAGGAGTAGAGAGGGCCAAATGGGTGCAAGTGCACTGGGCAGGGGCACTGCGACCCCTGACCCCATGCCTGGAAAACAGGGCATCACATTTGTATCACTCTCCATGTGACAGAGCTCTGCCTCGCGTTTCATTGTTTCATTTCTTCCTTAGGATAAACCTACCAGGACCTACAAGGTGACTACAAGGACCATCCTGCTGTAATAGCAGCTTCCTTGGCACCTCAGGGGATCAGGAAGATCCCGTGATCAGCATCCTTTCCCCACATAAATGGTAAAAACCCGCATCCACATCCCACCAGGCAAGGGTGAGCTAGCAGAGCCCGGATGTCAATCCCAGGAGCATCTCTGCTCAGACTCCACAGGTCCTGGTTGGCCATGCCCAAGTTGACCTAGACACAGAGGTCCACCTTCCCTGCATAATGGCAGCTTCCACAATGCCTAAGTCAGTTCCAGTTTGAGCCAGACAGAACAGGGTCACCCCCCCCCCCCCCGGGGATGGCTGATAAGTGAGCACTGCTTTGCTAAAATAATTTATATATTGTTGAGCTATTACTTTCAATACCTGTAGAGGACAAAGGGAACTGAGCAGAGAGAGGCTTTCCAGTGCCAGCACGTGCGCACCACACCCACCAGGGCCACACAAGCGTAAGAGTGGCCTAGGGACCACCACTGGCACCCAGGGTCTTACCCACCCTAACGCTGATGGTTTCCGGTCTCCCTGTCAACCCTTGGCCTCATCTGCATCTTCCCTGCAGCCTGCAATTTTCCCTTCGATGTCACATCTCCAACAGTGCCTGTGTCCTTGAGAGTCCTGTCCCTGGTAACCCTGCTGTTGGCTGGAGGTGAGCAGAGATGACCCAAGTCGACTGCTGAGACCAGCTGAGCAGGGCAAGAAGCAGCAGCAGAAACCAGACAGAAGGCCGAATTCTCATAAATCCACTGAGCCGGGAAACCTCACTAACAGATGACAGACACTTGGGATTCAGAGAGCCCCGTGCATTACGAAACCCAAAAGTATGTTAAAAGAATAATATGCCGTGACCACCGAATGGAAAGATGACTCAATATTCAGAACATTTCTATGATTTATCAGTTGTATAATACATCATAATACTAGACCAAAAGGAAAATATGATTTCAATAGTTGCTAGGAAGTCTCCTGGTAGTGCCCAACATTCTTTTCTAATTAGGAAAAAGAGAAAAAAAAAGGAGCTTAATAAATAGGGAAAAAGAAGAAACTTCCAGAATGTGATAAAAAGAAAAGAAAAAAGAGACAATTCAGGAAGAAGACTTGTTCTGAAAGAAATAAGCAAAACTTTAATAGCCTTCCAACATATCAGAAAGTAGCCATTGAAAACACATAATAGAGATTCTGTTCACAACCATAAAGGGCTGGAAAGAAATTAAAAACTCTGCCAGGCCCATATGAAACCCAGGTAACTTGCCAGGCGCAGTGGCGCATGCCTGTAATCCCAGCACTTGGGAGGCTGAGGCAGGAGGATCGCGAGTTCAAAGCCAGCCTCAGCAATGGCGAGGCACTTAGCAACTCAGTGAGACCCTGTCTCTAATAAAATACAAAAAAGGGCTGGGGATGTGGCCCAGGGGTCGAGTGCCCCTGAGTTCAATCCCTGGTACCAATTAAAAAAAAAAAAGAAAGAAAGAAAGAAACCCAGGTAACTTTACTGAGAACTGCATACAGTTGAATAAACAGAGATCGCACTATTTTTTCCATATAGTAAGAGGTCGACTTCTCTTAAATAATTCAAAAAAGTCAGCATCATCACAGTAAAATTCACAAGATTTTTCCCCCCTTTTGGAACGGAAAAAGAAAAGATTTGCAAGATGGGCTTTGAGCTTCCCCACACAATTAAACATACAAGAACAGCCAGGAAAGTTTGGAATAAGAATAATGAGGAGAACTTGTACAACAGATGTTAAAATGATTTAAAAAATTAAAATTTCAGTAATGAAAGCCATTTGGTAGTAAAAACCAAAATAGAAAGACTGACTGAACCAGAATGCAAAGTCTGCGAAAAATTCACAAAGAAAAAGTAGATGCTAACCCCACGGCAGGACCTCAGGATAACTGGAAGCACAAGAAGCAGGTCAGCTGGACGTGGCTCACTGGACACCCCTCCCAGCTCCAGGCAGATCCCAAACTCCCAGCCCAGCACGTCCAGCCAGTACTGCCCCACCCCAGGGGGCCACCTGTGCGCCCTCTAGCTGTGTGCTGGAGCATTTGACACTTTCGGCTCCCTCGTATTCCCCAAAACAGTGTGTTTCAAAATAACTGGAAGAGAGGAGTTTGTTTTACCAAGATTAAGAAATGATAAGTGTCTGAGAAAATGAATATGCTAATTATCCTGATTTAATCACTACACATCATGCACGTGTAGTGAAATATCACACTGTACCCATAAACATGCACAATTATCATGTGGGGATTTAGAAAAAAAGAATAAGCCATTTTTTTCTTAAACTTAAAGGCAACTGAGCAGCAGTCTGGGAAAATGGTAAAGATGTCCTATTTTCACTATTTTCGAAATGAAGTGATTTTATAAGAGGGATAGGAAAGGGTGTGGGTGGATCTGAAACGGGTTAGATAAGATCTGAGAGGATGTGGCTGATAAGAGGAAATAAACGTGATTCTGCCAGGATGTGAGGGGAGGGGCAGGTACGAAGCCTGCAGCAGCCAGCAGGGAGTGACACCAGCAATTTCAACTCACTGGCTTTTAAATGATAATTCAGCTTAGGACACGGTGTTGCTATCAGAGTATCACAACCAAGATGGCGCCATGCACCTGTGTGGAGGCCCAGGAAATCTCCTTCACCCACAGGAAATGTCCCAGTTCTTTAAAAGACCCTTCTGCATCCACTGCCCGCCTCTCCACCTCCTCCCAGCCTCACAAATCTCCCGTTTCTCCAGCCCCCACCAGCACCCTGGGCTCCGGGTACAACGACCTCTGGGCACGGCTCCTCTACTTGGTCACTGCTGATACCTGCTCTGCCGCCAATACTCCATCTCACGTTACAACTCCCTCCTCTGTAAACAGCTTTTCCACGATGATCAGATTATGTCATATGATATTATATCATGACATGATATTTATGATATTCATATGTACTATGATATCATAATATAATATTATATCATAATATCACGTTGTTGAAGTAGTTGTTGTTGAAGTAGCACCAAACCTTTAGTTTACATGGGGGGTTATTTTCTTCCTTCTACTCTTCTGCATGTTGATAATAAGCATCTATTGTTCCTAAAATTTGAAAGTGATTATTCTTGGCAGTCAGTCTAGATCACATGGTTGATGCGTCCTTAGAGCTGCTGGGGGGTGAGCTCCTTTCTTCAGGACACAGTGCCTCAGTGGCCTGGTAAGGCCACTGGAGTCCTCTCCTGACTCCAAATTCTCTTTGTGCCTCTGTGCCTCTGGGATGGGTCATTTTAATGTAGAATAATCGCAAATGTTTGCAGCCATTTCCTTTTGCCACTGAATACCACCCTGAGAGTCCTGCGAGCCCCCTGTGAGACTCAAGTGCCTTAATAAGGTAAGACTTTGTGCATGGTTGAGCTTTTAAATGAGTATTTTGATGCGGTGGCAGTCAGGGGTCCCAGCCTGGAGCGTCTGCTCATACAGTAAGCCCTGAGCAACCTTAAAAGTGACCATAAACACTGCTCTGAGGACGTTAACGCAAGGACCACAACGGCCCTCCAGCTGCTCTCAAGCCAGGGAGTAGCAGAGGAAGAGGCCCTGGGTTAAGCCAGGGCTGATCCAGGCTCCCAGGAAGGGGGATCCCCAGCTCCCACACTTAAGCACCAAAGGGGGCAAGAACCGCTAGGGCGTGGCTGGGGGCCTCACAGGAGGAGATGGGTCCAGCCAGGCACCTGGGGTGGGCCGTGGTGCTGAGCTGCAGATTTCACCTCCTCACCCACCGGTGCCAGTTTGGGCTCCTGTCCCCCTGAACCCCAAATCCTGCCATCCACGATCATAATGTGGATAATGGGTTACAAACATGGCAAGGTCCTCCTAAACGGCTTTTGTGAACAATTCACAACACAGAGTCTGAGACTTAACAGAGCTGGCGCAACTCAGGGGTCATGGCCTCGGGCGCTACTGACCTCATGTTCAATTTCCGCAGATAAATTCACTTCCGGTTTTCACTGCACCTCTCCAGTGTAAGCTCCATGGAATCTGTTGTCACCGTAAAGCACCCAACCCCCTCCGCCCACCCTTCCTTCAGGTTTGGGAGCTGCTCTTCCTTCCTTGCCTGTGTAGCTACCTGTCACTGGCCACGTCTCTCTGCCGGCTGGGACTGTGGGCCCCTTTGACATGCGGACATCACTGGGACACTGTCTGGCTTGCTGAGGGAGAAGCTTCTGGATTCCTGAGTCCCTCCCTAGTCTCGAGTGGGAGGGGAAGGGTGGCACATTCTCTCTTGGAGAACTCGGGACACCAGGAGGCACATGGCCTCCGTGGCCCGGGCATGTGCCCAGAGCAGAATCTGCATGTTTGGGACGGCTCTCCTGCTCTGCTGCTCACCCCTGAGGCTTCTCAGCAGTGACAGGAAGCGAGCCTCGTGACCATTAGCTGAACAGCGAGCGGGACGTGGGCAAGGACACCGTCCTCCTTCACCAGACCCCCACGGTGCCAGGGCTGAGATCAAAGCACAATCTCCACCCTCGGAGCTTGCTGTCCAGAAGGAAAAGCCACTACTGTTGAAGAACAGGGCTTTGAGGGTCCAAGGACCTCTCCACAAAGGAGAGGTGACATCAGGGATGCTGGGCTCAGGAAGGGGAAGAGAGGAGAGGACAGAGCCGGGAGTCCAGACAGCAGGACAGGAGCCTGTGCAAAAGCATCGCACCCACCAGGTGGCCCTGCCCAGGAAGGAACAGGTGGGCTTCGCAGGGGCAGATGGCAGGGTTGGGCCTACAAGTGTGTTCCAGGGTCAAGTCACACGGCCCCTGGCGAGGATGAGGCTGGAATCAAACTCAAATCCTTTGAGGGTTCTAAGCAGAGCAAGGAATGCACCAGACAGCAGGAGACCAGATGGCCATTCTGTGTGATGTCCCCAGAGGCACATGTCCCACCCAGATGTGCCCACCTCTGACAAACAAAGCAGGTGACCCCCCTGTGTAGTCTGGGTACTTCTCACAGCCTCAGGCCTCTGTGTAGCAACTGACTGTCTTCATTCTCTTTTCTAAATTAAAAAGCAATATGTGGTCATAACAAGTGACACGTATAATCGAAGTTTTAAGTTATTAGTGTTTGTGGTTTGCAAACAAGATTATGCCCTAAAACTAGCCTGCAATTTGTTTTTTTATATTAAAAATGTCGTCCTTCCAATATACAAAAATCTAATTTGTAAGGGTTGTATAATATTCCATAGTATGGATATAAGACACTTTATTCAATCATTCCCCTGTTGACAGGCATTAAAAATGACCCAGGAAACACCTTTGTATGCACATCTGTCAGATTCCCAGATGTAAGGTGGTTTGATTAAAGGTCTGTGTGTTTTGCCTTTTAGTAGCTATGATGAGATTACTTTCCAAAAATGTGGTGGCTGTTTGTGCTCCAGCAGCAATGTCACTTCCCAGCCTTGTCTCCGACCCCAGAGGCTCCCTTCAACTTCCGTCCACCTGATGGTTCAAAACAAGCCTCTGTCTTACTCTGAACTTTCCCTCCCACAGGGTCGAGCTCCTTTCACATGCTTATCAGCTATCTGGACTTTCCTTCTCTGAACTGCATGATCATTTTCTCTAGCAGATTTTCTCTGGGATTACCTTTCTCTCATAAATTGCAGGAGTTCTTCCTTTATTAGGAATTAAAAGCCTTTGTTCATTCATATGCATCAAAAACATTTTCCCCAGTATGTCTTTACCACTTCATTTCAGATCTCTTTTATCTTAAAAAAATTGTTTTATGAAACTTAACGTGTTTATTTAGTTTGTCATTCATAGCTTCTGGGTTTCTGGTTTTGACTGAAGGGTCCTGATCCACATCAAGCGGTAATAAATAATTTGTTAAATCTGTATATTTGTTTGTAAATGGTCTGTCTGCCGGAATTAGTGTGGTTAAAATACCATCTACCCTAAAGGAAGAGCACAAAACAAGTTCCCCCACTGACGCTACCACAGGGAACCCTGAAACCCTCTCGTGAAGATGAAGTGGGGGTGAGAACATCATCTTCTAAGCGTATCAAGGAGAACTGCCTAAGCCAATAAAAACATGGTGGTGTCACGGCGGGTTCCCGCTCAGCCTCTTTAGACGTGAGCCCCGGAGAAGACGCACTCTCCAGGCTCTGCTCTTTGAATTCTTAAACTGAACCGTTTAAAGCAGCAACCGAAGTCCTGTGAATGCTAGACTCCACCCCAGCGAGTCCCATAAAGCACAAGCAACCTCGGAGCAGAGCTGCCCTGGGGTCACTGCCGTGGGGCATCAGGCACCCGGGGACACTGCTCATGGGTGCTAAACACACGGCCTCGATTTGCCGCAGGTGCTTGGAGGTGCTCGTCACTGGTGTCAACTCAAGGCTCAGCTTCTAACAGTGCCCTGCCCCTGAAGACCCCACGCCCAGCCCCTCCAGGGTGGACCTTGGCGGCGGCACCTCCTGGCCTGCCCGACGCAAGGTGGGCGTCCGTGACGGGTGACTGGCACATACCCGAACATGGCGACCAGCAGGTTGACGAGCAGGATGTTGGTGGAGAGCATGTAGATGCACACCAGGGGGATGGTGACCCACTCGGGGAAGCGGGGCAGGCTGTGCTCGTCCAGCTCCACGCACAGCGGCTTGGACTCGTTGCCGGTGAAGGTGCAGTGGGCGAAGTCGTATGTGGTACCTGAGTGGGTGGAGCCAAAGGCCGTGAGGCCCCGGGACGTGGTCACAGGAATCCCAGCAAGGGACGTTCCTTAGAGTCACCTGTCCCTGCACTCAGTGCTTACTGAGCCCACTCCAGGAGCCAGGGACTTCACTAGGGACAAGATAAAAGCAAGGGCATGTGTCCTGTGGCCTCCACTGGTCAGCGGGTGCCCAAGCACAGAGCTCAGAGGTTCAGCCTATGCAACAGGCACAGTGCTCTGAGGTGACAGACAGGGGCAGTCACCCGGAACAGCCTCCTGGGGAAGGGTGTCCGAGCTGAGAGCAGAGGATGAGCAGGAGCCAGCCACGGAGCCAGCGGGGAGCAGCAGGTGCCCAGGGCATGCCAACAGTGGCAAGGGCTGGGCTTGGCATCACTGAATACATCACCCCCAACCCCGAGACGAGAGTTCAAGATGTGCAGCCACCAGACGAGCTTTTTTTTTTTTTTTCTTTTTAAAATTCTTACACTAAAACAGCAGGAAGCCATTAGCCTGTACGCAGGGACAACACATCAGACTCTCCTTATCAAAGGATCCCTCTGGCTGCAGTGTGGATGGGAAGGAGCCAGAGAGGGAGGTGGGAGGTTGTGAGGAAGGTGCAGGCAGACAGAAATGAGGACGGCTCAGGGTGGGGTGGGGCAGGGAAAAGCAGCAGGCTGTCACAGCATTTTGGAGACAAAGTCAACACAGCCAGCTGAGGACTGGGATGTCGGGGTGGACTCAGAAGAGGGTCAAGAATGACATCAAGGGCAGGGGATGTAGCTCAGTTGGTAGAGCGCGTGCCTTACATGCATAAGGCCCTGGGTTCAATCCCCAGCACCATGGGGGAAAAAGGGAGAATGACACCGAGGTTCTGAGGTGCACAGCTACGCTCGTGGTGGGATCATGTCTCAGCATCACTGAGACAGAAAGGTGGAGTCACCCCCGAGGGCACACAGCACACTAATGCCCGAGATTACAGCCCCCCTGGCCACCGGCTCCTAGGACCCCGTGTACTGCTCCCAAGCGGGACCCAAACCACCAACGTGGAGGACCGTCCCGAGGACAAAATGCAATGGCTTATGGGACATGGTAGACTGGGGATACTAATGACGGGGAGGAAGAAGAGCCGTTTCTAACATCCTGGAAGAGGCTCCAACAAGGGGGCCAGAGAGGCCGAACGAGAGAAAGCAACAGGACACTGAGAAGTGCCACCAACGAGGGCAGGCACTGGCCCGAGGAAGCCGTCAGCATCGTTCATGGTGGGACGATAGGAACTGAGAGGCGGCTGTCGTCAGCATCATGAAAATGCTTGGCACAGTTCACGGCAGGCACCGGCTGCACACGCCCGCTCTGCTCACGTGTGCTGGGTGTGGGCAAATCAAGCCATCGGGGCACCATCGGCTGCCTCCAAAACCAGCTGGCACTGGGCTGATGTTAAATTCCAGGGTCCAAAGCAAATTTTTCAACATTGCTCTTTTTGAAATAAATGGGTGCCCAGTTCACCCTGTTATAGGAAAGCACAGCTCGTGAGTTTTGTCCCTTTTACTGCAACATTACTGCTAAAATTATTCTCTAAAAGGTTTAAAAATGGAAATGCTGGGTGCAAGGTAAAATCTTGCTTAGGAGCCAAGAAAAGGTTTTGGGGATTGGTTTTTCAATCCTTGGCATTGGCCGCACGTGTCCAGCTGTGGTTAGGGTCAGCCGCGGAGGCTGCCTCTGAAAGCACCAGCCTCCCCCAGGCCCATCTCCACCTGAGCCACGTGAGCTTACCGTCCACGTCACTGGGCACCTGGCCAAACATGGCCAGGTAGGGCTCGTAGATGACAGAGCGGAAGATCCACCTCCAGCGCTGCTCGTTCTGCCTCAAGATCCCCTGCCTGGCCACCCCGAAGGCCACCATCCACACAGCAAAGAGGAACAGGAAGAAGAAGACGTCGACCAACTGCCGAGGAAGGACAGCAGAACAGAGTCAGGACCGTGCCCACAGGCAGTGGGGCCTGCAGACTGGCTACTCTCAGTCAGCCCCCGTCCCAGGGCCCCGAAAATCTAGGTCACCCGGGGCTCACCTAATAATTTTTTTAAAAAATGGCCAACATCACCTTGGGGCCTGGGGACAACTCTTTTCCGAATTAAACCTGAAGGATGCATGTCTGCAAACCAGCTCCACACCCACAGCTGAGCGACGGCCCAGCTCAAGAACAAAGGAGGACCAGTTGGGAGGGCCTCTCTGTGTCTAGACCTCACATACTTGCATTCTTTAAACCTAAGTTATTTCTGTGGGTTTCCTTTCCTTAGGAAACAAATGCAGTCCTTATTAGACAAGAATGGACAATTTGGCTTTTTCCAAAGTGTTTGCACACATAGCATGACTTCATCGTGACTCCCTGCCTCAGATATGCTTTGAGTGAAAACCACAAGCTCAGCCTCGGTGTTGGAAAGGAACCTCCAGATGAGCTCACCCACACCCATCTCACTGCAACACAGACAGTGGAGGTCTGGGCCACATGGAGAATCAGCTAGGGAGCCACACGCCACGTGTGACGCCCCCCCCCCCCCGCTGCGATGTAAGCGTGGGGGGGGGGGTGTCCTCCCTGCACGTGTCCCATGGTCTGGGGTTCAGGTTCCAATCCTCCCCTCCCTGCTCACGCTCTTAGCAAATTGTTAAGACTCCTATGGACACCGCTGTAAAGTGTGATATCTGAACAAGGGTGTTTGCACAGGCTGCTCAGTGACATTATTTCCTACTCCCAGCTGTCTCTCCTGAAAGTTTAAACTGGGAGACGCCCTTCATGAGGACAGGTGGAAGAAAGCGACCGTCACTGAAAATGCAACCATCATTTTAGGGTGGAAATCCTCCTGTCAATCATCAGTGGAACTGAACGGAGCAAGAGAACCCATGACTGGAGAGACTCCTGGCTCTTACCATCCTCTGCAACATTATAATCTTGGGTCCTAAATTTCTGCTCACAGTGAAGATGTGGATCAACCTTAGGGTGAATATAATGTAATCCAGGCAGAAAATGACTCGGCCAGAGTACAGAGAACTTTTATTAGAAGGGTGGAGCCTATGGAAAGGAGGAGAAGAGAATCTGTGAGATGCTAACAGATCATCACAATGTCCAGGTTTTAGAAGTAACCAAGCGTCAGCGAGCGGCTGAGAGCTGGGAGCCAAGTGCGTGGAACCAGGACGGGGCACCACCGCCACCGCCCTCTGCCATGTGGGCTCCAAAGAAGGCCCAGACTGAGCTCTAGAGGCTCCTGCCTCCTTGTCCCTCATCCTCAAGTCCTCCTGGCAGAACCTAGTCACACTCCTGCCAACTTTCCTGGCTCACAGGGAAGTGCCCACAATGGTGCCAACCCCACCTCCCAACCCCTGGGACCTGACCCTGCCAACTTCCCTCAAAAACTCACCTGGTTCTCCCTGATCACTGGACTAGCTAAGCCCTCTACCATGTCCCTGAAGGCCACGTGTGCTGGCCAACTGGGACCATCTAGAAATCAATACTGAGGTCTTCGACCTGGGCAGGAAGGGTTGAGGAAGAGACGGAGTTCTCGCCCCTTAGCCGTGGACGGGGAGCACTTGGTCTTTACAGGGCCAGATGGGAGCAGGTAGGCTGCTCTGCAGAGTGGCGCCCTGGGTGCCTGTTTGGGCTGGAGGGAGGTGGGCGACAGGAACCACGCCGGGGGCTTCCTCAACCTCTTCCCAGGGAGTGCGGCTGGTGTTCTGCCCTTGATGGCAATGTTGGATTTGTGTGTCTGGTCATGCACTCTGACTCTGGGCTTGGGGAAGTACACTGGTAGCTGAAGGACCGGCTGTGTGGCCGGTTTTCAGGCCAAGTTCTCACGTGTCTTAGGTTATATACCCCAAAGGAACCAGCAGCCTAGGTATTTAGCATCCTCATTATCCTTTACTCTCCCAGGTTCTAATTCTCTCCCCAAAGCCTGTAAGGCCAAAAGGAAAAACCACAGATCCCAGGAGGGAAGAGGAAAGGCCACCCCATGCCAACCAGCTGTGTCCCTAAAGAGCAGGGCTAGGGGCCTTCCCAGGCATCTCCAGTGGGGGAACAAGCAACAGCCCCCGTGGGCTCAGAGGGTCTCAAGAGTTTTGCTCCACTTGGTGCCCACAATGTTGAGAACCAGGGAAAGCAACAAGGGCAACTCACCGAAACACAATCCCTGCTATGAAGTAGAACAGCCCCAGTGTGTCCATGACGTTCCACAGGTCAGTAAAATAATTCACGCCGTTCATGTACCACTGCAGCACAGGGGGACAAGACAGGAGTCAGCAGCCTGGGACCACCGCCCGCTTTCCATCCTCCCCCAGGTCCTCTCTGTGCCAAGAGAGCCCTGACACGCCCCTGCTACCCAGGGGACCCGAGGCTGGGCTGGACGCCAGCGGCTCTGCTATTCACGTGTTGCTGGTCTGTCAAGAGAAAGGTCCCCCGGTCCTTCTGCTCTTTCAAGATGAAGCCGCCGAGGGCGAGCACCACCTGCGCGGGCACCTGGGAAGCGCGGGCACCTCGTACAGCGACGCCGCGCAGGCTGCACGCCGCACAGTTCCAGGGGGCGCTGTCCCTGGGGGTCATTGTCAGCTTCTGTGTCCACGTAAGATTTGTCTGGCACATGACAGTAGCACCTTAACTAAAGGGTCATCCAGGAGGTGTCGCCTCTCTAGCCATCCGCAGACGGGATTTGGGGAGCCCCAGGGGGGTCCTCTAACTCTTTCATCTGTCCCCCTTTTCCAGGTATCTTTCCTGAGGGCGCACAGGATTGCAAACCCTGGGCCAGCCTCCTGGGACAGAGACATCTGTGGGTGCAATATGATCCTCAAGGAGCCCATGTTCCACGGAAAGACGGGGGTGAACCACGTTAAACCACGAATGTCAAGAGCACTGGAGAGGAGAGAAGGTCAAAGTTCACCTGGGAGTCAGCTCAGGTAAGGGCCCCCCGATTCACCTGTGCACGGCAAGAAGGCCCTGGCAAAGAGAGCCCGGAAGGGCGACCACGGCTCATCTCTCCACCCGAGGCTGGCCGGTGCTCTCAGGTCCTGCTTCTACTCTGACCCGGACACCGAGGCCTAGAGCTAGGTGCCGCCCTGAGCACAGGCCTCCCTGTTCTGAATCTCCGGCCTGCGCTTCTCCAGACCCCATGAGATCCCACCGGGAGGAGTCAGGAGGCACCGTCGATGCCGCAGGCTCCTCCTTCCCCGTGAGTGAGTGGAAAGGGCACTCAGGGGGGCAGAGGAGGAGGCTGCTGGGAACAAGCACCCACAGAAGCAGCCCCGGGCGGACCACGTGTCTGGGAACTGACCACGGGGGAGGCGGCAGGGTGTCCACCTGGCTGGGCAGCAGAATTCCCAGCAGCCATTTGCTCTTCCTGTGCCTGGTGAGACCAGGGTCTGCCCGGGCACAGGTCTGTCCCCGCTCCCCCAGGAGGCAGGCAGATACCAGCAGCCTACACAGCCCCAGCCCAACCTTGCCCAGATGGCCTTCAGAAGTCACCCTGGTCTGCATGCAAAGACACCTTAGACCAGTTCCAGGGCTCCAGGAACCAGTGCAAGGAGAAAGCTCTTTTTATTTCTTCATCACCATCATCATCAACAGTGAAAGGAGGCCTCTTCTCTGAGCACAAGAGCAGAGGCAGACTGAATTTGTAAAATACCAGGACGGTATTTTAGGTTCTCTCTCAGGATCTAGGGACACAGTGGGCCTCGGGAGGGATGAATGGTGCTCTCTGTGAAGGCACCATGTGACTTGCCCCACCTTAAACACACATGCACGATGCCTGCTTAGCAGAGCCCAGAGTGATTTAGCAACTGTGCCTGCTATTGACCGTCCTGGTTAAAAATCCCAAATCAGCACATCAGTATCTGCCTCCAGGCCAAGGGTCACCTGGACACACTACAGAGCACGGCTCTTTGACTCCCAGACACAATTTAAATCAGGCGGTATCTATTTTGGGGTTGTTTTCCTCTCCCAAGTGTGAACCAGTTTAATTAAGACCACACCCGGCCAGCAGAGCCACTTTCTGGGAAACTAATCCTTTCGGAGTCCGAAGGCACGGCTGCAGACAAGAAGAGCAACAGCGACCCCAAGTGTCGGGTTCTTTAACAACAAGACCTTCACAGCTACAGTCCGCAGACTCCCCGGAAGGCCACACAGCCGCCTTGAGCAGGACCACTGAGTCAACACAGGCTCAGAGCTCAATCAGGAGCACTGATCCGACACCCTCAGTCCCCCCTATCAAGCACCACCCATTTGGAATGCAGTGGGTAGGGGGCTCCCCGCAGCCCCAGGGATGACTCTAGCCTACTTTCTCTCCTGCTGTTCCTGCCCTCCTGTCCTCTGTCCACTCACACCCCGTGCCCCTGCCCTGCCACCCGCCCTGCCCTCAGCCCAGCCTGCCCCAGGCCTTCTCCAAGCAGGACAGTGGTCCCGGGTCTCTCCTCCCACATGGCCAAACAGGTGACTTAGTAGCTGAATGTGCAGATGACACTTGTATGGAGATGTCTGTGACCTACAGACTTCTAGTTTCCCAGTAGCGATTCCTCGGGGCCAACCTGTCCTATGGCACTAGCCCCCCCTCATCTCCTGTCCTCGAGAGCTCCCGGAAGTGACCCCACCCATCGTCCCCTGAGTGGGAAAGCTCCACGGGCACAAGACACCTGTCTATCTGTTCACTGCTGTGTCTTTAGGGTCTTGTGCAGTGCCTGGCACACAGTAGGTGCTCACTAAATACCAGCTGAGAGACGGAATACACGAGCAAGGTACTGGGCTTTCAGAGTTGGGCATGTCTCCCTGCAGATTCCAGCCAGGCCAAGCGCCTCCTTCCACAGCAACCAAGAGCAAGCCCTTTCTCTCTGCTTCCTAGTTTCTGTAGATGCCAAAGGACTCGCCTGACAGCTTCTGTGTCTTAATGTGATGGGAGGCAGGATCAGGGATGAGACTGGGGGAGAAACATGTGAGAAGATGAGGGTGGAAGAAGCAGGAAAAGCACTTCTGACTTTTTTACCAACATTCCAAGAAGAGGCACCCAGGTCCCCTCTGCTTGGAAAGTTGCCCTGAGCACCCTGATGCCAGGGAGCACCTTGCCAGGCAAGGCCTGCCCATCTTCCCAGGGGCTGTTGCCATGGCTACGCACCAGGCACACAACTCTTGAGAGAGTAGTGAAGACCCCACGGCACCCACTCCTTCATCACACACACACACACACACACACACACACACACACACACGCTTGCCAGCACAGTAGGAATACCAGCTCCCGCCCGACTGAGCGGCAGGTGTGAACAGGAAGCAGACACCCAGCCCCAGCTGCTCCTGCCGAGCTCCACTCTGTGAGACAACAGAGCAAGCCCAGCAGTGGGAACTGTATCCACGTGAGGAAGAGGAGCCAGGGGTCAGAGAAAGAACGCTAGCCGGGTGTCTTGCTTCCTCCCTGTCCCCTCCCTCTACTCGTGACGGACCTCCTGCTTCCCTGGAGCAGGATACTTCCCTCCCTTTGCTGCTGCACAGTGAGTCAGATGAGAACTGGGGCGCCAAGGAAGCAGCAGGAGACTGCACGGATGGTGTTATGGGCTGAATCGCGCACCCCAAATTGAAGTCCTAGCCCTCAGGACCTCGGAGCATGACCTCATCTGGACGGGTCATGGCAGATGCAACTGAGCGAGTCAAAAGGGAGTCTACTGAAGCAGAACGGCCCCCACCCAACGCGACCCATGTCCCCAGGAAACAGGGAAATCAGGGCACAGGCGAGCTCCCAGGGAAGACACCATGGATGTGACGCAGGGTCACAGCGTTGCATCAACAGGCCCAGGGACACCAAAAACAGCCCCAAACTGCAGAAAGAAGCCTAGGGGAGGCACAGCCCTGGGCAACAGCCAGCCCCGCCCACACCTGACCTCAGACTCTAGGCTCCATAACTGGGAGCAAAGAGCCCCTGCCACTGAAGTCACCAGGCCACGGTGTTTTATCACCACAGCCTTCCACACTGTCACAAAGCATGACCTGGACAGGGCCGTGGCCTCGGGAGGCAGAGCCTGGGGCTCCCGTGGGGCCGTCATGAAATCGTGAAAATGCTCTGTACCCTTGCAGACCTGGGAAGAGCTGCGGGAGACAGAGAGCCCTCGATCGCCACATTCAACACTGACTGTCACTCAGCCTTCCTCTTCCACCTCCCCCCAGCCCCACCCCACCCCACACCATCCACCTGCTGGGCACAGAGAGACAGGTGCAGGGCACTGGCCCAGGACTCCTCCCACCCTCCCTGCACAGCAGACATGACTAATTGATCAAGACGCTTCCTGCTGAGAACAGATGGACCCTCAGACTCTTTCTCAACCCAGGAGTCAATGACACCACACACCCACACACAAAAAGGTTGGCAGGACAGTTCAAACCAACGTGGGGTTCTTAGGTAGTCAGGGGCTCTGTAAAGGCAAGAACAGCATTCTTTGCCCCTCCAAATCTCTTCTAACACTGGGCCTACTACTCCCCAAAACTGCAAGCACCCTGTAAGTTCTAAGTGCCGAGCACACACTGCTGAACCCACACACTTTGAGACTTGGGCTCAGAGGTGGCAACAGCAGTTCTTTTTTTTTTTTTTTTTTTTTTTAAATATTTATTTATTTACTTTAGTTGTACACAATGCGATGCATTTATGTTTACATGGTGCTGAGGATCGAACCCGGGCCGCGCACGTGCGAGGCAAGTGCTCTGCCGCTGAGCCACAGCCCCAGCCCAACAGCAGTTCTTTAACAAGCTGTGAACCACCCGATCCGAAAGGGTTTTCTGAGACGACTTTTCCTACAGGTTCAGGGACAGCTCTGCTCTTCATCATTGTTATTTCTTGCAGAATTACTAAGCACCTGCGACAGGTGAAGCCAGGGCTCGAGTTTTGGATTCAACAGTGGAGAGGGGAAGTCCAAAACCGTATATGCCCAGAAACCCAGAAAAACCCCACAAACAATTCACACCAACTCCCTGAAGCGCACAGGGAGCCCCTGACTTTGAAACACCATCGCTCTGACACAGGGCATGGAGATGCCCTTGGCTGCTGGAAAGTCCTCCCAGCTACCCTGTCACCTGCTACACAGCCCCCTCCCCAGGCAACAGTCACGGTAGGAACACAGATGACTCCTGATGATGGCAGCAGCTGCAGACCAAGTTCTCTGTCCCTTGGACACCGCCCCACCCCTGACTGATCCATCGCCAACGATGAGCAGACGCGGGCTGCCGATCTCGCGGATCGCCAGGAGTTTGCAAACGCACCTTCAGGTTCACGGGCAACGGGCCAGTGGGAGCACTGACCTCCTGGCTCTGAGCTCGAGCTCCAGAGGCGGCTTCCCCTCCGCTGGGCACTAGGACGACGTGGCCCGCCACTCGAGCCCTCTTACCTGCCTCACTTCATCACAGAACAGGACGAAGACCAGCGCGTAGAGGATCAGCTCCGGGGTGTGCGGCACCGCGTGGAAGTCCATGAGCAGCACGTAGGCAAAGAGCAGCAGGAAGGCGATGTAGAAGACCACGTTCCAGGAGAAGACCACGAAAGGGGAGGTGAAGAAGGCCACGTAGTGCCACAGGAGCCGCTTGCGCTTGTCCACCGGCTTCTTCCTGGAAGGAGAGGCCAGGGCACATCAGGGTCCAGGCACGTGGCGGGCGGGGTCCAGGCACATGGAGGGCGGAGTCCAGGCACATGGGGGGCAGGGTCCAGGCACGTGGGGGTGGGGTCCAGGCACATGGGGGGCAGGGTCCAGACACGTGGGGGCGGGGTCCAGGCACAAGGGGTGAGATGGGGTCCAGGCACATGGGGGGTGGGGTACAGGCACCCGGGGGTAGGGGGTGTCCAGGCACCCGGCAGGGTGGGCTCCAGCCCTCACCACACACACACACACACACACTAGGAAGGGGCTGCACAGGGCTCTACAGCTGACTCTGCCAAACTCCTCCACCCAGATACTGAAGACGTGGCCCCACCACTACCCAGGTGGAACCAAACCAAGGCAAAGCCTCGCTGCAGTGAACCTCCCGAGTCTCAGGCCTGATGGTCCTTTACTCAAGAGTGTGCAGGTATGGACGCGTATGCACACATCACACTCGCACATCACACACACACACACACACACACACACACACACACGGCGTGTGCCCCAGTGCCTACCTGAAGGACACAAAGCCACAGCCCACCAAGGGTATGAGAAACAGGCACAGAATGATCTTCCAGTTCTTGGTGTCCCGGGAAATCTCCCCGTACCACTGCTTGGAAAGGAAATTCTGCAGGGAAAACAGACAACATGGATTCCATTCAGGCCATGGGCGGGGTGGGAGGCGTAGATAACGTGTCTCCCACCCCCCAGGCCACCCCAGATAGACCTAAGTTAGTATTCTTGTTCTTATAAGTTGCTAGACTCGGAGGGTTATGAGAGAACAACTTAAATTCCTGCGTGATTTTAAGTCTTCTTCTCTAAGTTGGGTTGTGTGGGTTTTCAGACAGCCGCCTGAGTGCGAATTCAATACACCTTCAGATCTTTAACCCACTCTGAATCTCACTATGTAAGTCCACACTAGTATCCTCCCGACTCCTTTCTCTAACAATCACAAATTCACAGGCAAGGCCAACCCTGTCTGTAGGGCCCCCAAGGATTCTTTTCTAGACACAGGCAGGTGTCAGTCTCACTGGGAAACTAAAAGGAAATCAGGACGGGAGAGACCAAGGTCAATGACAATTCAAGATAAAATGCGCAAAAAACTTTCCCCACACTATATCAGCCCCTGGAGGTGGGATGGGGGCTGCTTCTCCCAGGTGGAAATTAGAAAGAGCTAGAATGGGGGAGGGGCGAACCTGACCACAGCAAAGGAACCCACCGCTCTCAGAAAAGAGCCCAGCAAGCAGAAGGAGCTTGGGGGAGGCAGAGCAAGGGAGTGGCCAGCCGCGCCCAGAGCTCCTCCAGGAGGAGGAGGAGCATGAGGATCACTAAACTCAGAGGAGGAAGAGGGCTTCTGTGACCCTCTGCTCAGGAGGTGCAGGCTGGACCCCAGGAGCAGCCCCAGCGAACAGCAAGGTGCAGGCAGTGGGTGAGGTGGAGCCCCAGGAGGAGCTGCACTGACTCCGATTGTACTGGGTCTCCTGGTGGTCCCAGTGGGGTGGAGCCCCAGTGGCCCTGGTGAGTTTCCTCTTCAGCACACAGGGTCTGTCTGTTTCTGGGCCTTCCCGTCCCACTGCCTCCAGGGGCTCCCTTCTGGAATGTACTGCCTGCCAGTCCTTGCCTGGGGGTCTACTGGGGGGCAGCAAAGGCAGGCGGAGTTCAGCCCTCCTCACTCCCTCCTCCTGCTGGTGCTGAGCATGCCAGGCCATCACCTCGTGGCCCCACTAGGCCCCAGTGGCAGAAAGTAACAGTGCTGGTTGGGTGCCACTGTCACGAGCAACGTCCTGACCCCACACAGCAACCTGACTGCAGGAAACAAGGTCCCCTCGCTGGTGGAGCCACCAGAGACCCCGTGGGCCCTGTGGTGAGATTTCCAGTGAACATTAGTGACCTGGCATCTGACGAAAGCCCTGGGACAGGAGCACCAGCCAGCCGGCCCAGGGACCGCAGTTCCAAGACCCCTGCGAGATGGGCTGGGACCAGACATCATGAGCAGAGGGGACCTGCCCGGGCAGCCAGGCACAGCCCAGGCCCAGTGCCAGCCTCACTCCGACCCCTCACACTGTGGCGGAGGACAAAACACAACAGCGAGACTCTGAGTCCTTGTCCCAGCCCAGGGCTCCTGCCGAACCCAGCTCCCTCCTAGGAGCAGGTGGGCTTGTTCATCAGCACTTGGCGACACTACAGGCTGCGTGTGTCGTGGGAGGCGAGCCACGCAGGATCAAATCCAGTCCTGCTGCTTCCCAGCCTGCAAGCAGTGGGCATTCCTGGACCCCTGAGTCCCAAGTCCCTTCAGCAAGACGGACGCCGCCACCACGTGGGCTGTGAAGACCCAGCGTGTAACAGATGCGCCTGGCACGTGCTGCTCCTCCGCCCCTCCCGCCCCTCACGCCCACACCACCCCCGGAAGCCTGGGCACCAGGTGGGTGGCCACTCAGATCAGAGCAGAAGCCCTCGGGATTGATTTTGCCCATTTTGTAGGTTTCTAGTCTCAATTCCTACTGCTCCTCACTGTGAGAGAGCAACACCCACGTGGAGACGCCTCCTTCACAGCCTCTGGCTGAACTCACGGTGACTGCTCCCTGCAGCCATCGCTGTCCCCTACTGGCAGATCAGAACCTAAGGCCCGTCATCCCAACCTATTGAATGTCTCCCAACACCCCACGTGTTCATGACTCGGTCCCAGCTTGGTGCCAGCGGAAGTGGTGGAACGTCCAGGAGGCAAGGCCCAGGGAGAAGGCCTGGGTCTCCAGGGGTGTCCCTGTGAAGGGCATGGCGGGACCCCAGCCCCTCTTCTAACTGTGCTTCCCGGCTGCCATGAGCTGAGCAGCTTCCTCTGCCACACGTTTCCTGCCCAGGTGTGCTGCCTCACCACGGGCCTAAAAGCCACAGGGACAACCGACCACAGACAGAAACCTCCAAAGCAGTGAGCCAAATAAGCATTTTCTCTTCATAAGCTGATTATCTCAGGTATTTTGTGACAGCAACAGAAAGTTGTTGATTAATACACTCCTCTACCCTCTCTTGAAGCAAGGATCTCTGCCCACACCTAAGGCGGCCATCTCCCATATCATCACCCAACCATCCCTGCTATGGCTTTTATATTGCAGGAGGTCAATTCTCAATATTTTTAATGCTGCTAATAGCATCTGATGCCAAGGCCTATTTCTGGGCACTCTGTTCTGCGACTGGTGTTTACCTGCACCCCAGGCTGGGCGATGAAATGCTGGTCTGTGGCCTCCACCGCCAGCTCCAGACAGTTGCTTCCTCCCCAGGCTTCACAGGAGTAGACCAGCAGCTGCTCTGCCAAGTCCTCATCGCTGCTGTAGCACTCTGTGAAGAGCTCTGCGCCACGGTCAGAGAGGGAGGCCGGAGTCAGGGCTGGCCAACACAGGGGACTGGCCTGCCCCCCGGGAGACCCCCAATCCAAGGACAGCGTGGGCAATGAGAATCTCATAAAAGGCACAGAGAACCCCTCACAACACAGTCACTACCGCACAGAGCTTCTCCTGCAGGGCCAGTGTGGTAGTGGGTATCAATCAGAGCTCATGCGATCAGACACAAGCGCCTCCCTCATCGGCGGGCTTTGGTCTGGGTGCAGGCAGGACTAGAGACCCTCTGCCTCCCCTTAGCCAGCACAGACCCTCCACCCACTGTGCTTCTGTGCTTTCTTGGTACAGTTTCTTTGCAGATAAGTCACCGCATAGAAACAAGAAAAGGTGGAAGAAACACTGACTTGGAGCATTCAGGTGTGCTCACACGTCACAGCCCAGTGACAGAGACTGCCATGCAGAACCTCAGAGGAAAAGTTTTAAAGTAAAACTACTAGGAACCACGGCGCACCTGAGGTCACCGGAAATTAATGTATTGAAAGAAATGGCTGCACACCTCTTTTACGGTGCAAAAAAGCTAAATACATTTTTACATTACACAAAGCAATAGACAAAGGTGTCATGCAGGTATCACCCTGCAAACTTAAAACTGCAGAGGGATAAGGGAAGACACTGAGCAAACCCAGAGCTCTCTGCTGTTGGATGACAACTGTTCTCAACTCTCCCATTCGCAGTGGTCCTATCCTCTGCAAAAAGGGCACTGGCCAGATTTAGTCAAGGATTGGATAGCAAAGAGCAGCCAGACAACTGGTCCAGAGGCACCCGGGAGAGGAAGGCTCAGCAGTGCCTGCTATTCCAGGCCAGATCTCCCCTCAGCCCTCCTGGAAGCGCCAAGGCTCCTAACTTCAGGGAGTTGCTCACCAGCCATCCCTGGATTCGCCTTGTGGGACATCGAGACATGGGAACCCAACTACTGCTTTTGCCATTGGTATAAAACCAACTCTGCATCAGACCCAGGGGTCTGACGTCTTCTGAGAGCATTTATGTCTACATGAAATGCAGACTCACATTACAAATACAGTTCACAGTGTCTTGGCCATGTCCAAAAAGCACCCTGAAGCCTCCTGAGATGTTAAGCTACTCAGACCTGAGCCAGGTAGCTTTGCAATGATAGTGCTCAAGATTTTCACATTCAGTCTTGGAAAAGTCACAAGCACCAGGAGCAGGAAGCCTGTATATAGTGAGGTGTCTGCATGGGTCTGCAGCTCTCCATCAGGCCAGCAGAGGGAGCCCAGACATGCCACGCACCTCAGCTGCATGGCTGGTCTGAGCCTCGGTCCACCCACCACCCCTGGAACCCCTCTACTGTGACTTACCCACTGCGCGGGTCTCGTACTCATTTGCCAGCTCCTCGGACTCCCCAGCCGCGTTGATGTCATTCTTCACTTTGGCCAGAGTCTTCAGAAGCTTGCTGGCTCCCAGGGCTGCCAGAGTGCAGCCCCTGGTCTTTTCAAGGGGTAGAGAAACTTAGGTTAACTCAGAATCCCTGGAAGGAGTTGAGTCGACACTAATGGTGAACAAGAATGAACTCAGAGCGTGAGCAGGAAAGGGCACAGTCTCAACTATGTAACATTTCCAAGTAGAATTTGTAATGAGCACAGAAGAGTCTTGGACCTGAATATGTTCACTCCTGAACAGGGGCTACCTCGAACCTGAAGATACTCAGACATAGAAGTAGTGCAGGAAAAGAAAAACATTAAGATAAATGCCCGGAGAAATTGCCAGTAAGAGGAGGCGACAGCCAGTCCTCTATTACAGCTTTGTCAGGCTGCACAAAGACTCCAAGATGGAGACAAGTAGATAAGGACACAAAGGAACTGAACAATGAAACCAGAGGGGCCATGGGTGTGAATTCAATAGTCCACACCCGACCTGATGCCCTCAGAGTGGAGAAGTATAGTGTTATGTGCTAAATCACAAATAAAATTCTCAATAAATTGTCCAAATTAGACTTTTTGCGAGCCCTACTTCCTGTTCATAAGGCATTAAAGTCAGAAATTAACTTTTTAAATTAAATTTCAAATCCTAACCAACCGAGGAAACATTCACACACCACACACACTGAGAATCAGGTGCCCACTGGGTGCCCCAGGCAAGCCTACTCTCCAGGGACCACCCCTCCTGAACACACCTCCATCAACATGCAGCCACGACCGCCTGGCATCTGCAGTGTGGAGAGCAGTGACAGAGAATGGGAGAGCAATGGCTGAGATTGGGGTCTCTGATGTCTTCATGGCTGTGGCATGCCTGGTGCCTGGGAAAGTTTCTGTGCAAAGGTGCAGGATGCCCAGTTGCTATGGTAACACCCTCCATGAGGAGGCTCTGTGCTGGAGTCTTATCAGCCTCAACCTTGATCTCAAGTCACACAGCTCCTGGGAATAGAGGAACTCTCTTGCTAGACAACCACAGTGTTTCACCAAGCTCCTGAACCTATCCCCCTAACAGTAACTTTAAACAATGGACTTTCTTGAGAGCTATACAAAGCTCCTAACACTGCACATTGCAACTGTTGAATGTAACTGCAGAATAAGCTGCATAATGTTGTTAACTCTGTAACGTTCGTGAATACAAAGAATAATGATTGTATGGTCTTTAATCTGATAATGAGGCATATATAAAGATTGCTGGCATAATTCTTTAGACTGCTTCTCCATCGGAGAGCAGCACTCCACCTGATCCCAGCTGTTATCTTCAAAATCTTAAGTCCATGATTCTTTACTTTTCTAATCCCCATCACCCCTCACTGGAACCTGCTAACCTGCTAGTTCGGCCACTGTGACCCCCCCCCCTTTTTTTTTGGTGGTGTTTTAGAGCACAAATGAGTTTTGAGGTCAGAATTACTACAACCAAGCATGCCTTTGGTGTGAACTCAAGCTGGACATGTACCTGTTCCCAAATGACTTTGGAGAGCTCCTTCTTGTTCTGCAGAATGGCCCAGATGAAGAGAGCTTGCAGGGGGTGCCGGGTAATGAAAGACACATCCTGGGAGGGGCAGAGCACATGGTCAGCTGTGCAAACACAAATCACTTCAGGTGCACAAGAAAAGGGAGTCAGGAAGCCCAAACAGCACCCTGTGTCTGGAGGGTTCTGTGGCTTTGTCTACGCGCCCATTTAAAGAGCGGAGTGATGTGATTTGCATCTCTGCAACTCACCAGGGGGTATAATTTGACATGAAATCTTTCATCTATCACAAAGTACAACTAGATGAAAAGGTATCAAGAGTGAAAAAAGGTGCTGAGAGCAATTTAAAAACTGAAAGACTTCTGACAGGCCAGAGAGAAAGCAATTGCTTCTCATCATATCTAGGGGGAAAAAATTGTTCAGATTAAATTCTAACTTTCCCGTTGTTTAAGTTCAATTATCAGAACATAAAATGTGCTTCTTTCTTTGGACTCTTTTTTAAAAAATATTTATTTATTTACTTTAGTTGTACACAATGCAATGCATTTATGTTTACGTGGTGCTGAGGATCGAACCCGGGCCGCATTCGTGCGAGGCGAGCACTCTGCCACTGAGCCACAACCTCAGCCCTCTTTGGACTCTTATTCAAAGATTTGACTCCTAATACATACATAGAATACCAGCTGGTCCTCAAGATTCGAGACCTGTCCTGATAGAAAACAATTACATGTATATACTCACTTTCAACTTCCTTTCACATTTCACCAAAGTCTTAAATGCATAAAAGTTATGTGTCGTGCTGCAAAAGATTTTCACATAAATGGTGCCCAGCAGAAGTTCCCTGAACACTTCCACTTCCCAAAAACATCTAGCTTCTTCAGATTTTTAGCACACATACTTAAAAATCCCAGAATTACAAAAGATAATGAGGGCCGGGGTTATGGCTCAGCAGTAGAGCGCTTGCATAGTATGTGTGAGGCCCTGAGTTCGATCCTCAGCACCACATAAAAATAAACAAATACAATAAAGGTATTGTGTCCATCTACAACTAAAAAAAATTTTTTTTTAATTAAAAATAAATATATAATGACCATGTTTGGGTTTCCCCAGAAGCAATCCTGAGGTAAGAATTTGAGGTAAGTAGGTTATTTGGGAAGTGATCCCAGAGAAACCAATAGGAAGGTGAGGAAATGAAATACAAAAAGAAAGACATCATTAAAAGGTGCGGAATCAAGCATGTTGCCCTGGTGGGTACTGGAGATCAATTCCACTAGGCAGCTCTAGAAGCCCGGGCAGAACACACAGCCCAGGCATGACCTGAGTTGGGGCAGAGCTGTCAGTCACAGGGCTCTGATCAGAGCTAGCATTTAGCAATAGTTTCTGGTGCTGGTCAGTGGAAATGGGGCCTGCCTGTATGTCATAGGGAGGACCCAAGGAAGTCCAGGAGACACGCCCACAACATCCTCTCAAGTAGAACCTGGATTATCCCTTGGGAAGAGTCACTGCCCTTGTATGCATCATAGGATACTTGGCAGTTCTCCTGTCCTTTATGTGAGCAGCAGGGAGATCCTTTAACCAGCTCATGCTGGTTAGACCAAAACGTGAGCCGGCAGCCATTTATTTGCCCTCATTCCCCATTAAATGCCTTAAATGCTGCACCAAGTTTGTGATTAAGAAAAGCTACAACCAGTTTGAAACAGAGCATGGAGCAAAACACCAGAAAACTCATCAGATAGCACTCTAAAATAAAGGCAGTAGAAAAAAAAAAAAAAAAAAAAAAACCTAATGTCAACCTGTTGGCAATGCACAGGGACCAGGAAAGACAGAGGTAGAGGGTTTGGTTTGGTTTTTCAAAGAAAACTCAAAAGACGGGAGAGTTGAAGCCGACGGTACATACGTGGAGTTCCACGTCCATCTCGTCCCTGCTATTTCTGTCTTCCTTCCAGAAGCCTCTTCGGAAGTTTGCAACCAGCTTCCAGACAAACGTGAGGAGGGCGTCGTTGTAGGAATTCTTGGCGATCTGCAGGTTGCGATACACGAGGGTGCTGAAGTGGCTGGAGAAGAGCTCGGTGAGGACGTCGTTGGTGAGGAACTTCTGCAGGTTCAAGCCGTTCTCCAGAAAGAGGCGGACAAATTTGGGCCTGTCCTTGATGAGAGCCGTGAACATGACTTCCTGAAGGTCCGCAGACTAAGGAGGAAGCAGAAAGCGCACTCACCCCTTCCATCCGAAAGAGAGAACACAGGGAAACGACCCACCTCAGCCACGTCATTTTTCCAGCTGCGAAGTAAGAAGAACTCCCACTCCCTGTCAACGCGTCACTGAATTATACTTCAGACGCCTGGGGAAGCAGCATGGTGGGTGGAGACTCCGACATTGGCCCGCCATGGGCGTGGATGCCACCTGGGCTTCAGCTTGTGTGAAGCAGAGACAGGTTCACACGTGTAGGAATTGACCCCACTCACCGTCTGGCACAGCAGAAGCACTCAATTAGGGGGTGGGTGACAGCAGTGCAGCTGGGACCCTCTTTCTGGAGTCTACAATAGACACAGATTATAAGCCAAACAGTGCAGCCTCTCAACCCTGTTCCCCGGGACCAACTGTGCGTCACACGGGCCCACGAACCTTCATGTGGCAACCCGGTTCTCAAACACAGTTGGAAAAATGGGGTCCATCCCACGTTTGCTCTGTGTTCTGTGCCCTCAGTCACTGGAACACGTGGCAGTTAGACCTGACTTTTAGTCATCTCTATCTCCACTTCCTGAGCTCCTGATAAAACTAACACCATAGAAACTTACAGAAAATCGTAAGAAAAGTCATCAGTGTCTACTTCAGACACGAGCCACTAGGCTGCAGGCGAAGTCAGCTCCCAGATGTGTTCTGTGTCCTCCAGAGGATTTACAGCAGTTTGATTCCATTGTCAACATTTAAAAATTCAAAGATTCATCAAAACCTGTACTTCCAGCACTAAGATTTAGGCATGGAAACCAGGAGCTCTGGCAACACAGGACCCATCAGCTAGAGCCAGGTGGCGGCTGCTGCTCCCAGCGCCCACTCCCTGAGTGCTTCTGCTGTGCCACAGTCTGGGGACTATGCTCTCTGTCCCCACAATCCCCACAGCTCCCCACTGATGCCCACCCACCCACTTCATCTGCTTATGTTTCTTGCCTGAGCCCTGGTCTGGGTGAATATCTCACGCCAATGGTGGCGTTAGTGGCTTTTGTTTCTGTCCAGTGCTGGTCTCAGAGGATCACGTGTTGCCTAGAGAGGGAATCGTCAAGGGTCCTTAGAGTCCCTGCACTGTGCATCTGACTGGGCTGAGCAGGGAAGCAGCTCACCCAGGGAGGGGGCAGCTGTGCTTCCTCTGTCCTCAAGGCAAGTGTTCCCCGTGCCCAGAATTCCATATTTCACTCTAAATGCATTTCCCTTTCCACAGTCACACACTGGAAATGTGAGCAGTGCTTCTCAAACCTGGGGGACTTGCTGAAATACAGACTGCGGGGAGTCAATCTGGGGATTCTTGATTCAGCAAGTCTGAAGTGGAACCCTGCTAACAAGTTCCCGGGTTATGCCAGGTTATGCTGCCACCAGCCTAGGGTTGCACCGTGAGCACCGCTGGCACATGGGAAAGGGAAAGGCTTTGCAGTCAGACATTTCTTTGTTCCAACCGGATTCTACCATTTTCCAGCTGCGTGACCAAGGGTAAGATTTAGTCTCTGAAACTCAGTTTGCTCTTCTTTGAAATAGGTGGCTATGAAGATGAAATGGGACAGTTGGCAAAATGGGGTCCACCGAACCACATGCTGCCAAGCAACACCTGCTCATGTTCCATACCCTAAGTCACTAGAACACTTGGCAGTTAGACCTGATGTTTGCTTATCTTTATCTGCACAGGTCAAGCTCCTTTCAGAGGTTCAAGTTCAGAGCGGGCCTTGAATAAGTCATCAGAACTTCCCCTCCTGCAACGCCCACAGAGCTCTGGTTTATCAACCAACAAAATGAGATCATCTAGCTGTGGATCAATGTGAGCAGCAAGTCAGCTAACACAAGGAGATTGCTCTGTACACCATGGAAGCTTAGGCAAATATCAGCATTACTCCAAAGATTATATGTTTAAACAAATACAGTGCTTAATCAGTGCCAATGTTCTAAGCCCTTCAGAAGCATCGGCCGGTTTGATAGTGCTGTTGTCTCAATCTTCAGATGAGCAAAGGTATGCTGATAAATGTTTAACCACCAGCTTTTGGAAAGAACCCTAGGCCCTATTTTGTAGTGTTTGCCAATTACTTTGGTGTAAATACTCCCACCATGATAAATTTTCAGCTACCAATATGAAGTCAGTGACTGTAGAATCAGTAGTAGACCACGTGCAATATTTCCAATAGGCAGGAGCAACACACAGAAATAACCTCCGGAGCGCAATAGTCGTAAATGCAGCAAAAGAACTAGTGTTGCATTTTGTTTAATTCTTATCTTTGTTTTTCATTAAGTTTATTAAAACCTAAGTTCATATAACGTGATTTTTTAGTAATAACTATATTTAACAACTGACTCACAAAATCCCTAAAAGTTTAGCATCCAGCTCTTGCAAGTCAGTGCAAACTGGCTCAACACACCATGGTAGGAAGAAACTGAGACATAGAGGGGTTCAGTCCTTGCCCACATCATGCAGATGAGCTGGCTCCAAGAACATTCTCAACCACTATGCCCTTCATGCTGAACATTCTTATCTGAGCTGATCAAATTAAATGTAGAATTCAATATGTGCCTGAGTTTATGTTTATTTGTACCACCTGAACTTACTGAAATAGAACATTTCATACAGAGATTCATTTATGAATCAATTAACAAATCTACTTCTAGTTCCTAACTAAAGTTCTGCAATATGGAACAGGGCTTGCTATACTGCACAGACCAAATACAAGATGCTGTCTGCCAAAGGAGTGAATAACTTAAAAAAATCATGAGCCATTACTTTATTTGCACTGCTGTCATTAAAACTGATCACATGGAATATGAATCCAGTCCTAGTCTTTGATTAAACAATATGACAGGTCTGAAACTGTTTTCTGGACCTGGCTGCTAAAGAGGAAAGTTAAGAGATATATACACCTTCAAATCAATATCTACTTGCATAAAATTAAATAAATCACTAATGAGTTCAATTAATTCAGAAAAGCTTAAACTTCAAAGAGAAGCAGTCTTGCAAGCTGACAGTTGGTAATTATTCCTATTGAGCTGAACTCCTAAGGCCAATTGAACTTTAGCTGTACACAACAGGTTCCCCACTAGAAAACAGGGGCCTCAGACACTGGTCAGATTTAAAAGCAAGAAAGGCAGTCTGCTGGAAAAGATGGTTTTTATTGCATGTGCAACTTCTACATCAAAGAGGCTCACCTGGCTCTGGGGATTCTGAGTAGCTGTAAGGTGTTCCTGGGGTGTTCTCAATCAACCCTTCTGCATCTCACTGCTGATAAATCTCTTATCAGAATTTGACTACATAGGTGAGGCAGGAAGCAGACACAGTCTGCTGTCTTGATTTTGAGTCAAGCTAATTTCCAGAATCCTCCACCTGTATTCCCCATACTTCTGCCCACCCACTTCCAAGAGCAGATCTGCAGTCCCACACCAGACAGAGAGCCACCTCTCACACGGAGGCCAAAGGGCTAGAAACCTTGGTAAAGCCTCTAGCTTTACTGTCCCTTCACAACAGGCCTACTAAGTCATGTTATTATCCCACACTATAGATGAAGAAAACAAGGCTGGGCAAAACATACACCAGACCAGAAAGACCCCTACAGGACCCAACAGTGAAGACCTTGTGGAGGGACCAGCCACTGCTGAGACCCCTGTCCTTCCTGACCCTGGAGACCCCAGGCGGCCCCTTGTGTACCTCCCACCGGCGGTCGTTGGTGAAGATCTCATCACTGGCCAGGTCCAGCTGGTTCCACTCCAGCAGAAGCTTCAGCTGCCCATTCCAGTTGTCCTTTTCTTGCTCGTTGGTGCTGAAGGCTGTAAGAAGGCAGGAATAGAACAGGCAGAGCAAAGGCCCACAAATGAGAGAGTCAGACCACCCCACATGGCTGACCATCAGAGCCACTTGTCAAAGGCGATTCTCATTCTGTTCTCTTGGAATCAGACCCTCACTCCACTGTCATCGCTCTTAGCCACACCCTTGATGCCTGAAGTGCACAACAAAGACCAGTTCAGGCTAAAGCCTCTTCCCATCACACATTCTCACATGTTGCTATGGCACTCTGACATTTCCACATAGACTCAGATGCCACACGGGTTTTGCTTCAAGGGCCATGTCTGACTTGTATTAAATCCAACTCTATCAAGTAATGAACCATATCACAACAGTACTCTTCGTGCCTTTGACAGATCTAATATTTTCTGCTTCTGTGCATCTCTACAGACATAATTTCAGTTTAGTAAATACTATGGTAACCGAATTTCTGGAAAGTACAAGAATGATTCTAAATGTAGATAAGGTCTGAGTTGCACTTCCTAGGTGCCTGAACCTACTGTGTATTGATTATTCTTGTTAACCACACAGCTCCATTCCAGATGGCCTGGGGCCTCTTTACTTGAGGTAGAATCCACTCTGATGGAATTCTAAGACAGCAAAGGCCACACGGGAGAATCATTTAAGCTGAGGTTCATTCATAAGCTTCAGGAGATTTATAAACCCCTGGAATTGAATAAAAAGTTATTTATGTGTTTCAAGTCTGTGTACATCTAAGTGTAACTCTAAGACAAATGTCCACAGTTTTCATCACATTCTCAGAGAAGTCTGAAACTCAAAAACAATATTTTAAACCACTGCTAGAAATAGCTGTTTGAAGAGTACTGTGATCATATTTTATAAGCATTTTAATGATGCAAAACTTCTTAGTCCATCAAATACATACATTCAAGAAAATTCTCCTCCCCACAAAAATAGTATTCTATCTTTCCAACTATGACAATAAAAATCAAGTGCAAGATAATACAGGTTGAGTATCCCTTACCCAAACTCCTTGGAACCAAAAGTGGTTTATATTTCCATTGTTTTTAGATTTTGGAATATTTGCATATATATAAGAGATTTTCCAGGGCCCAAGAGTAAACATGAAATTTACTTAAGTTTTATATGCATGTTATACACACAGCCTTAATATACAGCATTTTTAATAGCTTTGTATATGTATGTGAAATAGCTTCATGGTGTTATAGAATTTTCCACTTGTGGTATCAAATCAACACTCAAAAGTTTCAGATTTTTGAGCATTTTGGATTTTGGAGTAGAGATGCTCAACCTTAGTAAAGTTTGTTTTAAAAAGAAGTACATGCCACCAAAAGCCACAGAAAAGAACACAAAGATGAAACTGCCCAAGGAGCTGTTTTTACTCACCTTTGTACAGAGCATAGGAAATGGCATTGCTCACAATCTCATCCCCAGCTTCTTCCATTTTAATAACTGTTAACAGGTGAGAACTTTCAAGAATTTCTTTGAGCTGGCAACATTTAAAGAACAAAGTTGTCAATCAGCTGATGTCAGGCAGGAAGAACATAAACTCTTTTGGTGAGAGATCTTTTTATTCCACACTTTTAATTGTCCACCTAAAGGGGAGTTCCGGATCTCTCTTATCTCCAACATCTGAACCCATAGCTTCTAATTTCTAAATTTTAATAACAAGTCCTTGACCTCATAGACAATAAAGTCCTGGTTATATAAGAGTACACATATTTTTAAAACTTCTATTAAAAAACTTACTTGGGGGGGAGAGGGAGGGAGGAAGAGAGAAAGAGAGAGAGAGAATGTGTGACAAACCCTAGCACATCACGGATCTTCATTGTTGAATAAATAAATAAATGAAGAAAGGGCAAAAGAAAACCATAAAAACCATCTGAGTTTGGTCATAGAGATGTAAGCAGTAGAAAAGGTTTAAATGCAAAAAAGAACCAAGGGGACTTGGTGACTGAATAAAGAAATGAATAAGTTTCTTTATTCTCCTTTGTGATCTTCCTATAATTTAAAATTTCAATCATGTTTTATAATGAAAGAGCCTCCTACTTCAAATTTTGGGAGCACTGGTGAACCTCGCAGGAGCTCAGTGAGGAAGGGCTCCTTGCTTTCTTCTGGAGGAGGAAGAAAGCCTGACTTCAGTTGGACTGAGTTTGAAGTAACGGTGGATTCTTCTGGCAGAATTTGGAAATGAGGACCTGGAACTATAGAATTTCAGTTGAATGGAAGAGGAAAGTCTCAGGGTACAATAGTTGAAAGATGGCATGATGTGGAATAAGAATTCTTGAATTTGGAAAATAGGAGGTGAGCTTTTAAGGCCTCTATTTCCTGGGAAAGATGATGATGGAGGTCTTGTTTCAGAAGATAACACTACCCAGAGGTGATGAGGAAATAAATGAAAATGGCAGGAAAACACAAGTTCTGGAGAGTTTGAGAGAGAGTGAGTGAGTGAAGGGATGAGCGCATGGAGGGGAAGGCCATCTTCACCATGTTTGCAGCCTTTGTTCAGGCTGAAAGAAAGGGGTCCAGCTAGAAATGGCAGAAAAAAAAGGAGGGATCCAGAATCCAAAACTATAGGGCACAATTCAGAGTGGGAATAACCAAGAGGTGAGATATCTTTTCCTTTGAAAGAAAAGAAAGAAAAGAAAATGAATATGGATGCAGAGCAAATTGGTGACAGACAAAGAGAGCTGCAGGGACCTCCTAACTGGAATTCCCCTCCCCACACACTTTTGCCTCCTCCAATCCTGCATACAGACAATTTGAACTTTCCTGAACATAGCTCTGATCACATTTTCTCCCTGATTCCAGGTTTTCAATGGCATCCTTTTACACCTGAATAAATATCAAAACCTCAAAACAGTGTACAGGGAGCTGGCGACTCTTGTCCCTCTGAAGCTCTCCAGCATCCATTCACACTACCGTCTTTCAGCCCCTTGGGTATGTCAGACCAGTCTCTCACCTCAGGACCTTTGTACTTGCCATTCCCAACAACACAATCTCAATCATCTTCTCACCCACTCTCATCCTTCACACACTGGCTCCCATTTCACTTTTTCTACAAGCCTTTCACAAAGCCTCACACCAGGACCACCCTGCCTTGGCACATGTCCTTTTTATCATGTTATTTTTCTTCAAATCACTTATTTCAATTTGAAATTATATGCTGCATTTATTTTAATTGCTCAACATGAAATTTTTTCAACTTAGGCTTCCTCTATGAATACAGACTGTTCTGTTGTGTACACATTTTTTTCTGTAGTGTCTATGCCAAAATATAGCAAACAGTATGTGCTCAATAAATACCAATTCGATAGTTTAAAATGAATGAATGAACAATATCTAGATTGTCTGATGGATTAGGATACCACAGAAGATCAAGTTCTTCAGAACTTCAGAAGCAGATATGGGAGAATTAGTATGAAAGCTATTAGGAGAAGAAAGTGTGGTCCCAGTGGAATAAGTATACGGGATTTTTTGGAGAGGTCAAGAAACCATGAGTTCAGGTTTTGAGGTTGATCATCCACATGATTATTGAGGTCACCTAGGATTACCAAGGAAGATTGCTTCTGTGTTTCACTGAATGTATATATTCATTCATTCATTAATAATCCTACTCTTGAACCTGGTCTTTTAGGAAATCTGTATATTTTAGGAAATCTGCTTCCATGAAATCCTTTATGAGTGCATAATTAAAATGCACCAATTTTCATTTTTGGTGTGTGTCTTCTGATTGACATGATTATAAATGTATTTCATTAGATATGAATGTGAATTAGATATAAATCCCAGAAAGGATAATATAAACACAGGGGTAAAATGGGTCTAACTTTTCGCTTAAGATGAATTGTCTATGTTTTCTTGAAATAGAAATAAAAATCCCTCAAAAGTATTGGAGGACCCATTACACAGCCTCTGTTCTTCAACATGACATGGTGCAGACCCCACGTGTCAACTGTACAAGGAATAAGAGGAAAGTCACTGTAATGGAGCTGGGCCACCTTTGCTGGTAAGAGTAGCCTATTCCTTCCCCATGGGTATCCCTGCACTGACCACTGAATTTCTCCCACCTGACAGAGGATATTTAAACTGGAGATCAATGCGCAACATCTTGCTTTGATACGTACACTTGGGTTTGGTCTGTTTATATGTTTGTAACTGACTCACCATATTCAGTTAGGAGTATGTAGGGAACCAGTCAACAAGAGGAGGGTGACCCTTCCCTTCCTCTCTGCAGACTGCCACACAGGGAGCACCATCAGAACAGGTCCCTTGGCACTCTCATCCTTCACCTACTCAGGGTGGGGAGTGCCATTGGCCTTGCCCAACCAGCCCTGGGCTGCTTCTCTCATTGGGACCTGCTCCTGTGCTAGGGCTTTGGTCGGCATCCACCACCTACATACCTAGCCTGGTAGGGAAGCCTGCAAGGCCCTGGTGCTGCCGTGCTCTCCCACTCTGGGCCTTAGCATAAGGAGGCCTGTGGTGGAGGCACCTCTACACGTCATCTTTCAACTTTGCCTTCGCCACCCATAAAGCTGCTGTTTCCATCTCAATCTGATTCTTGTGTCTATCTCTCAGCTGGACTCGGATCAGACACAAGAAAATCCAAGTGAGAACTTCCATATAAAACTACCCATTTTACCTTCGTTAGTAAAAATCTGAAAAATATGATATCTCAAGTAGGAATATTCTATAAACAAATGTTAGACAGGGCCTGACTCAGCACTGTGCCACCTTCCAGTCACAGGAAGAAGGGTCATCTGTGTTTTCTACATTCTGAGTTTTAGACAGTGAATCTTAATCCAGAAAGGACTTGTATTCTGGTCATTTCAAGATCCCCTGCTCCATTGGGTGATTGGCTAACATCCCTATTGTGTGAGAGTGAATAAGAACACCAGGGTCCCATTTCACATAATTTACTAAAGGGTTCCTGTTGCCAAGAAGGCTGGGTTGAGCTGGGCGCGGTGGCGCACACCTGTAATCCCAGCACTTGGGAGGCTGAGGCAGGAGGATCGCGAGTTCAAAGCCAGCCTCAGCAATGGCGAGGCACTTAGCAACTCAGTGAGACCCTGTCTCTAATAAAATACAAAAAAGGGCTGGGGATGTGGTCCAGTGGTCGAGTGCCCCTGACTTAATCCCCAGTGCCAAAAAAAAAAAAAAAGAAGAAGAAGAAGGCTGCGTTGATTTTTATCATTGTTTACTAGGATTTGGTTTGCCCCGGATTGTCATAAGAATGACAAAGGCCACCATGAACAAGAGGAAAGGGTCTCCCCTATTCCAGGATGCTGATTTACTGCATTTGATATTTGGAACTAAATACTGTTAAAATACCAATCTAGTGAAAGAATCACCATCATTATTATGCATACTAAATCTAACCTTCAAGTCTCATGATGAAATGGGCTCTATCATGAAAATAGTTCTGTGTCTGAGTCTGTTATTTTCTTTATGGAAAAATTCCCAAGTGGCAGCACATGGTCCTAAGAATATCCAAATACCTAAGGCTGTTTTTGAATGGGTTGATGTGAATGCACCTGTCGACATTTATGTGAACCTTCTAATGAGCTGAGCAGCAGGAAAACAAGTCGTTCCAAATCAACAAAGGTCATGAATCAAAGAAAAATGAGAAAGTGTAGCACTAATATGTCCAAATAGTTTTATAAGCCCAGCCATTTAACAGCATGGTAAGTTTTCCAGTTAGTCCAGCTTTCTCATAGAACCCAGAAACAAAGGCGAGAGATTCTGAACTGAATCACAGGCCTACACCTGCAGCCACTAGTGGAGGGGGACAGGTGAGGTCCCCCTTCCCACGAGCTCAGCCTCTTCTCCCTCAGCTCTCCACGTCTCTCCCCAGCTTACCCACTTGATCCAGCTCTCCGTCTCCTCCTCGGGCAGCCGGGACACCGTGCGGGGTAAAAAGCGCACCAGCTTCTCCTTCACCATGGATGACGTCAGGGCGTCCTCCACCTCCACCAGGCTCGCGATCACGTCGGCGATCTGCCCCGAGCCCTCCACCACCACACAAGGGATCTTACTCTTGATGGAGGTGTTGATGGCCTGGGAGAGCAGAGACAGAGTTGGGCAGATGTCAGAGACACAGGTCACCCACAGAGCCCAGCTCAGGACTGAGGTTCTAAGGCAGGTCAGTGAACAAACCCATTGTCCTTGCACTTTTTCTTTGGAGACTTCTACTTTAAATCAGAATTTATGTAATTGCTTTATGAATAAGAAAGGTAAGCAGGCCCTATGGCATCCTGTGTCAATATCAGCTTCCAAACTTCCAAAACAAAGACACCTGTGACACCACAAGGTGCTTCAGAACATCCTTACATACAAAATCAGTCATTCCAAATGTTGATCTATCCTTAAGTGACAATGACTAAGACTCTGTTCATCATTACCATTGGTAGTTTGTCTGATAGTAGCTATCAAAACTCACATTTTTAAGGTCTGAAAATACCTTAAAAGCAGTAGCTCCAGGCTTTGTAGTCTGTTCATTATATATTTCCCTTCTCGAATAATTTACTTTGCCCTTATTATTAAAAAAGAACAAAATAACCACCTGCCATCCTTTATTTCCTTTACAATAACTGCAGAGGTCAGCATAGGGGGATGAGAATTCTAATCACGTGATCTATCTGCACATGGGCACAGAGGACATTGTTAGGTCCTTTCCTCCAGGACTGAAGGCTTCCCTTAGGGAAGATGCATCCCCTTGGGGACAGTGTGGAGCCCAGCTGTCAGCTGAGCAAGCAGGCTGAGAGCCCTCTGCTGGTACTGGAGGTGGGCGCAGGGCATGCGCTCAATGCAGAGCTGGAGACAGCTGGCTGCTCCCCTCTCTCATCCTTGGGTCTCCCATCCCCCTTCTGTGGGCTGTGAGCTAGCTAAGCAGACCTCTGTGCCTGGTGCCGCAGAAACGCCACCCTAGACCTGCAGGGGCTCTCTGATCTTTCCCTCCATCCAAAGCTAAGAAATCTTCATTCCAAATCTAAAATGTGAGAGAAGCATAATACATGCAGCCACCTTTCAGTAACTTTCTCTCCATCTCTTCCTCTCTTATGTGGCTGCTTTTTAGTATTCACCGGTGACCATTTCACATCGATAAAAAAAGTCTGTTTTAATTATTTCCTGAAAAGTCTTTCCCTGAAGGACCTTTGTTTAACAATGGTCTCAAGAGTGGATCTCACAGTGGAAACTTGGTAAATACCTGTTGAAAAGACCACTGTTCTAGAAAAGCATAAAGGGAGGAGCTGGACTAGGATTCCAGGTAACTCTGCCAGCAAGTGCTTCCAACCCTAGGGATGTTCTCTGGCCAAGGGCGGGGAGTGGGTGGAGGATTAGAGGTCTCTTTAATCTAACCCCAGATCAGGGTACAAATGGGATAGGGAAGGGCCATATGCAAATCAATATGGAAATTACTCAATAAGAGGAGTTAAACATGACTTGCTCACAATGTCCTATTTCTAGAAAAATGATCTCTTCAAACACTGACTCAAATACGGGTCACCCTGATGCTCTCTTATAAAGTCCAACCGAAGCCCAGCTGCAGGGAACATGAGCTCAGCCATGCGCACAGCCTACGCGCTGGCTGAGAAGCTGAGACCTTGCTCAGTCACTCAGTGGTACGGGTGCCCTGTCAGAATCGCTGGGGGCTGGGATTTCTTCATGGGAAGGGCCACAGGTGGTCTAGGATATCTGACTTGGTGGCAGTGGGTGTGTGACAGCTCCTCTCCACGCAAGTCAGTTTTCAAATACACACACTAGTTGCACTCCTCAGTTTCCTGAGGGAGTGGCACCTGTCCTTTTTGGCAGGCTGACTGTCAAGGCCAACACTAAACATGTGGCCTACTCATGTCCCTTCAAATCTTCCTCCCAAGTCTCCTCCGCGGAGGAACAACCTGAGTCTGTTAAGGAGACAGGAGGAGGTGGAAGGCACTTCCCACTTACAGTCATAGAAGAAACTAGCCAGGAGAGACTGGATAAACCCAAAAGCCCTAAAAATACAAATTTGTAGGGCAAGTTTGTTAACCAATCTTCTCAAAACCTAAACGAGGACTCACTTTCAAAGTCTCTCTTCCACCTCCTTGGGCAAAACACACAATGGGGATCTTGCCACCGTAGTTGGATTCTGCAAAACATAAAAAGTAAACTTTACTTTGCACTCAGTAGAAATGCTCCCCCACCAAAGAAGTGGGTGCGCCCAGAGGTTCTTCCCTGTGAGTCCAGGGAAGGGTGTGGGTGATAGCTGCTCAGCCCATGGACTTGACCTTGACACTACTTGATCACAATGGGTGAATTTAGGTGCACCAAACTAGGAATAGTATGACACAGAGTCATTTTGCAATCTGTTACTGATATTTAAAAGGCTAAAGTCTAAAGTTTACATTGGCTAATATAATTAGAGTAGGTCCAAGTTCATCTTACAACAACGATTCCCTTTTGCCCAGTGGGGTGTTCTCTCAATAGAGTGTGGTGTACATGTAAAGATGCCTCATTGTGAAAGGAAAACAACGGAGAACCTCTCCAAGATGTCCCTGTGGCAGGGTCTCTCACTAAATCACCAGGCAATCTGGTTCCAGGGCAGGACACATCTCAACACCTTGTCCACAGGAAGAGAAGGTGCATGTCACTTACCACATCAGACAAAGGCTTCCCTGAGTTGTTCCCTCAAAACCAATATTTAAGTGGTTATAGTCACAGAAGGAGCCAAGGCTCAAGAAAGAAAACCATCCAACTGGTTAATTAGTGGGTCATCTTTTTTTTTTTTTTAATCATTTCTATCCTAGCTAAAGGCATTCTTTTTAAAATTATATTTGCCATCATGGGTTTTATTTGTTCTCAAGTGCTATCCAGTGGAAGAAAAGATGGCAGACATTCTATATTGACAAAGGAGAATGGAAGAGACAGCACTAGTTATGCCTTCAGCATGTCAAAGGGCACAATTCACAGGGACCCGGGCTGAGCCACCCGTCGTGAGCTGAGGCAGAAGAGATCTCGTGGCTCCTCCTAGACACCCAGGAGGGCTCTTCAGGAGTCACTCCGCAGCTGGCAGACATGACTGTTGGTGCCGCTGCTGATACCATGGACCATGGACGTCCAGCCTCTCCCTTCCCCAGCACTGACCTGGGCTTGTGCGCTCCGAGATGTACTTCTCCAGCTGATTCCGAAGCTTGGCTTCGACTGTGGGATGTCCGTGACACCCGTTGTCCACAAGCAGCAGGTGGGTGTGATTGTTGTCCAGGATATACAGAGGATCCCTTGTGAAGTCATCCATGATGTACTGAGCTGAAAAATACCCCTGGAAAGTACAGGAAACTTGTCTCTGAGATTTTATTCATCGACCAAGATGCGTGATGACATGTTTGTGGTCATAGTAAAGCTAATGCTTTGGCTCAACTACACCGATGCTTCCTCCCAGATTCCTAGGTTCTTGGGTAGCTGATGGTGAAGGCTTCCTTTTAAATACAAGAAAATGAAGGAGGCTCCAAATGGCTGGGCCACCTTACCCACTGTCACATATATGGCCAGGGGCACTGTAAAGATCAGATTCCCGATCCAGTTCTTGGTCCCTGTGCTCTTGTGTACAAATTCACTGGAATGAATAGCACTCAAGAAATTACACATGCGTGTGTGTGTGACTGTGTGAGTGTGTGTGATGCACCTGTGCACATCTGTCTACGTGTCTGGATACACAAGCAGAGGCAGACCCTGATAGGCACACACACCTGTTTGTCTGGAATCTACCATATACCGGCACCTGTGTTAGGGTCTCAGGATTAGGAAATAGACAAAAGTCTTTGCACTTGAGAAGCAATCAGTAACAAGACCTAAAAAAAAAAAGTGACTAAATAGATCCTTTGTCCCAATAGTAGCAGAGAAAAAAGACAGGAGGAGAACCCTTGCCAAGAGCATTCCCGACCCGCTAGCTCCATCCAAGTTGTTAGCTATTAAAGTTCAGGGTTGTAGTAAAAGGTGTTACGACCTCGACTCCGAGAATAGAATGTGAGTTGAAAACCCAATGTGGAAAGCAAAACTATTGATTCTACTAATGACATGTATAAAAATCAGAACAAAGCCAGAAAGAAAGTAAAATTCCAATGGCACAGTTTCTTCTCTAAGTGGCCCTTGACCAGTTAGAAACTCCAAGCAGGAAAGTCCTGACTGTGACAGGTGAGATGATGTTTTCAAAATGAGCTCATCCAGGTGTTTGAAAAGGATCCCCAAAACTTTCATGGAACAAATAATTCCCATTTTCTTTGTGCTCTTCCAGAATACAGCCTGATTCCAAAACCCTAACTGGAAAAGAATCAGAAGGAAAAGCCAAAGACCAGTCTCTCCGATGTATAAGGATACAAACAACCCAAAAATTCACTGGCTAATTAAAGGCAGCAGAACAATAAAGGAAACTTCTATGTTGTTTTCAGGAGTTAGCCCCTTAGATCATGGGTTAAAGAAGGAGAATAATAACACAAAAGATCTTCCAAACTCAGCTCTCATTCTTGATTTAAGAAATTACAAACTAGAAATGAAAGATGATTTTTATGACTGTCTTAAGTAGGTGCATATTGAATCTTTAGTGAAATCATGTAGATCAGGAAATTATGAGAACCATTCAACCAACTCGTTATGAGACTGGAAGCCTGTCTGTTGTGTTCCCTGCTATTATAACTACCACAATCTGGAACTTCTAGCCAATGCAAGATGATAAGCAAAAGACAGAGGGTACAATTAAATGGAAGTGTTGTTTTAATTTTTAAGTTACTTACAATAATATGGTTGTAAACTTGGAACAGTCAGAGAATCTACTGAAAAACTATTAGAACTAGGAAGAGTCCAGTAAGTTGCTGATTCAAAACAACTGTACAATAAATCAATACTTTCATATGCACCAACAAAAAATGCTTCAAAAATTACACTAAATAGAGCCCCCCACTCATAACAACAAAAATTTAAAATCCCTAGAAATAACATAGGACCTAACAAAGAAAACTGTAGAAGTGATCTGCATGACTCAGACTTACAAAAGCTGAAAGACATATTACTGGAATAAGAAGTGGTATTATAAGAATTTCAACTTTTCCAGTATCAATTTAAGGTTTAACATGACTTCACTCAGTGAGTGCATTATTATTCTCATTTGTCCTGTGACCGTACCTGACAAAGGTCTTGTCAAGCTTATGTGGAAAAAAGCATGGTAATAGATACCCAAGAAAAATTTGCAAAACAAGAATAATCAGTAGATGTTACTTCTTGACTTGGAGCAACAACACTGCAGGAGAAAAACTTGGAGGCAGAATGAAGATGAAAGAAGGTTTTTTATTCTTCGGCTTTAGCAACCTCTCAAACTCTAACCTGACTCTTTCAGCAACCTCTCGAACTCTAATACTGACTCTTTACTTCTTCACTTTACTTCTTTACTTTACTTTCTTTTACTTTTACTTTCTTAGCTTAGAGAGAGAGAGAGAGAGAGAGAGAGAGAAAGAGAGAGGGAGAGGGAGAGAGAAAAGAGCAAGAGCTTCTTCTTTCTTCTTCGGCAGCCTCGGCCTGACTCCAACCAGCAACTACTTCTTCCTCCTTGCTCTGACTCCTCACCCAGTTATATACCTTTGGCATTAACAAGGACAGGTGCGTCACACAGTTCATGGGCATACAAAGATTCTTTATTAATATCAGGTGGAAACTAGAACATCTTTTATGGCCCTCAGCTAACCGCAATTAGCTATCTCCTATTAGGGCTCCTTCAAGTAGATACCTGTGCTATCTTTTTTAATGCATGTACACACAGCACTGCAATAATTTTTAAAGTACAGTGCTGCCTCAAGAAAAATCAGATGCTGGAAGATGAGGGGGGAGAGTGCTGAAAGAGATCATCAAAAAGTGTGAAACTCACATTTGTGAGGTGTAGCATTGTTTCAGGTCAGCTAGACCTTTCACAGCCCCATGAGCCATGGGTTCTGCAATGGACCCTTGAGTAGAAACCAGAGGACAAGACAGCCACCAAGCTATTACGAACAGGTGGTCTAACTACACCAAAGACCAATCACTGCAATCCAGGGGAAGAAGAAAGAAACCAGGAAGCCAGCCTCAGGATCGTCTTGAGAGTGTGCTATGAAACCACACAACATCTCCAAAGAGTGTCATTAACAGAACTAGCACCTTAAAGTGCTCTAATAACAACACGTTTATCATAGAAATGAAAATGAAGGAAGAAAGAGGGAAATTATAATTATACTTAACTCCACAACCTAGTGATAGCCACCACTGATATTTTAGTATGTTCAGTTCTTTTCTAGTTATGATATATTTATAATATGTATTATTCTAGGTACATTATATGTATTTATAATATGTATTATATGTATAAATATATTTCATAATTTCATATTAAAATTATATTTCCTATACTATCAGATCACCTTTGGAAAGAGTATATTTTAATAACTCTATGATTTTCCTTCACATTGGTATAGTATCCTCCTGAAGATTTCCCCATCTAGTAACAAATGTTATCAGATAATAAAAATCTAGTAATATAAATTGAGTAATAAGTATTGCTTGATATTTAGGTTTATGCCAACCCTTGCCTTATAGGAAATGCTTTAGTGAACATCTTTACCCAAGTGCTATATTCTCTGGTGATGTATTCACAAGTCTGATTGCTGGTCCTGCTATATGAACAGTTTTATGCTCTAGATACAGATGGCACAGGTTTGCTCCTTTTCCAAAACTTTATGAAGATCACATGCTTCTGTATGTAATAGAAGGCTATAAATGTTTTCTAAATCAGCAATGGCTAGATATCATCATCATTCACTGGGTTAAACCATCTGACTCAGCGTGATGGGGGAGGTAATTTTTCATTGCCCTTTGCCTATCACTCAGTTACAATTCCTCTACTTGGATTTTCTCATTCTTCTTGAATCAACTTTGGAAAATTATAGTTTTACAGAAAAAAATATCAATTTTCATGAGATTTTTTCAGATTTATTGATATACAACTAGATGTGACATCCTCAGAATTTTTCTCAATATCACATATTATGTCTAATTTCTCAGCTCCATTGATTCCTTATAAATTATATTCTGGAAAGTAAATTATTGACCCAGTATTTATTTTCCAGATGGCTGGTTGTTTGTCTTTCCATTTCTGAGTGATGGACATTTTCCATTAAATCCTTACACATCATCTCATGTTTTACTTGTCGACTGAGAACAGACCCCCTACACAGCATCCAGGGAGTTCGGACCCCATATGTGGTATCAAGGGAGAACGGACCTCCTACATGGCCTCCAGAGAGAATGGACCTCCTACACAGCCTCTAGGGAAACCCTGAAGTCTTTTTTCCATTTCAATTCAAGGGTTTTGGGAAAACCACAAACTTCCGGGGGCAGGGATGTTTTTTAGGGTCATTGCAAATTAACATCTGTACCATATTCACCATGGGGATAATTACCCACTCTAACTCGGTAACTCCAGGCACGTGACAAACAATCAGGTGACACTCAGTCCCAACCCAGGGGATAATTACCCACTGCTGCAAACAATGACCCCACCCAGCCTTCAAAACCCTTATCCAGGGGCCCTCATCACTGAAGGTGCCATTTGATGTGAAACCATTTTGCCATTGCTTGTCGAGCATCTAGTAATAATAGAAACCACCGTTCACTGTGACATTTAGACAAATCTACCCCATGACTATACAGGCTGTGATTTGAACAAGTCACAGAAGGGAGCTGGCTCAAGACTGTGCCCTGGGAAAGGAGTGACACTCAGACTCCTCTGCTCCCTCCTCCTCCACTCCACCATGCTGCCTCCGTGGGGATGCTTGACCCACCCTGCCCTAGAAGTCCCCAAAATGTCAGTGGAGGCACAAAAGTAAAACCATTTTAAAAACCCACAGTGATCCCGAAACTCCCTAATATTTACTGCCTGAACTTCTACGGAGCCCTGGGTGGAAAAAGGTAGAGAATAAATGTAGGTTTCTAACATTGGGTCCAAAGCTTCTGGAAAGGGACCACCTGTTGCTTAAGAAGGTCCTCAACTCAGCAGAAATACTGTCTGCAAAATTCCACACCTGATAAAACCCCCATGTGGCCACCTTTTGTTTTGAACCTGAAACATGCCTTGATTCCTCTCAGATACATTCAAAGGAACCATTAGCCTGGTGGGTCTCATGGCCTTCTTACTGCCAAACTAAAGTAGGGAGCACAGTAACTGGCCTGAATGCCTGGGGTGTGGCCAAGCAATGAAGCTATGGCACCAGCAACTGAAATATTTTGGGGTGGATTCAGGTCCTGGTTATGAAGAATGAAGGAGCTAATCCTACCATGAGGTTGCTAGGGATGAACTGTAATGAACAAAGCACATCCTCTATCAAGTCCTTCTGGGGAGTTCCTGAAGCACGCCACGCTTGCGTGCAATCCAGAGACCCACAGGCCATCCCTATAAGGCAGGCCTCACCAGGCTGGCCTGGGCACCCAGAGCCCTAGTGTCCAGGCCACAGCCCTGTGCCCTTAGCTCTCTCCCATATCACCTCCCCATCCCACCTGTACCTCAGTATCGCAGTTGCGGATGAGGGTGTCCCGGTTGGAGACCATGCCCCATGCTGCTATGCCGATGGCCACGATGTTCTCTTCCGAATTCCTGCTAATGGTGTTGTCTCGCACCACCTCACCGATGTACTTCATCAGGCCGTAATGGGTGCCACCCGTGAGAATCCAAGCACCTGTCAACCAGGGGAAAGCAAATGTTCTGCTGGTACCAGGTGAGGTTTCCAGGTTGTGCTCACAGACCCTGGCAAGCACCAGGATGCAGCTCTGGCAGCCAGGCCACAGGATGGGTGAGGGACCCCCCAGTGCTCCTGAGAGGCATTCCTCAGGAAACAGACTTGGGCCCCCGCTCTAGATCTGTCTCAACAGCCTCTCTGGGGTATAGGATCAGCAAGTCTGCATCTGCAATCAGTGTCCAGGGGAATCGTCGCACCAGCAGTAAATGCCTAGCCTGAGCCTTTGAACTAGCTACACTCTGCCCTCAGACCCCACAGGTCGGATTGGAGTGGACTCTTCCTGGAATGGCCCTGGTGCCTGCAATTTTGCTTTGCTTTATAATTATGTAATGATTATAATTTTGCACATGGGTCAGGTCCATATTTGATAATCTCAATGGCAAGGAATTTGCATGGGGATGCATGTGCGTGTGTGTACAAAATTGAAGTACATAAAAATACCTACAAAATATCATTTAGCATAATGGAAATGACCCTGGTCTAATCTGCAACCTGCACAAGAATCCACTGAGAGTAGTGACCGGCCTCTGGGGTTAGCTCTAGCAGTGAGTTGCGAGGCAGCTTTTCCTCTGGCTGTGAGAAGGCACTTCTGTTTACTATTTGTCTCCAGGGTCTAATTCAACTACTGTCTTCAGCAAAGAGGGACAGGCTCAGTCATCTCCCTTTTCAGAGCCCTTCCGATATTTTAAGATAACTTTGCGGTGGCCCTTACAAGTCTCCTATCCACTTCCTTCAGCCAATTCCCACAGGGCCCATGTTCCCCCTAAATGACCAACACAGAGGACCAGGAGACTACTAACTTCCCCTCTGGCCACCTCACTAACCTAAACAGAAATGAGCCCTTGTCCATGGCAGAGATTTTATTCTGTTTTCTTCTGCTATATTCCCAGCACCTAAAATGATTCTGACACAGATTTGGCACTTAGTAAGTGTTTGTTGAATGGATGAATGGTGTGTGTGTGTGTGTGTGTGTGTGTGTGTGTGTGTGTGTGTGTGGTGTGTTTTTTCAGGATTTAGTATGAAGGAAGCTAAACTGCTTAATTCCTTAACAAAGTAACTAACACAGTGACCCCTGAAATTGGTCAAGAAATTGAGAAGAAGACATGGGGGAATTTCTTTTCCACATTACAGAAAAACTCATCATTAACTAAGACTCCTTAGTCCTGTCAAATACTCATCATAAAAGAAAATGCAAAATGTTAAACTCAGATAAAGTGAGTCCACTTATAAGAAAACATTGGCCAAGCCTGAAATGAAGGGCAGTCCCCTGAGCTGTTGGTATGTACTCTGCAAAATGCAGTGAAGGACAGAGAAGGGCTAAGGACCCATGCCAGGGTTTGAAGGCTGCACTGGGGTGAGGGAGATCCTGCTTTTAAGAGGGACATGCTGAAGAACTTGGGGGCTAAGGCCACCAAGCCTGCAACTTACTTCAGATCATGCCCCCCCCCAAAAAATATAACATATAGACATTTGTGAAATAACAACAGACACTGGGGAAATGTGAACAACTGGGGACTCTAGGAGAAGCTTGTGAGGGTGTTCATCCTATCATTTTTGCAGCTTCTCTGTCGATTTGAAAATTTTCAAAATAAGGCTGAAAAGAAAGACACTAAGCTGAATATTTCAAGTAATAAAGTCACCATCATTTTTATCTCAAATGCTTACATGGTACTTAGGATCTGCACTATCTCTTCTTTCAAAAGTATCATTGATCTCAAAATTTAAAGGACAATCGGGCTGGGGATGTGGCTCAGTGGTTAAGTGCCCCTGGGTTTTGCCAGTACCGGGGGAAAAAATCTGAAAAAATTAAAGGACAATCAAATTTTCTTTTTGGGTGCACCAGAATATGCTGGGTAAAATCTTATATATGTAAATAATAAAATGGAACCTTCATATTTAAATAAAATGAACTCATCCTCAGGAAGCACCTTCAGGGGAATGGAAAGTGTTGCTTGGTGAGGCCACCTGCCCCGCGCGCCCTGTCTGTCCCCATGAGAATGCTGCGGTAATAAAGTAGTGGTTATCACGTGGCTCTGGGAGCACTGCGTCCCGCAGGTGGGCTGCACAGGTGGAGTCCTCCTCGTCACCCACCACGTGGCGCGACGCCCCCCCCCCCCCCCACCCCGGGACAGGTGGCACCTTTGGACTGAGCGATGTAGATGAGCCGGCTGAAGATCTTGCGCATGCGCGGCTTCAGGGCGAAGTTTTTGGCGCCGCCCGTCACGGAAATGACCAGGTTGGGCGTTTTCAGGTGCCAGTGCTGGGTCAGCAGCTCGTAGAGGGTTTCCGCGTCCGTGTCGCAGGACAAACGGATGTACTGTGGGGGAGGGAAAGCGTCAGCATGGTGTCCCCGTCCCGGGACTGCGTGGGTGAAGCTGCGGTGGCAGACGTGGGCAGAGAGGCCCGAACCCGGAGCACCACTGGGCCTCCACCCGCGCCTGGGAGGTGCTGGGAGCGGGGCAGCCTCGGCGCATTGGCATCTCGGAGTCCCGCTGCAGCGCTGGGTACATGTCGAGGGGCCCAGGCTGGGGTGGGCAGATCTGTGCACAGGCAAGAGAGGATGCTGGGCCCTCCTGGGCAGAGGCTGTGGAAGAGAGCAGCGGAGGGAGCCGGTGGCCTTCAGGGCCACCAGGACAGGGTATTGGACCAAGAGGGTTCCAAGGCCCAGGCTTCCAGCCAGAGCAGTCGGTGGACAGCGCTGTCATGGAGACAGGCAGCACCCAAGGATTTGAAGATGCCCTCATCTAACCATTAGACACCTGTGCAAAACTCTGTGACAGCTTACAAGGTGAGTGGGTAGAGGGGCATGTCACCTTGTCAGGACCACGTGCATTCTCACACCCCCCAAGCTAAACGGACAGTTCACAAAAGTATTCACTGAACTTTTGTGGCATGAAGCTCAACATGGGTGCTATAAAGAAACCCACAGTGTGTGTTAAGGGACAACTGTCCCTGCACAGTCCAGCTGAGCATAATCTGGTCACCACTTTGTGACTTTTGCAAAAAGTTAACTTTTTCTGCTGTCATTTCTGGACACTCCTGCCTCCCTACTATTTGACAATTAGCAGTACTTCAAGGTAGCCCAAGTTGTCTTAGCATACATACAAATTAGCCAGCTAAATAGAAAGCCACACTTACCTTGCCTTTCTTCCCCAGCGTCTCAAACTGAATATCCCCAAAGGCATCTGTTGGAAACTCCTTGGTGTGTTTCTTGTAATTCCATTTCTCGCTTTCATTGACCTGGGTGCCTTCCATGTGATGGCTCTGTGTGTAGCCACATTTGCACACGTTTTCCCTGAGCCAATGATATGGATGGGAAGGAGCAGATTTCATTCAATCTACTTAAGGCACGCACCATGGAATAACCATGCATTATTAAACTTATTATTAACTTAAACACAGGAAATTAAATTATTATTAACTTAAACACAGGAAAAAATTCTACATCATGTTATATTTTCAGACCATTTTCCTTATCTGTGTTGTTTGTACAGAAACTATTTTTGGTGTCTAATTCCTGTTTATTTTCCATTTGCCAACACACTGACCCTGTGCAAGGAGCTGGGGTAGGAGAGCAGAGCCCTGCCCTCAGCATCCCACTGTCCGTGCAAGCAGGCGTGGAGTTGTTGTGGGACTGGTCTCTGAAACCAGGGATCAATTTATTCAGCTGATCCTATGGGTCATAACACCCAGGAGCCCTGAGGCACCCTACCACTTTCCTGGTCGTTATTGCTGTGCCAAAGTGAGGTGAGTGGTCCCTCCAAGGGCTGTACTCACTGGGCTTACAAGGGGCCCCCATGTTGCAGAGTTCAGAGAGACCCACCTTTCTATAACAGATGTTAGCTACATGGGAGACTTTCAGTAATTTGGGCTGGACAAAAACAATTGCAATAAACAAACACTAGCTCTCCCCATTAGTACAACAGAACTAAGTGTAACTGTCCATTAGATGACACATGCGTCACAGGAAATTGGAAGAGGGTAGAAAGATAGCAAGTGATAACTCCTCTTCTTCTTCTCCTCCCATGATGTACCGCAATCACTCAACAAATATTGATTGACAGTGCACGCTGAGTCAGACCTGGACTGCACTTTGTGACATCCCAGGATGAACTAAATGCGATTCCTATCTTCAAGTGGCTCGCGATCCCTTGGGAGCAGCCAAATACAGACCTCGCCAAGTGTATCGAGGAACAGGAAAAACACTTCCTTTCATCCTGGCACAATCCCGTTCCTGTGAGGCTGACTGTGAGGGCTGGAAACGAGGCCAGGTGTGTAGCTCGCCTGGTCCATAGTGTGTGCTCTGTATGGGTGACCCTCAGCTAATGGGGGTGCCAAGCATGCAAGCCAAGAAGTAACAAAGGAAGCAGCAACCCCAAAGAAGCAAAAAATACAGTAGAAACATCTAAAAACACATTTATGATTATTTGACACCTCTATCTATTTCCAAAGAGTTGAACAGTAACAAAAGAAGTTCTAATATGGCAAAAAAGGAACAACTATTCACCCTCCTCCTGTTTGTTTGTTTGTTTGTTTTCTGCCTGTCCCACCCCTTGCTTCTGTCTCTCCTAGTCTTTTCTCTCATCAATCTTTGAACAGGATTCAGAAGAGTGGTAGGAATTTGAGGGACCAGGGCCAAGGAGGAGGACAACAGAACTGTGGTCATAAAACTTGCCCAGGGTCACTACCAAAGCTATCCTTGAAGAGATACAGTAATGGGGGGAAATCATCTACACAGGGGTCCCCACAAGCCACTGGCTCCTGTAAGGGGAATGGCTAGGGGAAGGCTGCCACTGATAGGTCAGTGGGGGCTTCTAGTGGAGATTACCCATGACATGGATCCTGGGGGTTAAATGACTCACAGCCCCATCTATACCATCAGCATCTGAATCCTGTGGACTGTCCACAGTTGACAGGCTCAGGAACAGAACATTAAGCCAAGATTGACATTGGTGTCCCTGTCTCAGAAATATGGGACCAAAAGAACTGCTCCCACCTCCCTTCAGGACTAGGCCTGGAACATGGAAGACCCAGGCAACACAGTATCAATCTGCAGGTGGCCAGGAGCTGAAGATGAGAGGTGGGCGGACAGGACTGACGGAATCCCCACGGGTGCAGTCATGGTTTCCAGCCATCCTAGAGGCCCGGTTTCCCAGTCACTCTTCTCTTAAGTGGCATTCCTGTCTCCTTAGCAGATCCCCTCTTTAAGGCTAAACTGGTTGAGCTCTTTGCAACTGAAAACCTTCATTACTATAGAGTGGGGAAATTACCTTGATTCAAAATATTTGTCAAAAAATTCAATATTTGCTAGAGCTATAAAGAGTGAGCTAGAGACAAGATCCCCAAACCATTTCTCTAGCAGCATCCTGTCCTCCAATCAGAACAGCTCCCAAGGGCACCACACCATTTGGCCAAGAAAAATGTCACACAGAATTGAGCACAGTTTGCTCAGCCCTTTCTCTTACAAAGTCCCTGAGGACTTCCCAAGCTGTGGCTGACACCCAACTCTCCTCTCCTGTCTCCATCTCTGTTAGAGTTCCACCATCCTTTGGCATATGTCTTCACCCACCCAACTTCATTGCAAGATGGAAAGAGAATTCCCTCCCTCCTGTCCTTGATACAACTGAAGACATACCCTTGACTCCTTTTCTCTGCTAAAGGTTGGAGTGAGTCTCAGGTGACTATAGGCAAGAGAGTTGTCTGGCTCTGTCCTGATGGTTTATGGGCTGGTAACCCTCCAACCACCAATTTGTGTGAATTGGATACAGATGAAGAAGAGGGTTTGCTAGAAAGGCACAAGGAGCACAGATACCTGGAAGAGGAATAGGGATAGCAGAGAGAAGAGCTAAAGAGGACAGGAGGCACCAGGAGCCTAGGTCTAGTCCTCAGACCAAGAAGGCTGAATCCTGCAGAGCTACACTATCCAATATGGTAGCCAGTAACCCATGTGGATGTTTAATTTTGCATTGAAATTAAATAAAATTAGAGAATCCAGTTCTTCCGTTGTAATGTCCACATTTCAAATGATCAGTAGCCACACGACTGGCTTCTACATTGGACAGCACAGATAAAGAATACTTCCATCACGTCGGAAAGTTCTGCTGCACAGTGCCACCAAAGTGGGATACTTCCTGTTTCTGCCTGGAACCCAGCATGGCTGAGATAGTGAGAACTGAGGAAAGCAAACCAGATCCAGGGGCTATGACCTCAAGAGTGCCAAGAGGTGACCCCTTAGCTAGGCAGCATGTCTCAGAGCATACCCAGCAGGGGCAAGGGTCCAGCATCACCCTCCAGTGACCTCTCAAGAAACAGATACCCAAGGGACTAGAGTTGACTGGGCTTTGCACATGTGTGACAACCCCAGGGTCTCATAGGGGAGACTTTAGGCAGTGGTCAGCTAGTATGGCAAATTGCAGCAAAAGAGGGGTGTCAATATTTACAATCACTTCCTTTGATTCACTTGTCTGATGGCATATTCACATAACCAAGGAAGAGTAGAAATAATAGGGGGAACTTCAAAGCTTATAGAGTCTTTCCCCTGGAAACTGCATTCCTTGTGCAATGGGAACTGAAGGTCCCTGGGTCTCCCTGTTCTCTGCTTGTGTTGCTGAGATCTGTGACAGCTTACCACACCTCCCATCATTCTGACCCAGACTCGAGATGTCATCAAGCACTGGAAGGTAGACAGTGATACATTTCCTTCACTTATATGCACTTCCTCTTCTGCTAGCAAGTGCACCCTGATTTTCATCTGAGGAAGCCTCCCTTTCTACACTGGGTCACTGAGGACACATCACCCAAGCTCGACTTGGAATCAATATTTCATCCTCCAGCCCCAGGGGTTAGCTGAGAAATGAATATACAGCCCAAACCAGGACAATGAGAGCCATGAACATCTGTCCAGGACATTGGTAGAACCTCTAGGGACAAGGCCCTTTCCCCCAGCTGATATAATGGTAAGCTGTTAACACATGAGCCAAAGAATGGAGACCATTTATCCAATATGTATGAAGAGCCTGCTCACCTGAGAAGGACAAAAACTATAGGTGGGGAGGAAAGGGACAGGGTGACATCGTGGGAACTCTGGATCTAGCTGGGCTTTTCAGCCACAAGACACTAGTATCACACCCTACAGACCTACTTCCATGGAAGCTCATGAGACTGGATATCTGGAACTGAGAGTGTGTTGATGAATTTGACCTGTATGAAGCACTGCCATTATTAAAAACAGAGGCAGCTGGGGAGAAAGAAAAGGTACAATCTTGGAATCAAAGAGCCTGAGTTCAAATCCCTATCCATATTCCATGTGATCATGAAAGAATACTGAACCCTCTTGGCTTGTCTGTCAAATGATAATCTCAGCTACCTTGCAGGGGCATTGCAGTGTTATAAATCAAGTGTGTAAAGTCCTATGACATAGCCAATGCTCAGGAAATATGTGTTGAATGAATGAAACTATGTTCTCTACCAGTTAAATGAATAGATTGACAGCAGAGTCCTTCAGGGAAGCATTTGAAGAACAGATAGCCAGCTGGAGGAGTTTGTACTCATCAGAATGATTCATGAGGAGCAAATTTATACCAATGACAAAGCAGAGATCTCCTAGTTTTTCTGATGTTCATTTTCTACCTCCAACCTTGTCAGAAAACACATCCTATTGAAACTTGTTAGGCTCATGGTAGGCATTTTATGTGCTACCTTATTGAATCCTTACCAGAACCCCTGAGGTATGATTTTGCTAGGTTTTTAGGATAAGAGAATTCAATTGAGGAAAAACATAATTGGCTCAAGGTCACATAGTGAAGGGCAGCCAAATCAAGTTTAGAACCAAAGCTAATTCTAAAGCTCCTGCCACTGCTACATCTCTGCTCTGTTCATTGTCTCCATTCAACAGAGCACCGATCCTTCAGTTGAAAACTACAGCAGCGACTTCCAATCCATTAATAGCCTCACTCTAGTGAAAGAGCAGGAGCAGAGAGGAACAAGAAGAGCAAGAGTTTAGTCTCGGGTGGGTTTAATGAGATCCAGGTACATCCTCCGCCAGCCTGGTCAGCAGCTTCCCACCCGTGCATTCGCTCCCTGGCTCATCTGTGTTGGTCTCCGAGGATGCTTTTGTAACCCAACCTTGATGTGCCCAAACTCAGAGTAGATGAAAGCTCAGGGAGAAGGGAAGGTGCAAAGACCACAGCTGGGAGGAAGGGCCACTCAGATTAACACGTGTGCACAGACGTGTCGTTGCCTGGCAACTGCTGTCGAGCCAAGTCCATTACCAAGGCCCCCAGGTTGGGCTCCCAGGCTCCTGGGAGTACTGCAGGGGGTGACAGCCCCGCTCAGCAACCTTAGCAGCTGCTGTGCCACCAAAGCTAAAAAATACACAGGAAATGATAGAATTAGGGAAGAACTATAAGGTACTTGCCAGATCTCTTGATCACACACCCATTTCTGGGAATTACAAGATGAAAACAACCTTCATAATGCACTAATGGGCTTTTATTTGTTTGTTGTAATGGTGGCTGATAATTAATTTTTAAACACGGAAGCGAAAATGGAGGGAAACGGTAACTTACGTGGCCTTGGAATCTTTGGTAAAGAAGACACATTCCCGCTTCTTAAAATTCGCTTGAATAAAATTCACCAGGTCCTTTGGAGAAAAACATTGGATAACAAATTACTGGTTTATTCATGCCTCCTGATGAGATGAATGAATACTAAATACATCCAAGCTACTACAAAGGTTGTAACAACTCACCACAGGGGGCCAGTGCTTTGGGACTACTACACCAGGATTTTGTTGTTGTTGTTGTTGTTTTAAAGGGAGCATAAATTTAAATTTTTGTGACTAAATGCACATATTTCCAAATGTTACTTAGAGTTGTCTTGTACGTAGAAATCATGTTTTTCTGTCTCTAAGGCTACCAGGAGGAGTAAGCCCTGCATAATTGTCTAGCATTAAAAAAAAAAAAAAAAAAAAAGTATCAGCACAGACTTCCATTCCTTTTCTGCTTGCTTTTTTAAAGATGTTTCAAAACCTCCTTCCATGGTTGAATGTATCCCCCTGTAGGCAAGGTGGTTAGGCATATCTGAGGCTAATTCTGACAAACACCAAAGCCTTTATGAACCAAAAATTGCCTTTAAGTTGGCAGAAACAAGCTATTTGAAAACAGATGAAAAAATGCTTTGAAAATACCTACACTCTTCAAAACAAGTGAAGATATCTGCAACATACATTAATCATCATATGATTGATGACTAGAATATATAGGGATAATAATTCAGGAAGAAAAAGACAGACAACCCTGTGGGGAAAATGGCAAGAGACAAGAAAAGGTGTCGAATAAAAGAGAGCACAAATAACCCACAAACACACAGGGCTGGATCTTATTACTAATGAAACAAATGTGAAGTAAAACCACAGTGAGATCTCATTCCACGCACACCAGCGGAAAAGACAATAAATACCCAGCAGGGTGAAGTGGGGAGCTGGGGCTCAGGGTGAAGAAACTGGTACAAACTCAGAAGAAAATGGCCCTATAAAGTCATTTCCCTGGGGAACAGGCCCTTGTGGAGAGAGCAGGGGTTTCCCTGAGTGACCCATACACTCTGAATGCCTGGTGATGAGATTGCGGCTTCAGAGAGCATCTTGACCTTGGGAGCTGGACATGCTGGGGTCTTGCTTCCCCAGCAGCCCAAATCCACTCCCCACAGAGCACCAGGTACTGATGGCCGGAGAGCTCAGACGGCTCCCTGCACAGTTACCTCACAGACGGGCTGGCAGCGAAGCCACGGCAAGGCCTCACCAGCACCACTACAGAAGGATGGGGTCCCTCTCCCGGAGCGAGGCCCACAGGACCCCTTCTCACACCCCATCCCCTGCCCTGGAAAGTCCTGAGGAATCAGAGAATGGGGACCACATCTTCCTCTTTCCCATCCTTTGGACCTAAGTTCCCCCACAAATTCTGTTTCTTAAACCCAAACCCCATGAAGGAGAAATAGACACATTCACTCACTGGCCTCAACCCCAGGGACGTGCCTCAGGGAGACCGGGGGACACACCCAAGGGTGTTAAGAGTGGTGTTGATCCTAATGGCAAAAGCTGGAAGCCAGAAGTCCAGCCCCTCAGGCTGGACAGACACGGGCATGTGGCAGAACTCGGCACAGCAGGGAAATGAATCAGCAGCGGCTGCTTGCATCAGTGTGGACAAATCTCAAAACCAGTGTAAAGAATTCACCAAAGAATCCTTACAATACAATCCTGTGACTACAAAAAGTGGACAAAGCTAAACATACCTAAAAAAGCCAGGAACCAGTAACTGTGACCCAAACTTCAGGAGAGTGGTTATGACCTCTGAAGCAGAGGACCTGACCTCCCACAGGCAGGGCACAGGGGAGGTTCTGAAACACTGGCAACATCCCATGCCTCAAGCTGGTAGTGGGTACGGGCGTTCCCAGTGACCTTTAGTCTGGACATTTCCACGTGAATTTCACAACAAAATAGTTGCAATGCTCATCTGCATGGAAGAATTTTGAAAATCTGTGATGCCCATTATTTTATGTAATATTTTTGATTCACTGAAATAATTCTGAGTCTGTGTCCCACAGATGTGAACAGTCAGCAGCCTTGTGAGCTCTGGAATCAAGGCTGATGGTGCAGGCTGGTGGTAAAAATGGCCTGGTGCTAACAACTCCCTCTGTAAGTGCACTGTGCAGAGGGGTGCGTGTCTGCTAGGGCAAACAGGAGCACCCAGAACTGAGGATGCCCTGGGCAGCCTCAGCAGTCCTGCCTGCCAGGGCTGCCTGCTCCCAGGCAGGGTCACCCTGGGCGACAGGAGCAAGGCAGCAAGAGCCCCAGATGCACCAAAGCATGGGGCGGAGTGGACCCAGCCGGGGCCCCTCCCTCCCACATTGCTTCCTTGTTTGGAGTCAGAGAAGAGCGAGGGGTGGGGACAGCCAGAAGCCACCACAGCCTCTGCATCCTCCATCTCTCACAGAGCCAGGACTAAGTCGAGACGTGGGCAGGCTCTAAGGATGCGCTCAGTACTGGGGGCCCGCAAGTGCAGGGCGGCAACCCAGGGCAGTTTCCCACCGTGGGCATCTCACTTGCCGGTCCTGGTCGTGAGAGGTGGGCCCCAACCAGAAGAGGGCAGCGGCTTTAGCTGTTCACAAAGCCAGGCCCGAATAACCACCAGGCAGAGCAAAGTACTGAGGTGACCAGCACCCCACCTCCCCCATTCCTACGCCTCCCTGTCTTTGCAAAACCAGCCAATATCCTGACCTCAACTCCAGAGTTAGAGGGAACCGACCTCAGACTGGAAGGTTATCTCTGCTTCCTGGTGACTGAGCATGTCTGAGATGGCCAGAGAGTGTAAGGGGCGGTGGGAGGGAGCTGCCTAGGTGTTGGGAGATGGTGTCCTGTTGGCATGGCCACCTGAGGACGTTGAGGGGCTCTTTGAAAAGAAGGCAGACGGGTCACCAGATAATCCTTACTGCCCAAGTGCTGGGCAAGGGGCCGGGCGCCCGACTTACGCTCTCACTGTAGGACACGTCTGTGCTCCGAGACACGCTGGAGTAGAGTGTGCGCGTGCTGCCCAGAGTGCCGTTCCTCCTGCTCCTCATGCTGAACCTGGCACCCTCGAAGGACATCTTGCCTGGGGAGATTTGGGGGTTAGTGTGGTTACACAGCAAAAGGGTCTCCTTCAGTGCTTGGCCCCGACGCCCCTTCCCTCCACCGTCTCTCTGCTCTTTGCCGTGCGTCCCGCACGCTATCGGACCCACCAGGGAAACTGTACCCATGGTCCAGTTCCTATCCAGGCTCCGAGACCTGACTGGCCTTTCCACCCTTCAGCACATCTTCCCCGGTCCCTCACGCCTGGGTGACCCCACACGCACACACAGCGGCAGAGCACATGGCGCCATATTGCAACTCCCTCCAGCCTGGGCACTCTGGGGAACAGACCGACTGGTTGGTCCCTCCTGGAGCCCCTCACAGGGCTCACACCAGCTACCTGCTAGGTCAATGGATGTGGAGAAACTAGCAGCTTGTATGGACACAGAGGACATGGCCACTGGGCCAGGAGAATCCTGGCTCTGATCCAGTCAAGCAAAGAGGGAAAGGGACCTTGAAAAAGGGCCCCAGGCAGGGCCTGAGGAGAGTGTGCCCAGGACAACCTGAGACTCTGGAGCAGCTGCATGGGCCCCAGGAGGCGGCACTTCCTCCTAGGCTCTGGGACAGGCCAGGGAACCTCCTGTGTCCTGATGACGCTTCCTGACTGTCCTCACTCTTCCCACACCAGGACCCTCTTGTCCAAGCTTGGGAGACCCCTCCCCTCTTGTCTGCTGAGCTCCAACTTGGACCTACACCCCCAGCTCCAGACAAAACCTCTGACCAGACTATCTCGCTTCCCCAAGTCATCCTGCAGATGCAGTCAGCAGGACATTTCTAGAACAAAATCATCATCCTTCCTATACACCTGCCCTGTACCCCTGCCTGCAGGGACCACACTCCTCCCTGTCTGTCCCCACCACACTCAGGTGGCAGCTCCTCCTCGCCCTCACCCAGGGCTCTCTGATTGCCCACAGATGCTTCTAGGGGCCTGGCTGCTTCCCCAGCTGAAACCACACACCTCCCCTCCCCTGAGCCCCTCATCCCCCACCTGTGGCCCCACCCTCTGTCTGGGACCTCTTCCCACACATCCTCCATCTCTCCATCTCCTGCCCACCTCCAGGTCTAGGCTCAGCCGTCCCCCCTCCAGGGAGATGCCCCAGGTTGTGCATGCTGGCAGGTACCATGCTGTTGGCATCAAGACTTGTTCAGCGATCTGTTCAGCCCTGTTGTCTTGCTGAGGCCAAAACCTCGTCCACCTGGCTCACCACTAGACTTCCTGGCCCAGCAGAGTGCAGGAGTTAGATCTGCACACCATTTACTAAGCGAATCATTTGAACAAGTCAACATCCCCTCGAAAATCCTCCTTTGGGCTACGAACTACCCTCACGTTGCCTCCCATAACCTCCAGACGCAGAGCAGACCCCCGGCTCACCCGCACCCCATTCCTCACCTCTGGGCCCGTGAGCCTGACTTCTCAGCCAGAACACAGGCCCCAGGCCAGGTGCAAATTCTCCTGAGCCACAGAGACTGGACACTTCTTTAAAACCCACTCACGATGGGCGGTCCAGAGTGTTTAAAACCCTGAGTGATTCTTTTACTTCTCTCCCCAGGCATTTCCAAGAGAGACTCCGAGTATTAATTGGTACTTTACATACAGTATGGTAAAGCCACAAATCAATCCTGCAAGGTATTCGCAATTACTCCCACACAGCCAATTGCTCCTGAGCGGGGCGCCAATGTTTAGAAAGTGATTTCATTTGCCTCACAATGAAAAACTGCTTATTTTGTAGCAAAGGCAAAAGTGTGTTCTGGCTTTTGAATCACATTTCCGCCAACGAGAAATGGGAAACCCACATATGACGCAGCAGCCACCCTGGCCTGGCGTCTCCAGGGTCACTCCCAGGCACGCGTCTCTAACCGGCTTTCAGAGGCCAGCTGGTGCCCGGTTGCCCTGGGGTCCGGGCACTCTTACCATGCCCTCCACAGCAGCCTGTCTAGGTGCACAGGCTATTTCTGTTCCTGACACATTCTGCCAGGATTTAGGCCTTGGAGTGACGGAAGCCAGGCCTTTGGAAGAAGAGACATAAGGCCCAAAGCCCAAGGCCCAAGGGAAAAGATGGGAAGAGGGAGCAAGAAGAGAGGGCCCCAGGGAGCCCGGGAGAGGGCCAGCAGAGGACGAAACTCCCTGAAGGAGAGAGCTGGAAAGGCTGAAGCCAGGAGGCAGGAAAGCAGAGGAAGGTGTCCCGGGAGGAGTCCAGCCACCTGTCTGTGCCAAGGAAAGAAAGAAACAGAAGCACCAGCAGGCCCAGGACCCTAAGCCCCCTGGAAAGATGGACAAAGGGCCAGAGTCCAAGTCCACCAGATGAGGGAACACAGATCTCCAGTCCACACGAAGACCCACCCGCCCAGTGAGCAGTGGACACCAAGGAGGGGGTCCAGATGCCAGCATTTGCTGTTGGGGCAGGTGGAGGGCAGACTGTGCCCTCCACCTGTGATCACGTGATGGGGGTGGGTGGGGTGGGCTAGAGCTGCTTCCTCCCTGCAGAGCCTTGTGTCAGTAATGTGTCAGTAATGCAGTGAGACACTGAGACGTGATCACGTCCACCCAGTGACTGGCCGTGGAGAACCCAGCAAAAGAAACACGTGAACAGGTCACTCAGAAGATGCTCATTGCTGAGTTATTTATTCGAGGGAAAATTGGAAATGATCTAAATTTCCATTAGTAGGAGAGTGTTCTACCCAAGAGGTAAGATGATATGGAAAGATAACTGTGATGAGGAAGTCACAGCAAGTATTGCAGTGGCCACAGGAGGACTCGGGAAGCAGGAAATCCTGGTACGTGAAGGCTCTGACTTGGGAGCTTGGGTCCGACCTTGAGCTAGAGGTTCCTTACCCAGGTGGCACCTCTGCAGTGAAGGCAGCCATCCGTTACTATGCAAATGCAAACACTAGATAGAAAGCTCCAGATACATGGAACCCACACGCTGAAAGGTCAACACTGCCACACGGGGCCAGTGTGGCTATGAGTGGTTTTAACTTTATCCTTTTATTTCTTATGGGTTTTTTTCTTTTCAAATTAAATATCTTGCTTATGCCATCTGGAAAATACATTGAATATATAGGAAGCGAGTCTAGAGGCTGGGCAAGGTGGAGTTAACCAGTGACCTCAGCAGCGTCCCTCCCAGCAGGCGGGAGGGTGAGGACAACACATGGACGCCCTGATGTCCGAGATGGCTCATTCCCCAGGGCACAGGGCAGGGCATGGAGCAGGGGTGCTGAGGGCTGGGGCTGCTCTGCCTGCTGGAAAGAGCTGTCTGAATGTTAGCAGAGAGGGCGCGACCAGGGAGGGGAGAGATCATCATGTAATAACTGTGCGAAGGGCAGAGCATGGAGGAGTCCATGGGGGTGGACGGGGGCAGGAAAGTGAAGATGAAGGAAAAGATGGTCGACACTGACGCGACCGTTACCGATGGGAAACTGTGAATTTTCCCCATATCATAGTCTTTGAACTCTTTCCTGGACATGGACTCTGTTTTCCTACCACGCCTTCCTGTGGATCACACTCTCACTCCAGAGAAGAACTACAAGTCTGTCTACCAGCAGAGGCTTGATGGGGTGCTGCTGGGTTTGGGGGCCTCGGTCACCAGCCAGGACTAGAGCAGCAACTTAAAAGGAGCTCCTTAGCTCACCCCCAAACTGCTGGGGGCTCACAGACCCCTACCCCACCACAGGAGCAGTGCTGCATCTATCAGGCATCATCCATGGTTCTAGAAGGTTCCTCCTGGAGAAGGACACCTGATCTGGAGCCTTTGGTCCACTCTGGTCACCTAATTGCACAGTCAGAGGGACTCCTGCAGCTCCAGGCTCTTGGAATGGATAAGGGAACCAATGCTTTACTCAGGAAAAAAGCTGTTCAATGGTCTCCTCCGAATGGGGCTCCAGAGGTTAAAGCTGATGGACTTCCTGGTGACAACCCCAACACTGGGAGTCAGCGCTTGCTTCACACAGAACTTGAACAATACGACTCATAACTCCAAACGCTAACATGAGGGAACATGACACCACCATGATTTATAATTCTCGTGCTCTTGAAACCTCACCCAAAATATGATTCCCCCTCAATGGAATCAGATGTACTGTGCATGGCTTTCACATCCTGCCCATTGAGAAGGCTGTGGAATGTAGGCCTCGAGTCTGGGGCCTTCCTCTTGCCTCCTTCTTCACTCCATCTACGTGCGTTTCTCTAAATCAATGGCACATCAAGAAAATGGCACTGCTTGGGTGTGGGCCAACCTTCCTGAGGTGACCTCCCCAAACAAATATCCACCAATAAAATGGCACCGGGGTGCCCCACAAGTTTGGATGACAATGTTTCACAGGGGTGACTTCATGCAATTTACCAGCTCCATCTGTGTGGCGTTCTACCTCTAAAGCATCCCGGGGCTGAGGAATGAGCCAGAAAAACTCTGGTGTCATCTCAGACCAGAAGCTCAAAAACACATGGAGAAATGAAAGGGGTCATTTTCTTTAATAATGAAAGATACAACATCCAGGGCAATTGTGATACACCAGGAAACTTTTTTTTTTTTTTTTTTGATACCGGGGATCGAACTCAGGGGCACTCGACCACTGGACCACATCCCCAGCCCTTTTTTGTATTTTATTAGAGACAGGGTCTCACTGAGTTGCTAAGTTGCTGGCTTTGAACTCACGATCCTCCTGCCTCAGCCTCCCAAGTGCTGGGATTACAGGCATGCGCCACCGCGCCCGGCTAGGAAACATCTCTTGATGACGAGAGCTTTGAAGGAAACAAGGGCTATCATGATATAGAGAAAGCAAAACTGAAGGAAAGCAAGGGCTTGGGAGTCCAGAAGAACCAGGCTGGGCTCCACAGCCAGCCAGTCACCAACTGAGCCTCTATGGGGTCTCGGTTCTTGACCACTGTGTCACATCCCCAGCCCTTTTTTTGTGTTTTATTTAGAGACAGGGTCTCACTGAGTTGCTAAGTGTCTCGCCATTGCTGAGGCTGTCTTTGAACTCGCGATCCTCCTGCCTCAGCCTCCCAAAGTGCTGGAATTATAGGTGTGCACCGCCGTGCCCTGCTTGTATTTTGCTTTTGAGAGGAAAGTTGCCTTCACATTAATTTTCATTGGCACGTAGTGAACCAGAGAGAAAGAAATGAGCAGAGGGTAAAATCAGAGACCAGGATATGGGAAGCCTGTTTTAAGGTCCTGGGGAGGAGGAGGTGCTAGAAATTGTATGCTGACCCTGCTGGTGGCCAAAACAAAGGGACAAACATGGTCAACTGCCAAGTTTCAGGGCTTCTGTAAAGGAACACAAAACCCACGTTGGCCACTGGGGAGGCCAGCTGGGAAGACCTGCGGCTGGGGGAGCACACAGGGGTCGCACAGGGGCTCTGAGTGATGGGCGAACGCCCCACGGGCCTGCAGAGTGATGACCCAGACCTCCTCCTCCTGTGCGTAAAACGCTGCTCACACCACGAGCATGCAAGAAGCTGGTGAGACCTGGGTTGTGCCGGTGCCAGTCGCCTGGTTTGGGTCCTGGTACGATACTGTGTTTATGTGTGATGTTACTGCCAGGTGAAGGGTCCAGGGAACGTTCATGCAATATCTTTTCAACTTCCTATGAAGCTATTATGATTTCAAGATAAGAAATTGGAAGGAAATTATGCTTGTCCTACACACCGGGTCTCCTGGTGAGAAACATCCCAGGCCTGACCGTGGGGTTCCTACAGCAAGGCGGTCTTTCCTAACACCCTGAACGCAGGCGGCCTCACTGACGCCCACTCAGTGGGTGCATCCCGATGGCAGGCCCAAGCAGGGGTGGGGTTCCCAGGGAGAGACCTGAGAGCCCCGCCAATCTTGGGACTCAGATCTAACTACGTAAAACCTCTGCTTTCCTTTTTTCACCCACACCGCTGTTATTTCTGCTCATCACCTTTGGTCTCAAGGACCACAGACGTGTCTGATGAATTTAGCAGAATCGGAACACCCACCACCCAGGTGGGTGCCCTCCGTCAAAATGCCAATCAAGATGGGCTCTTGAAGCACCATCCACGGTCTTCACAGCTTCATCACAGATGGTGAAGATGTGCTCGAGCTCCCACCCAGGACGCAGGTGAGCGCGACAGGCTCACTCCCCGGGCTCATCAAACTCCATGGCTGGGCCCCCTGGGTGCTTGGGGACTCTGGGCTGGGCCCAGGTCAGCATCTACAGTATGTTCACAGGCGCTGACGAGGATGCTGGTCTCAGGGCCACACTTAGGGAACTATGGTCCATAAAAGGGAGCTACAAATGACACCAGCCACCCCCTTGCAGGAGCCCTGTTTGGGGATTGACTTGAATTGCGGTTGACTATGAGCCGTGGAGATTTGGCCTATGTCGCCACCCGTAGTCTCACGGGATTGTTGCGGGATCTCGAGTGACTTGGCCGAAATTGCTGATCGGGTCAGCGCCATTTTTAGTGGTGTGTTTGGCGTATGGTAGTTGTTGTTAGAACCAGAGAGAAAAGTTATCAGAATAAAAAGCTGTTTGTCTCCAGTTTGCTTCTGAAGTTCTTCCCGCGGCTCCGTTGCTCCAAGCGCTTCAGGTGGCTACACCCCCTCATTCTAGGACTGCAATAAAAGGCTCTCCTAACTCATGATCAAAAATTTTACAAACACAAGCACAAAACTATAGGGTTGTGGAAGAGGCGGCATCGTGCAAACTCCAGCACAGGGCCCTCTGCAATCACAGCCTGAAGTTATGAACAATGGGACTGGTTCTGCCAGCACATAAAACCCACCTCCATCAGCACAGGAACACGTCCAGACCTCAGACACAAACAGCAGCTGTGCCCTACGATGCCCTCCACGTGCCAAGCACTGTGCTCTGCCTTTTCATGCACCAATTCTTCCAATCTTCCTGTGAGTTATGCGAATTATAGTCTCATAAACGAAACAGAGAGGCTAGTAACTTTCTCAGCATCACAGCTGATACGTAGAGGATTCGGGATTAGAATCCAAGCAGGCTGGCCTGGAGGCCCAACCTTTAAACTTTAAGTCACTTCATTCCATTTCCATGCTCCTTTTGGAAGGTCTATCTTGTCATTTCTGTTTATATCAACACATTACCAAACTCTAAATAATTCGGAACCTCGTTTTTGTTTGTTGGAGCAGAGGTTGGCCACTGCTGCTTTTATTATTGGTGCTCACAAATAATGTTCAATACTCTAGAATAATCTAGAAGTCACCACTAACAACGGCAGACTCCTGCATTCTTTGAGCCCAGGGAAAAATTAGTCTGGTTTGTTACTGTCCCAACGCAAAATGGCATTTGGCATGTTTTTAAAACTGCTTTTTAGCTCATCCCTCACAGGGACCAAACCAGTCCCAAGACGCTGCTTTCAAGCAAGAAGGATGCAGTCTCTTTATAGGAAAGGCGTCCTCATAGTGCTGAACGGAGCTCTGGGGAGGGTGTTCCAAAGGACCCAGCCCCAAACCCCAGCCTGCTCCAACCTTCACTCCCTTCTATTATTCATGGTGACGGTGAGTGGGACACTTACAGAGCTTCAGATATAAATGACACTGTCTGGAGCAGTCCTCCTCCTATCCTGACGCACTGTGGTGGTGTGTCACAGGGACCCATGGGTAGACTGCACCTGGGCCTTCTCCCCTGTCCCCCCTCAGGAGAAGAACCGAGGTCTTTGTGGCAGGCGCTGTCCTGGCTTTCCACCTACCTCTGTCAGCCAAAAGTGTGATGTTGGAATAAATGGGTGGAACCTGGAAAAGGGGCCAAAGCCCATGGGGGCTCCTAAGGTCATTGACCCCAAGGTGTCCTGCTCCAAAGAGCAGAGGCAGGAGACAGGAGGGGGACAGACGGCGGATGATGCTCAGGGGGCTGAGCCTCCTGGAACAAGGGAAAGGCAGGGTCCCCCAGGAGCCTGGACCCTCCTACCTCCATAGGGGCTGAGAATGACACCAATCCTTAGGCAAGACAAAAAAATTAAGAGTAAACAATCCCAGCGTGGTTCCAAATTTTAAAGAATCCTCAACCCAAAGCCACAACCCTGGAAGGAAGTTCTTCCCACTCAAGATCTGATCAGCGGAGCCGCCCGTCGTCCCTCAGGTCTGTTTCTATGAGCAGGGCGAAGGGACATCAGGAACAAGCTCTAAGCTTGGCTTGAGAAGCTTAGCACCAACAAAGTGAGCACGGCCATGGTGGCCTCAAGATCACACAGAGAGAAAACCTTTAATTATTCATCCAAGCCAGTGCTTCGGTCTTGCTTCTAAATATTACAAACAGTAAGCCTGTTTCGACCTCCTTTCAGACTCCAGGACCCGCAGCTCGTGAGAGCCAGGGGAACAGACCTCTCCCCCCTGTGGCCCTCAGAGAAGGTCACCATGTTTCACCATGTTCTTGGTTTAAGAAAAACTTAAGCTCTGTCCCCAGTCGATGTGAGAACACAGAACTAATAGGTGGTCAGTTGCCAAGCTAGTATGACAGTGACTTTTGTACTAGAGCTCACTTGAGGAAATGTCTAACCCAGTCAATCAGAAGAAAGGCTCTGTAGCCAAATTTAAAATCACTCATAAATCGAGCCGAGAACTATGTACTTCTAAAGAAGTGCAAATGAGTGGATCTGCCTGCCAGCTGCAGTTTGCTTATGCCCCCATCTCTGAAGAATTTTAAATCATTTCAAATCTTCACAGGAAAACTAAGTGACATCCTTCCCAGAGACATTAAACTTCAATCGATTCTGCAAGTTACAAGGGAGGGCAACCTTATGGAGAGAAGAAAAGCAAAAGTTGAGAACCTACCGAAAGTGGTGGCTTCAGGCAGGATTTCCTTTCACCCCAAGAGCCTGCTGTCTGCTCCCTCTCAGGAGGAGAGAGGCTTTTATAAGTGGAGCCTTCGCCCCGCCTCCTCCTCTGAGGCTCTCTAAAGAAGAGGAGAGAAAAAACTGATCACTCTGAAAGAGGATTCTTAAAGCCAAGGCAACAGTGCAGTCACAGAGGATGGTATTTTAAATGCTTGGTAAGGCAGTGACATCCCCACCCTGGCTTGCCAGTAGCACCATAGTATTGAATCATACCACAGTTTAATTTCTACAGCTACTGGCATATTTAAAAAACCGCAAATGAAATGGAAAATGCTCATTTTGGAAAGCAATGACAAGATTAATTAACAGATTAAAAACCCTTAATTAACGTTAGGGAAAAATCCTTAAGTAGAGGAAATTTAACAACATTGCTTTCTTTCTTTTCTTTTTTCCCCCCAGATTTTGTTAGCTTTCTCCACACCAACATATATTCAGCATGGGCAGTGTTTGAGAGGAGGCCACTGCTGGCTTTATTAATTTGTAGTCATTTCAAGGTGTCCTTTAAACTATTTTGTCTTTGTAAAAACTTTTCCAGGAGAGAAGAAATAATTGCTGGTGGGTGACTTTCAGTTTAAATGTTTGGCTCTAATTAATGGCCTGGAGTGCTGGCTATTACTTCTAATATTTCAGCTGTTATTTCTCTCATGCTGTGAAGCACATACTATACCAGGTAGGATCGTGTAATTTAAAAGTTGATGACACAGGGAATACAGATGCAAAAACATGAGAGATTAAGCAGGATGAGTGTCGAGGGACATTTTTGTGAAGACGGATTTGAGCAGGGGCTGAAGGGAAGGATGGGATGCTGTGTAAACCCCTACAGGAAGTTCTCCAATTCAGGGAGAAACCCCCTCAGTGAAGACAGATGATGCACTTAAGACAGGTCTGCAACTCACATGCTCCAAGGGTCAGATGGGAGGTGAAGGCCATGGCCAATGCAAAGCCAAGGGCAGGGTGGGGACTGCTGATCAGAAATCAGTGGTGACCCATTCTAATGAAGACCCATGTAAGAAGAGGTCCTGCCAGAAAGGGCAGAGAGAACCAGACACCTCTATGTCACCCTCAAGGTAGACCCTCGGCCCCCAAGTTCCCATGACCTCTGATTTTCCACCCTCCACACCCTCTTGCTCGTGCATGTGCTGAGCAGCCGGTGGACCGGGCTTCTCGTCCCTGACCGGCAGTGTGCCAGCGCCCACCAGCATCCTTGGGGATCCTTTCTAGGAATCAGAAGGCAAAGCCCAAAACCTGACCTGAAAAACAAGCCAATGAACCAGAAAGGATGAGAAAGAAAGAAAAGCAGACCCTGAGTCTACACTGCAGGCTTAGGTACCACGAAGATGAAGTCAGGTTAAAGTGACCAAGGGACACTCCCAGTGAGCAGGGGTCCCAAGGTGGTAGGACGGGAGTGAATGGGAGGCGTGCATGAGAGAAACTGGGCAAAGAATGGCCCCTGCATGGGGGCGCGGGGACACGAGGCTACGGAGCCACGAGCACGCTGACCGGCAGCTGCATTAACAGGGCAGAGTCAAAAGACAGGTGCCCAGTGGGAGGTGCAGGTCACAACACAGGTGTACAACTTCACCTCGGGTTTAAAATAACGCAAAGAGAAAGAAAAGGAGATTGCTGGGGGGTCTGGGGCGGGGTCTGGAGGGTGTCGTGGCTCTGAGGAACCAAAGACTGACGGGGACTTGGAGACGAGATGGCAGACTTGGATTGGATTTGGGTGAGTGAGTGAGAGAGAGAGAGAGAGAGAGAGAGAGAGAGAGAGAGGTGTACACAGCTAGTCACCTGCAAGATGAGCTGGAGGGTCGAGACTACGAGTCAGGCAGGTGTGTCCCTGTGGGGTCTCAGGCCCTGGAAAGCAGGCCTGCTCGGCATGGGGAAGGCAGGTCTCAACCCCAGGCCTGGGTGACGCTCCTGCCTCAGGCTTCCTGCAGGTGTGGCTCAACCTCACTGCCTCCCTAGAATGCTAGAGTGGCCCCAGTGTGGTCTGAACTGTGTCTCCTGAGAGTCACATGGTGAGGACCCACCCCCACCCAGAACTCAGGACTGTGACTGTATTTGGAGACAAGATTTTTAAAGAGGTGATTGAGGTCCCATGAGGCCATGAGCTTGGGTCCTGGTGGAGTATGGCTTGTATCTTCACAGGAAGAGGCCATCTGGGCAGACGGGCACAGACAGACCTGTGAGGACACAGGGAGAAGACAGACACCTGCAAGCCAAGGGGACAGTAGAACCAACCCTGCCCAGGCCCTGATCCCAGACTCCTGACTTCCAGAAGTGTGAGGGAGACAATTTCTCTCTTTCAGCATCCCGTCTGTGGCATTTTGTTATAGCAGCCCTTGCAAACTAAGACAGATCCAAGGTCAAGTGTAGGTTACTTAACCAAGCCCATCCTTGGGACAGCCAGGACACCAGAGGTGCCCAAGAAAGGCAAGGAATCACAATGGGAGCTTTGGCACCGTCCCCCACCACCTCTTCACAGAGGGGCAGCTCTGTCTGAGAGCAGAGATGTGGCCTTTCACCATAGCCATAGAAATACCAGGAGCCAAGAGACTCCCTCTTGTCCTCAAAGTGGAATTAGTGAAGCTAGGGTGGGCTTTTCTCATTCATTTTTGGGTTGCTGAACAGTCAACTCTTTGTTCTCTCCCAGTTTTCATTCTAATTCCAAACTGTTTTTTCTGCAACAAATACAAGATGCTCTGGCCTGAACGAGGTCCAACCAAGGGTCTCTAGCAGCCCCAAGAGCGGTGTGCAAAGGTGTAGGAGCCCTGTTTGGGGAGATGGCTTAAATTGTGGTTGACTACGGGCTTTGGACATGTTTGGGCATTGGTGCCTTTTGTAGTCTCACGGGACTTGGCCCAGGATCTTGTGAGACTTGGCCGGAGATCTCGAGGGACTTGAGCGAGATTGTGGATGAGTTCTGCGCCATTTTGGAGGTTAGAGGAGCGTGGACGGCGTGTCGGGGTGTAGCTAGAGCCAGAGAGAAAAGTTATCAGAATAAAGGACTGTTTGTTTCCAGTTTGTCTCTAAACTTCTTCCTGCGGCTTCTTTGCTCCAAGCGGCCATCGCTTCAGGCAACTACACAAAGGGATCCCAGCAGCCAGGAAGCATCCTCACAAGCAGGAAGGGGAGATGGAGGCAGAGGCCGAGAGGGGAGGTGCAGGCAGGTCACCTACAGATTTGCCACTTCTCCCAGTGCTGAACGGAATGCCCAGCTCCACCCACAAGGCAGGTGGGAGAAGGTTCCAACGCAATATCTTCCCATGCCAGGAGGCGGCTGTCCCCAGTGCAGTCAGCAGAGAGAGGCATCGTCACCCCCGGCATCCTCAAAGCAGCTTTCAAGGGCGAGGAAGACACTGGCCTGGCTCTCTTGAGCCTGTTCCCTGCTCTGAGGCTAGCAGAGGCCATCAGCTTGCTCCCTGCCAGATTTCTAGACCCAGACTCTGCTCTTGCTTCCCCTGTGTTTTGTGCCATGAGGACACCTGTCAACACTGAGTGAACTGGAGGTGGGGTAGGACAATTTGGGACACGTGGGATCCTGCGGAGCTACGTACGCACTTTAAGATGGCTGAGATGGCCCAAGCCATGCATGTTTTACTATAATTAAAACACATTTATTTGTTTGTCTGTTTATCCTGGGGATAGAACCTAGGGGTACGTAAGCACTGAGCCACACTCCCCAGCACTGTTTTTTTTTTTTTTTTTTTTGAGACAGGGTGTTGCTAAGTTGGTTAGAGCCTTGCTAAGTTGCTGAGGCTGGCCTCCAATTTATGGTTCTCCTGCTTCAGCCTCCCGGATCACTGGAATGACAGGCATGTGCCACCACATCCAGCTAAAAATAACATTTTTTAAGGTTGTCCAAAATCAGCTCTCAATTTGAATTGGGCTCTGACACTTTGGTACCTCCAGGACCTAGGACAAACTCCTCAGAGTCAGTAACTTAGAGCTCAATAAGAGAGGACTCTGTCACCTGTGTCTCAGGCCAGGTGATGATTTTGTGAGAATCCCTCTCCCCCTGGTTTCTGTCATCCCCTGCAATTCCATGTCTGTGTGTTTGGGGTTTTGTTTGGCAGAGGGTGGCAGGGAGAGGCGGCCTTCCTTCCAGCTGCCCAGCACCACACTGAACCAGTGGGAAATCCACCGCCATCAACTGTGAGCTCCAAGCGGTGCGTCTCCGCACGCAGCCCTCGGCCCACCCGCAGCCCTCGGCCCACCCACACCAGCACCTCAGTGAACACGGGCTGAAGATGAAGCCCCAGGGCTCACCTGGACCTGCCGGGGCAGGACCTCTGGGGTGGGGTGGCCTGAGGGACCTGATGAGGCTCAGGTTCATCAGGGTTCAAGACCCACAGCTCCGAGACAGGCGCCACCAGGAGAAATGCAGTCACTCAGAGGGAAGGAGGCACAAGCTCCACCCACTTCCTGGGGTAAGGTGGTGACACAGAGAAGTGACCACAGTTCCACTCCAAGACTCGTGGTCTGGTGAGGCCAAGACAAAGAGGGGAGAAGGGAACCACTGGGTCAACGCGGCGATCTCAGCCGGAGCTTGGAATGCTTCTGCACAAGCCCGTCTCGGTGCTGAAACCCCTGGGTCACAGGAAAGGGTCTTAGGCCACTCGAACACCAAAGAATCCCTCTAGAAAGCCGCAAATGGCCTCTCCAGTTCTGGTGAGTGGGCAGTTCGGAGCTAGGGGCCTGCCACACCGCTAGCCCTGCAAGGGACACAGGCCCTAAAGGAGCCAGACACAGGGGGTGTCACAGTGCTCACCGGGGGTCCCCTCCACCTCCCCAGACTGCTCCTCTGGAGTTCATCTCCCACTCCAGGCCCTGGCTTCTGGGTCTGCTGGCTCCGCCTCCCCAAGTGCTGTGGCACTCTCTCCATCTGATGTGAGAGGCTGGTTGTCCCCATGGGCCTGGCCCAACCCTCCCAGGAGCCCAGGCTTCCTGCCCCCGAGGCTCTGTCAAGGAGAGAAGCCACAGGGACCAGCTGAGCGGGCCTGCGGCTCAGGGCTACTTCCCACTGCTGGAAAGCCACAGGCCGGCACCAGAGGGAGGACCTGGCCCACGCTGCTTCTCCCTCTGAACCTCAGTTCTGGGTCCCAGAACGTGCTCCTCCCTTTTGCCACCCACGATCCCTACATGATGGTTACAAAGAAGCCGGATTCTTGGCTCTGCTTCCGAGATCGACATGGCAGTTTTCGGATCTCACCAGCAGAACTGGTCATGATCTAGGCAGCTTCACCACCAGAATTACCACCGCAAGGAACTGCGGCTTCCATCCCACTCCTCCTCGGAAACACGTTGATTCTGTACCAGGACGAATTCCTAGCCAACGCCGCTCCTAGCACCCTCCACACCAGAGCGGCCCAAGGAACGCACTCACACCCCCAGAACTCTGCTCCATGGGACGCCCCCGGCCTGTGTCCCCCCTGGCCTGTGTGTCCCCTGGCCTGTGCCCCCCTGGCCTGTGTGTCCCCTGGCCTGTGTCCCCCTGGCCTGTGTGTCCCCTGGCCTGTGTGTCCCCTGGCTTGTGTCCTACCTGGCCTATTTGTCCCCTGGCCTGTGTCCTACCTGGCCTATTTGTCCCCTGGCCTGTGTGTCCCCTGGCCTATTTGTCCCCTGGCCTGTGTCCTACCTGGCCTATTTGTCCCCTGGCCTGTGTCCCTCTGGCCTATTTGTCCCCTGGCCTGTGTCCTACCTGGCCTATTTGTCCCCTGGCATGTGTGTCCCCTGGCCTGTGTCCCCCTGGCCTGTGTCACCCCTGGCCTGTGTGTCCCCTGGTCTGTGTGTCCCCTGGCGTCTGTGTCCCCTGGCCTGTGTGTCCCCTGGCCTGTGTCCCCCTGGCCTGTGGGGCTCCCTGGGCTGTGTCCCCCTGGCCTGTGTGTCCCCTGGCCTGTGCCCCCCTGGCCTGTGTGCCCCCCCCAGCCTGTGTCCCCCTGACCTGTGTGTCCCCCAGCCTGTGTCCCCCTGGCCTGTATGTCCCCTGGCCTGTGTCCCCCTGGCCTGTGTCCCCCTGGCCTGTGTGCCACCCCAGCCTGTGCCCCCCCAGCCTGTGCCTCCCCGGCCTGTGTCCCCCTGGCCTGTGTCCCCCTGGCCTGTGTGCCTCCCCGGCCTGTGTGCCCTCCGACGTACAGAACCATTTTTGCAAAACACTCAGCCCCTCCTGAGACCCCTGGGCAATCAGTCCGAGCAGAAGCCCACGCACACCCCTCCCACATGCCCTCCTGCCCTCCCCTCCCTCTCAAGCCCAGGGTCCTGCGGAGCAGTAACACAGCAGTGCTTCTCCAACTCTCGCAATCCCTTGAGAATCGGGAGGGATGCAGATGGGGCCCAGCAGGTGTGGAGGGGGACAGAGGAGGCTGCATATTCCAGAAGCTCTTCGCAGGTCGGTTGCAGCTGCTGGTCACAGAAGGCATGAACAGCAAGGACAGGAAAGCGCCATGTTCCTGCAGCACCATGGCCAGCTCCCAGGCGGGCAGCAGGGAGCAGCAGGAGCAGGGAGAGCAGTCAAGAGAAAGACGCGGGCCAGGTGGAGCAGGACCTCTCAGCGGAGGGGAAAAGAGGGCCCTTGGGTTCTGGGGCCCTTCAGAAGCCTCCCCAACCCCCGGAACTGAGCTTTCCCTGAGAAATCCAGGCATAGGCTTCAGGCTCCATCTCTGAGTCTCTACTGGGCTCAAGCAAGATGGCCTCGTCCCAGTCTTGACTCAGGTTCAGGGGTGAGATGACCATTGGCCAGCCTCGCTCTGGATTTCCCCCTCCCCTTATGTAAACTTTGCCCCTTCCCAAGTCCGTCGTGGGTGAGACCAGGGGTCTGTAGAGGGCAGCGCCCCTTTTAGATTGCACTGCGTGATTTGGGAACCCTGAAAGGAACTATTCTTCTACCCCTGCCACAAAACCAAAGCACTCTCGTGCGTCTGAAGGATGAAGTATGGCATTTCAATTTGAACATGAAGGAGATGGGTCCTTTTATTCTTGTAGAATGGCTATCATTTTAATGAGTTTTTCACAATTGTCTTCTTTCAAGTGAGGGTAATTGATAAGGTCTTCCTAGCTCCTGTTCTCTTATCCAAGCTTCACAAATTTGATTTACTCTTCAGAATGTACCTGAATTCTATGACTGCACCCACAGAAGGGTCCCCTCCCCACTGTCCTTTCATTTTAACTTAATGGCATTCTATTTTCTAAGCCTTCTTTAAACAAATTTGGAGTTTGTTTCCTTCCTTCATCAAGCACAAAAGAAAGCTGATCTCTCACCTACTCACTTCTTTCTCTGAGGGAAAAAAAATACACAAATACACACATATCATGATAGAATAAATACAGTCAGATTATGTGGGACTTCATAGGTCCTTTGGAAGATTTTTCCTTTATCCTGATAAACATGAGAAGCCCTGGGGGAGTTTTAATTAGAGACAGTGTGATTTGGTTAGTTCTTTAAAAGATCCCTCTGGCTGCAGTGTGCAGAGGTGACTGGTGGAGGAGGTCAGTGTGGGGGAGGCCAGTGTGACGGAGGCCAGCATGGCGGAGGCCAGCGTGCTCACAGCGTTCTGTGCTACTGCAGTGGTCCGGGCTTCAGATGAGCGTGTCTTGGACTTCCGAGGCAGGGTCATGTGGTAATGTGATGTCCTCAGATCAGGACTATTATGAAGGTAGAGAGCCGGCACGGTGTGCTGATGGATTGGAGAGGGACACTGGGGGACTGGGGGGCTGTGGTGCAGCTGGGGAAGCCCAGAAGAGGAGCAGCACAAAGGCACAGAGCCGCGTGCAGAAGTCCAAGGGGAGAAGCAGGGGCTCTCAGCTCTCATGGCCATGGGGTCTCGTCCCCAGTCATGCCAGCCCCAGGGCCACGGGCAGGTTCTCAGTGACTTTCCTACCAGCCCACGCGGGAGCCGGACACGAGAGGGGACAGGAGATGAGGAGGACAGAAACACGGGAGAGAAATGGAAGGGGGGTGGAGAATAGAGAAACCAAATAACAGGGATTTCCGAGGAAATCACATTCAAATATCTGCTTCAAATAGGCAAAGCCAAGGGGGCGGTGGGCAGCCGGCTTTTGAGGAACTAATTTTGCCCTGCTTCCAGCCCAAGTGCTCGTCAACTCCTTAGTGTGACAGAAAATGAAGCTACTTTGTGTATTAAAAATTCACTCGTGGTCAATTTGGCCTATACGACCTTGCCGGGTGCCACTTTAGAGCTCCACATTCTTCCCTTTTATCCAAATTACCGAAACTTGGCTGGAGAAGATGAAGTCAGTTCTGAGCGACTTCTGACCACTGCTGTGTGGTCCTGGCGCAGCCCAGGCCGGCTCAGCCAGCTCATTGCCGCGTCTGCCTTCCATTCCGCCTCAGGCGGAGGCTGAACGCCCGCTTAAAAGCCTGGTGGCGTGATGGTGAGTGTGATGGGAAGGGAACAGGGGCAGCTGCGGACAATTAGGATTATTAGAAGTATTACCAGCCCGCAGAGTGGTCTCTGGGTGCAGAAGGGTTCAAATGCCAGAGATGAAAATAGGCAAGCGACCCCAGACGGTGATTGAACACGTGCCCCCAAAGTAACCTGACGGGAAAGACATTTTCCAAGAGGAGAAGGGGCACCACAGGCCACTGGCCCTGCCAGCCCTGTCCCCATTCATCAGTGCAGTATGGACTGGTGCAGGGTCTGGGCTGGGGGCTACGGATTCAGGCAGACCTGCAGGAAGCCCGCACACAGGGAACTCAGGCCAAACTGACAGTGAAGAAAGAAACAGGTGCCCAAGCGTTAAGAGACCCTGGCCTCTTACGTTGAGACATCCCGTCCAACCACCAAGGGCAGGCTTGTTAAGTGTATACACACACGTACACGCATACTTCACCAGTGCGCTCTCAAACAGGAGTTCCTGTTTAAACAAGCCTGCAGCCACGTGCTCTCTGGTCTCTTGTCACTGGCATACTCCCCATGACAGTCACTGACACTTGCTGAGTGCCTGGTGCCAGGCAGCTCTCAGTGTTGCACACAGAAACCCTCCAAAACCCTGCAGGCGGGTGCTCCTGGCACTGCCAGCCCCGTGTTACAGATAAGGCAACTGAGGCACAGAGACATTGAGTGACTTACCCAAGGTCACATGACTAGCAGGGGTGGAGCCAGGCCTGGAAAGCAGGCCGTCTGTTTCCAGGGCTCTTTTTGCTTAATCCCGTTGCTAAACTGTCAGAGGCACACGTGGGCACACACATGTACACACTTGCACGCAGAATGACTCAAAGTAAGACACGGGGTGGGGGGGCAGGCTGGTCCTGCTGAAACTCAAATAAAAGTCGAGGCTGTTTTAGATGCCCCTTTTCAGCTACTCTCAACTCCATTACACACTTAGAGCAATGCTTTTCTTAAGAAATGTTTGCTGTTGCTATTAGAATCATTCATCATCATCATCATCATCATCATCATCATCATCATCATCATTTTACAGCAAATTGATTTTGACCTTGGACCCTGAAGGTTCAGACCATTGTTCACTACTAGCTGTGTGGTTTTGAACAGGTTACTTACCTCTCTGTGTCCAGTTTTCCCAGGTATAACATGGAGATGATTTATACCATTCCCTAGATATTTGTGAGGATTTTATTAGTTAAATGTAAAGCACTAAAAACAGTGGTTGGTGCACAGCAAGCATTCAGAAATGTTTGTCGTGATTCATATTACACTCTCAATATCATTCTCTTCCTCTAGGTGTCAATCATTGATGAGAGTCCCCCCAGCCTCCTGACCTCTGTCGCTCTTGGTCAGACCAGCCTGACTCGCTCGTTGTCGCTGCCTTGATTGCCACTAGATGGGACACCACCACTGTGTTCACTGTGGTGCTACCTGTCTTCAGGCGTCCCTCCCACTCCAGTCTTTCCCTAGTGCTTCCCAGTGCCTGAAGCCGAGTTATCACAGAGCAGAAGTCACTAAATGCTGCTTGTGCCATTCTCTCTCTGCTCCCAAGGCTGTTACCCTGCTGCACAAGTTCATGGCTGGCCATCCCTGCCATCATGCTTTGATGGAAGGCCTCAGTATTTCCTTCCTAGGTATCTTTGTTCCTCTCATGTCAGTGGCTATGTCCATGGACAGCGGGCAGCTCAGTGGCAATTCTTCCCTGGTACCACTGACAGTGTGCCCCGCCGAGGACAGGCCTGATGCAGAACAATGAAGTTACAAAGACTGACAGGACTCGGTGCCTGCTTGCAAGGACTTTCCACTGAGCCCAGGAGAAGGTTCAGAAGTGGACACCTGAAAGGCAGCAGCCAAGGGCACTGATGGCAATGCAGGCTGCTGCTGTAGGAGTCCCCCGAGGGGTAGCAACACCCAGGGAAATAGGAGAAGAGTGCCCCTCCACTGGGCAGGAACCAGACACGGGAGGAGGACAGCCACCAAGTGGGTGCAGCTGGAGCCCGGAGTATGGGGTGGGTGTGGAGGAAACGCTGTGAGTGGGTGGGGGGGTTGTGAGCCTGCCAGAGACGTTTGGAATCTATCCTGTGAGTAGCACCGAGGTCCCAATGAGAAAGGGAAGTGGGAGTGACGATGGAGAGAGGGGTGGGCTTAAAATACTGGAAGGTCCAGTGGATATGAAGGACAAAAATCACACCGGAGACAACCGTGCAGCCAAGAGATTTATTCTCCAGCCTTTATGGCTGGTCGGAGGTAGAAGAGGTATGGGGAGAGAGAAGTCAGGGAGAGAGAAGTGTGTGAGCTCTGGATGGAAGGTGGGTGCCTGGTCATGCTGGCTGTGGTCTCTGGAGCTGTCGGCTGGGGCAGCTGCCATCGGGCTAGAGGTGGTGGGTCATCTCAGGTTGGTGCAGTGGCTGCCTCCTCTCAGCAGGGACGAGCTGTTGTGTCTGAGCTCCAGGCAGGCAGGAGCTTAAGTAGGGATTTCTGGTGGGGGGTGTTTCCAGAGCGACCTTTAAAGCTGTTGGCTCTTTGCCCGGGAAACAGAGTGACCTTTGAGACTATTGGCTCCTGCCCAGGAAAATGAAACAAGTTTACTTCTCAGGACATGGAAATTTCCATCGGCCCAAGCCCAGGAAATTTCCATCAGCCCAAGCCCATCAGGATGGACCTAGGAAGAGGCAGGGAGCGGGGCTGCTCTGTCCCCACAGGGATGGCTCCCAGTTCCTTCTCGCTCTCTAGCATGTCACTGCAGGCAATGGAGGCAGAAACCGTCTGACCAAAGCCGTAGGATTAGCAGAAGTCCCATTTCTCTGAAGAGCAGCAAAAAGTCCAGGCTCTTGGGAAGCATTCGATGTAGATTGTGTGGCTGAAGGAACAATGGTCCCTGAAGGTGTCTCCATCCTATCCCTGTGATCATGTTAGGCCCCGGATACAGGGGGATTAAAGTGGCAGATGGAATTAACGTAGCTAATCTGCTGGTTGTAAAATTGGGAGATTACCTGGATTACCTGGATTGCCTGGGCAGATCCAAAGGTACCACAGTGAAAAGGGAGGCAGAAGACAGTGGCCTGGGAGACCCCAGGATGCTGCAGGGCTGCTCTGAGGAGGGGGAGGGGCCGCAGGCCCAGGAACACAGGTAGCTGGAAAGCTGGACAGGCAAGGCCGCAGATTCTCCCCAGGGCCTCCGGAATGACACAGCCCTGCCCGAGCCTTGATTTCAACCCTGCCAGACCTGTGTTGGATGTCTAACACCAGATGGAAATGGTAAGGTGAGAAATTCACTCTGGATCAGTCTCATGATGATGGGGGCCTTTGTTTTACAGTTAGTGAAGCTTTTCTCACATGTTACCTTATTAGTCATCTTTACATTACTGCAAGAGAATATCTGAGTCAGGCTTCTTATGGAGAAAAGTGAAATGAGCCCACAGCGTTGGAGGTTCAAGTTCAAAATCAGAGAGCCTCACTCCCTGGACCTCTCATGAGATGACAACAGGAGCACATGTCAGAGGAGCGTCACATCTCATGGAGGGAAACAGAGAGGAGAGACAGGGGTCCCACATATAACCTCCTTTGAGGGGACCCCCTAGTAACCCAAGGACCTCCCCTGTGGTCCATGGTACCACCCAATAGCGCCACTCTGAGGAGCAGGGACACTATACACATTCAAACTACAGCACAATTTTCTTTGGCTTCCTCACTCTGGGAGAAGTTCTTATCCCTTTTTTTTTTTTTTTTTTTTTTTTTTTTTTTTAACAAATAAGGAAGTTACAAAACTTGATCAAAACTTCCCAGTGCTGACGTGATGGAGCAGGGACCTAACCCTTGGTCTGCAGAAAGCCCTTCCTCCTCCCCATTGCCTCGCATACTTCGAGTGATGTTCTCACACCCAAAGCCACTTCCAGGGATCCCAGAGTTGACAAATGCAATGTAAGGATGTTCTCTTAATTTAGTTATGCATTTAACAAGTAAAGAGATGGACAGGCAAATCCACAACTGGGGAGAGAACTGAGGTGGGTTCCAAACCCTGGCCCTCCCCTTCCTCCTTCCTTCCCTAAATGCACACAGATGTGAGGATGTCAGGCAGGGTGGAAGTTACAAAGATGCACGGGCCTCAGAGCCTCCCCTCTGAGGTGGAAAGGGTGATACTGACCACAAACAGACTTGGTACCATCATGCCTGCTGCAGGTCCCAGAGCCCAGGAGCTCCTCGTGACACGAACCACAGCCTACACCATTCTGCTGCTTGTCCACATCCTGTCACCACCACAGGCAAGCTCTCTAAGAGCAGGGGCTCTGCCCTTTCGTTCACCCCTGAATTGCAGTGCCTGAAACAGACCCTGGCACGTAGCTGATGCTCAGTCCATATTTGCCAACTGAATTTTAAAAAGAAAAAGAAATGTGTGATGTTTTAAGCCACCAAATTTGTGGTCATTTGTTACAGCAGCAACATGAAATTAACATAGCTTTGTAGAAGCTGTGGGCTTTCATTTCCACATTCATTTTTCATCTGTTTCTGGAGTATTTAATTAATTTACATCACCATAACACCAAATAAAGCTGGTGGAAACAGACATTGGGAACAGCATATCTGCCTGGGGCTTCCTCAGTCCTTTAAGTGCTTAGAGCTCAAAGGCTTTCTGAAGAGCAACTAGTAGCAACCAAGGTTTAGGGTTTTATAGGCCAAACCCTGCAGATTCTATCACATCTGATGACTCAGCTAAGTGGAGACCAATTAACAACACTGCTTCTGTGAAATGAATTCATTATCTCTGCTAGTTTCCCCTTGATTGTCATCACTGCATTAATTGGGATAACCGAGAGAAGAGAAATGTGTGAGCGGCAGGCAGTACATTTTGTTGCCAGCTGTGTGGCTTGGTCGAAGGAAGTCAGCAAAGCAGGAGTCATAGGACAGACTTCAGTTCGTGGAATTCTCTGGATCACCCTGTGAAGCAGGCATCACGACTCTAGTTTACAGATAAGAAAATCAAGACTCGAACATACAACGTAACTTTTCCAAGTCTCAGCTTGCTGGCAAGTGTCAGAGCCCAAAACATGGAACCACAGTTTGCCTGATGCTCTAGACACTGTGCTCTTGATAACAAAAATCCATTTTTTTTGATCAGGACAGGTGGTCATTGCTGCTGCTGCTATTGCTTGCCTGCATGTAGTATTGTTCTTCCGAGGACTAGTTTACTGAAGTGAATCCAGGACACGCTGAAGCCTCGCTCCCCATGGAACCCTGGTCCAGGCCTCCCCGGTGGGCCACGCTGTCTGGGGTGTCAAGGGCCCTCGTGCCAGCCGGCGCTGCTTCTGCTCCTGAGGCTTCTAACGCAATGACACTCTGGCAGAGGCTCGGCGGGAGCCTGCTGGGAATAACAGGCCACTGCAGCGTGCCCAGGCCTCCTGGTCATCCCCAGTCCTTCTTTGGTGTCACCACCCCATTGAGACAGTCAGGCAGGAAGAGAAGGTAAGAAAGGACCACTGAATCCCAGGCTCCTCAGATGCCCACGCAGAGAAGAGCTCTGCTGCTGAAAGCGGTTGAAAGCAATTATTGAAAGCAATTTAAAGTCTAAATACACTGGATTTTAGAGAAAAAGAAACCCATGATATGACACTTTAATGAAAAATGTATGAGGCTGCTTCCAGTAATTATAGATCAGGGTGGCTATGTCTCTTTCATTGGCCATTAATTTATATCAATTATTAATCAAGCCCTGTGCTGCTGTGTGCTTAGAACCACTTAGGACTGGGTGCTGAAATGTGTTCTTTAAAGGGACAGATTATAGATTCCACTTCAAGAGCATTTTTTTCTCCTATGACTGACATGCAAAGAAAGAATCAGCATTTAAGATAAAATCAATCAGATCCTTAAAACGTAGTTATTTTCCCCAGCTTTCACCTCCAAAAGTTATGGTGTGAGTTTTTACAATGTTTTTTGCCATTAGCTTCTCTGCCTGCACAGATGACGCTATTCTTTTTTTTTTTTTTTTTTTTTTTTTTTGGTACTGGGGATTGAACTCAGGGGCACTCGACCACTGGGCCACATCCCCAGCCCTGTTTTGTATTTTATTAGAGACAGGGTCTCAGTGAGTTGCTAAGTGCCTCGCCATTGCTGAGGCTGGCTTTGAACTTGCGATCCTCCTGCCTCAGCCTCCCAAGTGCTGGGATTACAGGCGTGCGCCACCGCACCTGGTGATGCTATTCTTAAGAACATTCTTGAGATGCTGGACAAGGTATGAACTGTCCTGACTCAGACATATGGCTGGTTAGATGACCCACTGGGTGCCCTGGCCACACCCATCAACATAAGATGATCTTTCCCAGGCTTCTTCATGACATCTGGCCACAAAACCAGGTTGGGGGCCGGGGTCCTCAGCCCCATAACAACATGAAAATGCAAAACTCAGATCTGGTTGATGATAGTTAACTCCCTGCTATCTTACCCTTGTTACTTTTGTGCTGTTTTCTGTTCTTGAGTCTTTAATGATTTTTTTTTTAAGTGACAGCTCTATGTTGAATAGAAACTTCCTGAGTTCCAGGGAAGAAGAATTAAGAAGAACTCTCCAGATGGAGATGGTGCCAACATAGCAGGAATGGCATGTGCATCATCAGGGGTGTTTGTATGACCTCAAGACAAGCCAACTTTCTGGGCCACTAAGGGGACAAGCCCCCTGCTGGCTCAACCACCTTACAAACTCCCCCAGCCTCCCTGGCTGCATTTGACCCTGACCACTGGCTGATGATAACCAGTGCCTTCTCCCTTCACTGTTGCCTGGAACCTGATTCAGCAAGCGGAACCCCAGGACTCCCCATCGCCTGGACTCTTCTTCTTCCAAGCTCTTGATGTGGGCTGCTCTCACCCTGGCTCTTCCCCTGGCCATCTCTCACTCAGTCTTGGCAGGGGGTCTCTCTCCATCTTCCTGTTTTGAGAACCTTTCTCAGATGGCCCCTGTCTCTTTCCATCTTTTGCTTCCCTGGTCCATGCATCCTGGTGACAGTAACTTCCATGTTATCCTCAGGCCCCCCCACTGTGTCACCACTGGTAGGGTTTAAACAACGTCTTGTGCATCCTGGTATTTGCAGAGAGTCACAGAGAAAGCGCTTGGTTTGTTCACCACGGAGAGCTACCAAACAAACCCTGGAGGCCCCAGTGAGAAAACCGTACCTGAGGACAAGCTCAGGAATGCCTCGCTGGGGTGTGAACTCTTTTTCTCCAAATGATTCACACTAGACTCCTTCCCCAAATTTTCTAACAAGTGTAGTTTCATTTCAAGCTTAGCTAGTTGGCAATAATAATAGACTGGGAAAAAAATAGAACTGAAAACCTAATTTAATTTTTTAAAAAAGGGATGAAGCAGATGATGTTGGTCATAGATTCCCGTCAGTAAGACCTCAAGATTGCAAATGGGACTTAATAAGACTAAAAATAATGATTTCTCATATTTAGATAGTTCCTTGTCAGTAACAAAGTACTTTTGAATACGAGGCCTTTTATTCACCTATGTTTCAGTTAAATGCTACGATTGATAAAATCAAACCCCGGCAGCTGGCCTTGCACAGGTGCACAGTTCCAGACAGATCTTGCCCAGGAGGTCAGCCTTAAAGCCGGACTGCCTATGTTCCTGTCACCTGGTGACCCTCACGGTCTTGCTGTGTAAGCCCTGGCAAGCTGCATTTTTGCCTCAGAACCCTCACCAATAAAATTCAAATGGTACTTGACTTTTCTGTTGTGAAGTATAAAATGAGTTAATGTGTGATTCTCAACTGGGGCTACATATTGCCACTGGAGAGCTTTAAAAAGAAACAAACAAAGCTGGGCGTGGTGGCACATGCCTATAATCCCAGAACTTGGGAGGCTGAGGCAGGAGGATCGCGAGTTCAAAGCCAGCCTCAGCAAAGGCGAGGCACTTAGCAACTCAGTGAGACCCTGTCTCTAATAAAAATACAAAAAGGGCTGGGGATGTGGCCCAGTGGTCAAGTGCCCCTGAGTTCAATCCCTGGTATCAAAAAAAAGAAAGAAAGAAAAAGAAACAAACAAATACTAATATCAGGCCACCTATGATGGTTTTTAGGTGTCGATGTGATTAGATTAAGGAAGACCTTGAGAACTGGTAAAGCATGACTTCTAGCTGTGTCCATGGGGTATTTCCAGAGGGGTCAGCCTGTGAGTTGGTGGACTGAGCAGAGAAGGTACCCCCTTGGTATGGGCAGGTACCACCCAGTCTGCTGGGAGCCTGGGGTAGAACAGAAAAGCAGATAAAAGAGAGGTGTGAGTTTTCCTCCCTCTCTCCTGGAGCTGCTCCTTAACATCAGAACTCCAGGTCCTCCGTCTTTAGACTCCAGGCCTCTAGTTCTCAGGCCTCTGACCTTGGGCTCAGAATTACAACATTGGCTTCCCTGTTTCTGAGGTTTGGGGACTTGGATTGAGACATACTACTGGCATCCAAGAGTTTCCAGACTGCAGATGGCCTGCATAATAATGCAACTCCATCTCCTTAGGAAGTCCCCTCTCATATATCTAGGTAGACAGACAGACAGACAGACTATTGGTTCTCTGTCTCTGGAGAAGCCCAAATAATATACCACCTAAGACCAATGACAGCAGAATATCCGGGTGGAGTCCATCTGTCTAGACATCATTCTTTCTAAGTCTCCTACCTCCTAGTACCTCAGAATGTGACCCCAGAATGTGAAACAGGGTGGTTGCAGATAATTAGTTAAGAGAGGATTATGCTGGACTACAGTGGACCCTAATCCAATATGACTGGTGTCCTTACAAAAAGCAGAGATTTGGAGACAGACGTACACAGGGAAACCTTGGCACACAGATGAAGGCAGAACTTGGGTGATACTTCTATGAGCCACAGAGTGCCAAAGATTGCCAGCAAGCCCCCAGATGCTGGAAGAGAGGCATGGAACAGAATCTCCCTCAGAGGGGAGTTCACTATTATTTTTTTTATTTTTACACTGCTCAGGAGGAACCAACACTGCCGCCATCTTGATTTTTGACTTTCAGACTGCAGAACCAGGAGACAGTAAATTCCTCTGTTCACATATCCCTCTTATGGTACATAATTAACATGGGAATCTAGGAATTTGTTTTTAACAATTTACAGCTTAATAGGTAGGACTATTTTAATATACATGATTTGATGCCTAGTCCTTGGACAATTTTATGTTTATTGATTCTTTCTGGGTTGCCTGTTCTCATCCTTCACTCATTTTTGTACTGTCCTACTTGGCTTTCACTGTTGATGCATAAGAAATCTTTATACATTAAGGATATAAACTCTTTTCACAAAGACACAGAAACATACACAAAATATGCATTTGATATCTTAAATTTTCAATTTTCTCATTTGGCTTTTACTTTTTTAGCAATCTACCTCTGTGCTATGAATCAATTTCACAATAATTGATGAAAATAAAATACAGAAGAAAAAAGAACAAAGTCCTTTGACCACGTTGGGTATCCAGGGTTGTTTAACATTGGGAAATTGTGGACTATAATTTGTAATACTAGATGAACAAAGGCAAAAAACAGTATGAACATATTGATAGATGTCACAATGGAAGTTGACTATATCATGTATCAAAAGATTTAGTAGGGGCTGGGGTTGTGGCTCAGCAGTAGAACGCTCGCCTAGCACGCGTGCACCCCAGATTTGATCCTCAGTACCACATAAAAATAAAATGCATTGTGTACAACTAAGAAAATCAATAAATATTTTTAAAAAGATTTATCAAAAGAAGAAGAAGAAGAAGAAGAAGAAGAAGAAAAGAAATTATCTTAATCGGATAACAAGGATAGCCTGAAGCCAAAAGCAAATGCTGCCTTCAATGATTGTGAAGAATACTGTCCTTTATGAAGGACACACTGGGGCTACATTAGGACCTTCATGATTGTCAGTTATTGATGTCTTCATGGGCCTCTTCTTCCATAAAACATCTAGATATATAAAAATATATAATCGTGTGCTTTCACAAAGACTAAAATAATCAAGATGACCTATATCCATTTTTCAAATTTTGGAAACAAAACACTTCTGTGGCCCCTAAAATATTGTGGGCACCAACACTGCCTCTCATGTTGATAAAGAAACCCATCAGATGTGAAGCATCTCCCAGCTGCTGAGAGCACAGACACCCTCCACACCAGCAATCAGGGCACAGCTTCAGCTGAGGAGATGCCCTGGCCCAAGTGGTACCCCTTCCTGGGGTGGTCCAAACCCAATGACTGATCTATGTAGGCATCCAAAGACCTGGCCATCTTGGCCCAACAGGACAACTCTGAAGGACCACTGAGCTCCAGAGCCCCTTGTTGGGCCAGGCTTTGTTGGGTCTCCACCCACCCAAGTTCCCCCTCTGTCCCTTCCGTTTCCATCCCTTCTCTTCCTCAAGGTGCACCCCACCCCATCCTGTGTTCAACACCATCTCAGAGACACTTTCCAGGGAAACCAACCTGAGACAGCAGCATCACCCGAGAAGCACAGAGAAGGAAGGATCATTTATCTAGTTTTCTTGGAATCATAAAATCTGCCATGTGCTCTGCAGCTGCGGACAACTGTGTTCTCAAACTTTCGCATCCACATTTTCCAACATGGTGGAATCGTAGAGAAGAACAAGGTGGGTAAGTAGTCATGAGGGCTCTTTTGGTGGTCTTGTGAAGTCCCTGACTCCCCTCTGACCTGCACCAGGTCTAAGTGTTTCCAGGAGAGATGAGATGAGTTCCCTCATTACCTGCTCTTCCCAGCAATGGGATATATGAGCCCAACTTTCAGGATGTTAATTTCACAACAAATAGCCTTCTTTGTGACAATAATAGACATTCTCCACTCCCCAGGATTTGTATTCAATTAAAGAACAAGTAGACGTCAAAATGGATGTATAACCCCCAATGTGAATGGGACTCAGAGCTGACCCAATACTCTCCCCCAGATGAGCTGCTGCAGAGAGCTCAGCCCAAGGAAACACAGTGGTTTAGAAATGTCTTCACCCTAATCCTCAGAGCTATCAGAAAGGTTAATAAAAGCCTCTCATTCCAATAACGTAGAAAGCCACAGCCTTCAAGGTAACATTCCCCGTCCTGACCATTTCAGAGCTGTGGCAAAGAAGTGTGAGGGCAAAATGGTCCATTAGTCTCCATCTGCAACACAGTAGGTGTGCTGTGAAGGCCAGGAGAGTGCACAGCAGCACCTGGAAATGCCAGAGTACTGCCCTTCAAAAGGGAGAAGAGGAAAGTAATTTAGTAAAGTCCCTGTTCCACTGCCATTTAGAAATCTCTGCCTTCATGTTTGCACTGACACTTACTGGGTATCCATTTGCCTCTTTTATACCCCTAAAGCTAGATCCAAAAGTTATTCTCTGAAATAAGTTGGTAGTTCTTTCCAGACCTCAGGGAAAAAGGCAACAGATTTGGGGAAATGGCACCTTTGCCCAGCTTCCTTTCTCACCTGCACACCCTAGATGAGCGTGCTCCCGTCAATCCCACTCACATCACTGCAGTGTGATTTAGAAGTAGCCCCTCTCTTCTGCTTGTTCTCCATCCCGATCCCCATCCCCATATCCCCATACAAGCCACCAGCACATGTTTGCCATACACTGCAGCAGTGCCTTTATCTAGCTTATTTTATTTTGTCCCCAGGACTCTGAAAAAGAGATGCTATTCTGATATTATAGGTGAAGCAACTGAGCCTCAGACACACCACCCAGGGTGGGCTTGGTTACAATTTGCAGAATTAAGATCTCAACACAGGTCAACTCCCTCCTTTTGGGGATGCTGGAAGAATGCTGTGTATATACACTGCTTAGCACAGCATCTGCTCAATGAACATATCATTCATTGCTATTAGTAATTTAGCTGCAGGATATGGATTGCTTCAGGATCTGTCTCCCAGTCCCATCACATTATCCAAGACAGAGTCATTCCAGCAAGGACATTCAAGAGACCCACTGATTCCCTAAGAAGTGCACGTAATGGGTGCTATGGTTCAGATCTGGAATGCCCTCAAAGGTCCACCTCTAAAGGGTTGGTCTCCAGCCAGTGGCACTATTAGGAGGTGGTGGAACCTAAAACGTGGAGCTTACTGTTAGGTCACCAGCCATTGGAGGTGTGTCCTTGAAGGGTATAGTGGGAGAACATGCTCTCCACCATGATGTGCTGCCTTGCCACAGGCCCAAAAGTAGAAGGACCACTTAATCGTGAACTGAAACCTCCAAAACTGTGATCCAAAATAAACCTTCCCTCTTTTTAAGTTGCTTTATTGCTAGTATTTGATACAGTAATGAAAAGTTGACTAACACAATGGGCAAAGGACAAAAAATGAGAGTTGACAGAAGAAAGGAAAAACAATGATCATGAAACCTATAAAAATATGATCAATATAACAAGAAAAACTGAAACAAGGTAAGACTTAACCTATCATATTAACATAGATCAAAGATTCTGGATTATACATTGGTGTTGAGGAGGACGTTGTTTATAAGAATGTAAACTAAAGTAGGCAAGCGGGTTAAGTTAGCAAAGTAAAGGGAATGGGTTTAGTGCAAAATGTGAGAGTCAAACCCCATGAATTACAGATGTAAAAATATACTTTTAATAAATAAATCTCCAAGCTAGTGAAGATGATCTAGCCAGGACAGATAAATAGAGAAAGCACAAAACATGACCCCTGATGTAGAGCTGGCACTGTCCCCACTGTCCTCATGAGCATAGCTGTGACCACTGAAACAGAGAAAACCACTTTACAACCCTAAGAGAAGCAGGACTTAAGGAATCACTGCCCTGGCCATCACCAGCCACAAAATCACCACCACCACCTGGTATGTCTAGACCTAGTGTTAGTGGGGAAAATAAATCCGGATAAATTCCACTTTGCACAGTTTTCATCAAAAAAGAAAGAAAGAAAAATGAGGACATGTCTGTAGTAGGACATGCTGCCTCATCTCATATATTCATTCCGAACAGGAGAGACATGCCTGTTTCAAGGAGGCATGGATGAGAACAAAATCCTCAATGTCCAATTAACATATCTCATAAATTAGAAGAAGTTTCTGTTTATGGATTTCCAACCACATTTCTCACCTCCTCTCATATACTCATGTACTGGATATAATATCATCTCCAGTTTTTTGCTGCATGACCCTGAGCAAATCTGGGCAGTAAGAATTTTCTTCGAAGCCCTTCCTGTGCCAGGACAATTAACAATAAGTTAGACATGTGCAGAGGTGACTGCACCAAGGTGTACCCCACTAGTCCCACATCCCAATTCTGTTTCCCTCACCCAAAACTGGGATGGCCAATGGAAAGCCACCCAACACGAGCAGAGTTGTCACAGAGTGGAAACTGAGGTGAAGAGTTGGCTGTCATAATTGATTATAATTAAGACATCTTATTGTTGAAAATTTTATAAAAGTTATGGCCAAGTTAACATACTACAGAGAAGCCTGTACAAAGGAGGGTCTCAAGATTCAGCCTTATTGATCTCATGGTAAATTAATCTCTGCTTGCTATTCCCATTTTTTTTAAAAAAGTGTCAGCATAATTGAGTAGGTTTGAAGGAGGAAACAGTAATGTCTTGCCTGTCAACACATACATGAATACATTCAAGATGAATAAAGAGGCATTGGGAAAGTCAAAGTGCTTTTATAGAACATATCAATAAATTCATCTTGGTCAAAAAATGGAGAAATATTTTTAGGCTTAAAAATAATAACAATATTGCAAATGAAAAGATGGACAGATTTTCAGTATACTTTAAATTTTTGCCTATTTTTAAAAATTGTAAGCTATTTAAAAGAAGCAATACAAGGTGGAAAAATAACTGCAACAATATGACCAAGATATGCATTTTAGTATAAACTTATTTCAGTGGATAAGAAAAGCAACAGCCAACATCTCTAATGAACATAGATGCAAAAATCAAAGGCATTTCTGCACATCAGTGACAAATCCTCTGAAAGAGAAACTAAGAAAACTACCCCAATTATAAACAGCATCAAAAAAAAAAAAATACTTGGGAATCAACTTAACAAAAGAAGTGAAAAACCTGTACAGTGAAAACTACAGAAAACTAAAGAAGGAAATTAAAGAAGACCTTAGAAGATGGAAAGATCTCCCTTGTTCTTGGATAAGCAGAATTAATATTGTCAAAATGACCAATCTACCAAAAGCACTATGTAGATTTAACGCAATTCCAATTAAACTCCCAATGACATTCCTCATAGAAATAGAAAAAGCAATCATAAAATTCATCTGGAAAAATAAGAGACCCAGAATAACCAAAGCAATACTTAGCAAGAAGAGTGAAGCAGGAGATATCACTATACCAGACCTTAAACTATACTACAGAGCAATAATAACAAAAACAGCATGGTACCAAAATAGACTTGTAGACCAATGGTACAGAATAGAGGACACAGAGACAAACCCACACAAATACAATTATCTCATACTAGATAAAGGCACCAAGAACATATTGGAGAAAAGATAGCCTATTCAACAAATGGTGCTGGGAGAACTGTAAATCCATATGTGGCAAAATGAAATTAAGCCCCTATCTCTCACCACACACAAAACTCAACTCTAAGTAGATCAAGGACCCAGGAATTAGACCAGAGACCCTGTGCCTAATAGAGGAAAAAGTAGACCCAAATCTTCATCATGTCGGATTAGGCCCTGACTTCCTTAACAAGACTCCTGTAGCACAAGAAATAAAATCAAGAATCAATAAATGGGATAGATTCAACTGAAAAGCCTTTTCTCAGCAAAAGAAACAATCAGTGAGGTGAAGAGAGAGCCTACTGAATGAGAGTAAAATTTTTATCACACACACACATCACATAGAGCACTAATCTCTAGGATATATCAAGAACTCAAAAAACTTAACACCAAAAAAACAAATAACCCAATCAAGAAATGGGCCAAGGAAATGAACAGACACTTCTCAGAAGAAAATATACAATCAATCAACAAACATATGAAAACATTTTCAACATCTCTAGCAAATAGAAAAATACAAATCAAAATTACTCTAAGATTTCATCTCACTCCAGTCAGAACGGCAGCTATTAAGAATACAAACAACAATAAGTGTTGGCAAGGATGTGGGAAAAAGGCACACTCATACATTGCTGGTGGGACTGCAAATTGGTGCAACCAATATGGAAAGCAGTATGGAAATTCCTTGGAAAAGTTGGAATGGAACCACCATTTTACCCAGCTATCCCACACCTCAGTTTATACCCAAAGGACTTAAAAAGCAGCATACTACAGGAATGCAGCAACATTAATGTTTATAGCAGCACAATAGCTAAATTGTGGAACCAACCTAGATGTGCTTCAGTAAATGAATGGATAAAGAAACTGTGGTATATAAACACAATGGAATATTACTCTGCATTAAAAAAGAATAAAATCATGGCATTTGCAGGTAAATGGATGGAGTTGAAGAATATTTTGCTAAGTGAAGTAAGCTAATCTCAAAAATCCAAAGGCTGAATGTTTTCTCTGATATGTGGATGCTGATCCATAATGCAGGTTGTGGGGAGCATGGGAGGAATGGAGAAACTTTAGATAGGGTAAAGGGGAGGGAGAGGAAGGCAGGGGACATGGGGGTAGAAAAGATGGTGGAATGAAAGGGACATACATGTATGAAGACACAAATGGTGAGACTCTACTTTGTGTACAACCAGAGACATGAAAAATTGTCCTCTATATGTGTACTATGAGTTGAAATGCATTCTGCTGTCATGTATAACAAATTAGAATAAATAAACAATTTTTAAAGTATATATATACAAAAAAAAAAGAAAGAAAAGCAACAGGATTTACAATAGACACCAAATCCTAATAAATGTATGATAAGTGTTCAGCCCAGCCAGGTTTCATGAAGTAAAAGTCATGCTCAGTGGAATGCGCAAAGAGATGCCTTTTTTTTTTTTTTTTTTGCATTTAGTAAATATTTTGAAATGATTTTGTTCAGTGCTGATAACAGAAGGAAAACTTGAACATCAGTAACATCAGTAATGAAAATGCAAATTGGACCACAAGTTCTGGAAAGCAATAGGGCATCATGCATCAAACAAGAGCTTTTAATTGTTCAGTATCTTGATGGTTTTCCTTCTAGGAATGTCTCCTAGGAAATCATCTCAAATTCAGACAAAAATTTGTGTACAATACGTTCATAGCAGACACATTCTTAATTGTGAAAAAATACAATCCAACAGTGATGAAAGTATCTTCTCCAAGTCTACGGCTTAACATTTACCTTATTTATGATATCTTCTCTAATGTAAAAATTTTATTTTCTCCCTAAGAATGGAGCTGGACCACCACAACAAAGAACCCACGATACAAGGCCAGCACAGAGTAACAAAAAAAGCTGGACCAGGGCTGTAGCTCAGTGGTAGAGTACTTGCCTAGCCTAAGCCTAGCCTGGGGTCCATCCCCAGCACCACCAAATAGATAGATACAGAAATAAATAAGCCTGCAAGCAGACTAGTGCTGGGAGAAGAGCTGGAGCCTGAAGAGATCTCACTCATACACACACATGCACATACACACACACCCCCACACACCATGTAACACAGGCATTCAGAAATAGCAGAGAGCTGAAGGTGGAGCAGGAATATTAAAAAAATAAAAAAAATAAAAAACTCTGCAGCAACACAGCTACACCCTGAACACAAGGCAAAACTTGACATTTCATAGTGAAGCTACTAAAAATAAATGAAAAAAATCTTGACAACAGACAAAAAAAAATACATAGAATACAAAGGAACAAAGATAAGAATTATGAAAGAGGGCTCATCAGAAACTAACAACAACAGGAGACAATGAGGTAATGTCGAAATGGGGGAGACTGTAAGAAGTTCATAATTACCGAAAAGTGTGCTTAGAGTCAAAGGCTAAATATTTTTTCAAACAAAAAAGTTGAGAAAATTTCTTTCCATTAGGCATAGTATAGGAAATATTAATGGAAATTCTTCAGGCACAAAGAATGTCTACAGAAATGACAAAAATGGAGACACATTTAAAAAAAAGTTCAGGTTTTAATTGCTCTAAAAGATAATTGACTGATGCAAAAATAGAAACAATATATTATGGAGTTAAATTTCTGACAAAGACAGCCAAAGAATGAAAGAACAGAAGGGGGAAATTGGAATTATACAGTTGGGAGGCTCTAATGCGATGCTTGAAGTTGTAAAATATCATTTAATGGTGGACTTTAAAAAATCAAATATGTACCTTATAAACCCCAAGAAGCCACTTAAAAATTTTAAGCCAATAGTGGAGATAAAATGTATTTGTAGAAAATAATCTAGAAGTAGACTGAAATAGAAGAAAAGTTAATAAAGAGCAGATGGAACAAGAGAGGACAACTAGGAAGAAGGTAGATGGTATTCCAACCCTATCAGAAATTACGTTAAACATAAATGGTCTAAACTCACAAAAAAGACATAGATGTCAGGCTGGCATTTTTTTAAAGCAATGTCCAATTATATGCTATCTGTAATGGTTAATTTGAATTTCCAACTTGATTGGATTAAGATATGGCGATGATTAAGAGGCTTCTGGGTGTGTCAATGAGGGTGTGCCTAGGAATGATTGGCATGTAGGATAGCAACTGAAGTGGAGACCCTCCCTAAGCATAGGGACCACCATCCAATAGGATGGTGGCTTGGGTGGAATAAAAATTGGAAGAACAAGGAGGCAGAAGCAGATGCAGGCTTGGTTCTTCTTGAACAGTTTCTTGATTGTCACTGCAATTGTCTGAGGATATAAGACTCTTGCTTCTTCGCTCTTCCAAAGTAGACTCTGCCAACTGTTCTCCAGGGAGTTTCCAGAAGCCTTCGATCTCAGACTGTGGTGGCACAATTATCCCTCTGGTTCTGGGGCTCAGCCTCTTGGACTGCACAGCTACTAGTTCCTCCAACTCTCCAGCCTGCAGACAGCCATTGTGGACTATCCAGCTTCTGGTCGTGCAAGCCAACCTGATAAATCCCAGTCTTATAATCATACTTTTTATTGATTCTGTTCCTCTAGAGAACCCTGACTAATACACTATCTATTAAAGAATTCACTTTAAAGACATACATGAGTTAAAAGAAAATAGAACATACCATTCAAATATTAACTAAGATGGAATGATTATACTAGTAATAGAGTGTTAGACTTCAGAACAAGTAATACCACTAACGACACAGTACAAAAGGACCAACAGCCAATTCACCAGGAATACATTGAAGGAGCCCTAATTAGGAAGGGCTGTTGCAGCTAGCTGGAAGCCATAAGTTCCACCTGATATGTATGTGACGCACCTGTAGGCACCCGCAAAGCTGAAGGTATATAACCGGGTGAAAGCGGTCCAAGTTAGGAGAACGGAGAATTCAGTCAGTCGGGCAGTCACTCGGTCGGTCAGAAGAATCAGAGCGGCCAGAACGTAGGCAGAGCGGTTACAGAAGAGAAACCAGATAGAAGACAGGAGAGAAACCAGATAGAAGAAGTAATGACTGGTCAGAGTTTGGCCGAGGCTCCCGAGGAAGACAGAAGACAGAAGAAAGAAGAAGGTAGAAAGAAGAGAGAAGAAAGAAGCTCTAATCTTTCTCTAAGCTAAGCTCTATCTTTCTTTCTCTCTAAGACTCTAAGCCAAGAAGACAAGAAGACAAGAAGCTAAGCTCTATCTTTCTTTCTCTAACAAGAAGACAAGAAGCTAAGCTAAGCTCTATCTTTCTTTCTTTCTCTCTAAGCTAAGAAGACAAGAAGACAAGAAGACAAGAAGCTAAGCTCTATCTTTCTTTCTCTCTAAGCTAAGAAGAAAAATCTTTCTTTCCCTCTCTAAGCTCTAAGAAAGTAGAAGTAAAAGTAGTAAAAGCTTTACTCTGCCTCCGAGAGTTTTCCTCCCGGTTTTCGGTACCAGGCAGCTTACAATACATAACAACCCTAAATGACATTGACAAGAGAGTTTCAAAAGCAAAACTGATGGAACTGAATAAGGAAATATGAAAAACACAATTTCAGTTGGAGAATACATAACTCCTCTCAGTGATCAATGGGACAAGTATGCAGAAGATCAGCAAGGATGGGAAGACCTGACACAGCTGCTAAAGAACTCGACTGAACGGACCCAGGAACCACGACAGGTTGTATGCTCTTCTCAAGTGCACGGCCACCAGGATCAGCCATGTTTTGGACCATAACGAGGCCTCAACAAGTTAAAATACTTGAAGTCATACAAAGCACATTCTCTGACTGTAACAGAAGGGTTTGAAATCAATAAGTAGAGGGTGCTTGCCAGGGCCTAGCAAGGAGGAGGGTTTCACAACAGAAAGCATGAGGGATTTTGCAGGGGGAATCTTGTCCTGTGTTCTGATTACAGGAGTGAACCTGACTCTATGCCTTGTCAAAATTCATAGACCTGTACACTAAAAAGGTAATGTGGCCATATGCCTAAATAAATATGATTAACTTTTTAAACCAAAATGTGAAGGTAAGCTTCTGATAACATTAAGTAAAATGGGATCAACTTATTTTATCTGAAACCAAAGATGTTACAATGAATAAAAAAAAAAAACCTTCTGAATATCAAAATACAGGTTGTTTGGTATGGTTATTTACTTTCTGATTGTTTTAGTCAGCTATTTTTTTTTTTTTTTTTTTTTTTTTTTTTTTTGCTGCTGTGTCCAAAGGATCTGACCAGCACAATTATAGAGGAGGAAGAATTTTATTTGAGGGCTCACAGTTTCAGAGGTCTTAGTCCACAGAAGGCTGGCTCCATTTGTCGGGGCTTGAGATGAGGCTGAACATCTTGGTGGAGTGTGTGGCAGAGGGAAGCAGCTCACATCATGATGATCAAGAAGCAGAGAGAGACCCCACTCGCCAGATACAAATATATATGCCAAAGCCATTCCCCAATTCCTATCTCCTCCAGCCACACCCTACCACTTCAGTTAATCCTATCAGGGATTAATTCACTGATTAGGCTAAAGCTATAACCTGATCATTTCTCCTCCAAACCTTCTTGCATTGTCTCACACGTGAGCTTTTGGGGGACACCACATCTAAACCATAACACTGATCCTCAGTATTGTTTTACACATTCATAATTTTCGAAGATAACACAAAAACCATTTACATGAAAATGATATCAAAAGATATGATTGTCATCTCCAAGGCAACCCCTCAAGAAGGCAAGTGTCTAAACTAATCAGCTAGAGCCTGTGCCAAGAAACCCTAGGAAAGCCCTTCTTTGCAGGCCACCTGCCATGTGACAATTCTTCATCTGGAAAAATGGCCAAAGAAGCTATCACAAGGAAAGCGCTGTGTCCGTGCTCTGGTCTCCCATGGCTAATGGACACTGATGGAAGTACACCAAGCCTGAGCTATTCTGTAACAACTTATGCAATTTCCAAGAACCACACAACCTGGACACTTGCAATATTGGTATTAAGGATAGAGAAACAACCTTTTCAAAAAGACACATGTGGGCTCTCTCCTGCAGCTGCCCAAGATGCCAAAAGGAAGGAAGGCTAAGAGAAGAAGGGGGCCTGAGCCCCTGCTGTCATGAAGAAGCAAGAGGCCAAGAAGGTGGAAAGTCTCCTGTTGGAGAAAAGGTCTAAGAATTTCAGCACTGGACAGGACATCTAACACCAAAGGGACCTCACCGCTTTGTCAAGTGGCCCCGCTACATCTGGCTGCAATAGTGAAGGACCATAGCCAATGAGCTGCTGAAAGTGTCTCCTTGATTGACCAGTTCACCCAGGCCAGGGAGCACCAAACAACAGCTTAAGCAGCCCCAAGTACACACCAGAGACCAAGCAGGAGAAGGAGCTGAGGCAGTCCCTACTAAGAAACTGCCAGTCCTTTGAGCAGGTGTCATTACTGACACCGTCATGGAGGAGAACCAGAAGCTTCAGCTGGTGGTGACTGCACCAATGTGGACCCACCCATCTGGTTTCCTTCCTGCCCACCCTGGGCTGCAAGATGGAAGGTCCTCATGCATCACCAAGAGGAAGGCCAGGCTGGGATGTCTGGTCCATGGGAAGATGCGCAGCCCTGTTGCCGTCGCAAGGTTAACTCAGAAGCCAAAGGAGCTCTGGCCAAGCTGGTGGAAACTACCAGGACCAATCACAATGACAGATAAGATGCACTCCAACATCACCAGGGAGGTAACTTCCTGTGCCCAAAATCTGTGGCTCGCATTGCCAAGCTGGGAAAATTTTTTAATTTTATGTACAGAAAACTCAATAATGTACATTTAGCCCAGTTTGGTGGCAAGTTCTTTGGCCTTTGCCTTTTCCAGTTTGGCAATGCCCAGGGGTTAGGGAGGAGGGAGACATGCATAGGAGAAGCACAAAAGACTTTTAGCACAATGAAATTCCTTCATATGATACTGAATGGGTGGCTACCTGTCACTACAAACTTGTCCAAACCTACAGAATGCATGACTCCAAGAGTGAACCCCAATGTGAACTTATGACACTATGTGATAATGATGTGTCATAGCAGGTTCATCAGCTGTGAAAAGTGTACCCCAGCAAGGATGTTAATAGCGGGAGGCTGTGCTTGTGTGGGGCAGAGAGCACACGGGAACTCTGTGCCTTCTGCTCAGTTTTGCTCTGTACCTAATGCTGATCTTAAAAATCAATTTAGAGGAAGGAACAGTGGCACAAGTCTAAATCCCAGTGGCTCAGGAGGCTGAGGCAGGAGGATCTCAAGTTCAAAGCCAGCCTCAGCAAAAGCAAGGCACTAAGCAACTCAGTGAGACCCTCTCTCTAAATAAAAAAATAAAAAAAAAATAGGGCTGGAGATGTAGCTCAAGTAGTTGAATGCCCCTGAGTTCAATCCCCAGTACCACTACCACCCCCCAAAAAATAAACAAAAAGTCAATTTAGAGCCCAAGAAGAAGACTCCTTCCTGATCTTTGGCCAACTTTCCTATAATGACAAAACCAACTAATTTCTCCTCATACCATTATATAGAGTATTTGGAATAATAAAAAGGCAAATGTTGGTGTTTTTGTTCTTGTTTCAAGAAACAGCCAACCACAGCCCTGGTTCTGCTAGCCCTGCGTCAGATGTAAGAAGTGAACAGATGGGCTGTGAAGTGGAGCCAGAGTCCCTGGCTTTGAGAATCCCAGTCTCCTGTGATATGAGCCCTGAAAGACTGGAAAACTCAGAAATAAGACATATGCCAGGGCTACTCATGGGTTACAGGCGTGTAGGTCCCAAAAACCTATTATTTAGTTTCAAATTCCACCTCCACTAACAGTTGTTCAGGAACCTGGACAAGTCACATCACCTCTGCTGCCCCTGCCCCTAACCTCAGCATCCACTCCAGAAATCGTGGGTGACACTAGTGTCAACCCTTGGAACTGTGCTGGGGACGAAGGGGTGGAGCATACATAACCTTGCAGCCTGATGAACTGTGAACCTTCAGGAAATATTAGCTGGATCAGCCCAGAAGGGCAAAGCCATTGTCACCACCTCCTGGGGGGGGGGGGTCGAGGCTGGCTTGGCTCTAGTCGGCGTGTTCTTGGCCACACTAACATGACCTCCTGGAGCCTTCAGTTCACAGTGCCTTCAAGACCCCCAGTCAGGCTTCACAGCACATGACTATTGATTGTTCCAGGTAAGGAGACAGCTTCCATTGGTTTCTGTCATTCCTTCTCCTCAGCACACTAGCAAATTATACTATCAATTTCAGAGAAATGACTGCAAGTAACAAGCACAGCATTTTTACATACAAATGCAAGAATGTAGTAAAAATACCATGCAGAGACCAGAGAAAAGAGAAGGTATGGAGATGGAGTTACTACTTTTTTCTGAATCTGTAGAATTATGAAAATTCATAAAGAATTCTAAATAGAGGGCTGGAGTTGTGGCTCAGTGGTAGAGTACTTGCCTAGCATGTGTGAGACCCTGGGTTCAATTCTCAGCACCGCATATAGATAAATGAGTAAAATAAAGATCCATCAACATCTTAATACACACACACACACACACACACACACACATAACACACACACACATATGAAGAATTCTAAATATACATTCTGATCAACAATAGGAAAAAAATCCTGAACATAGTGAAATATTTAAAATACCAAAGATGAGAAAACAAATGAATTCCTACAGAGCCTAATCCTGTGATTTTATAACAATGTTAATTTTGATAAACGAAAGAGATGCAAATAGATATTTCTTGCCAGAGATAAGAACATTAGAAGCAATGATGAAAGTAATTGAGTATAAAAAGATAGAGGTAGTTGAGAGAAGATTTAGCATTATTTAACTTAAAAGTTAATTGTAAGAGCTAGAGGCACCCAAACTTTGCATGCAACAGAACACAACATCTGCTGTACGTTTGAAGCTCATTCCGCAAATCACGGGAGGTAAGGAGGAGCTGCACTGAAGGGAGGAAAGATGAAAAAGGGCAAATCCAGAACATTGCAAAGGTTAAAGAGGTGGGGGAGACTTAGCAAATTATCCATCATCCTGGTGCCTCCTGTTTTAAAATCATTCACACATAATGACATAGGGCTGATCTCTGAATGCTCCGGAGAAAGATGTCCTGAGAGTTTTCAGATCCATAAATAATGGGATTGATTAAAAATAGGTCATCCAAATCAATCTAATTGCCTTCTATTTTTAACATAAATTCTTTTCATTGATTTTCAAAATGGGTAGCTCATTAAAACACATTAATCATGACCCTAAAAGTGTATTTGTATTGCAAAAAGCCTAAGGTGAAGAATAAAAAGCAATTTCCCACCACATGAAACTGGAGCAGAAGCATCACCAAAGACAGCCATAACCCCGCTTTTCCCAGGAAAACCCATTTCTGGGTAAAAAAGCTGGGAGGCAAGGCATCCAGATGGCAAAGTCTTGTCTAGCTGTGGGGCACAGGTGGGAAAGCTGGAGCCTCCTGTGCCTTGTTTGGATGAAAGGTCTCTAATTTTGCAGAGCTGAGGTAAAAACACACAACTGGTCGTCTGGTGTACTTGTGAGTGATGCACTCAGCCATTGCACGAAAGATGCTCCTTCTGGAAAATCAGCTCAAGAAAAGAAGTAGCAGAAATGACCCATCACATCACCAGCCAGAGAGAACCCTGGAAACATCTTGAGATATACACACTCAATTTTTTAAATGTATGATGTATATTTATACACACATTTTAGATGCCAATCGATACAGTTCTTCAAAATTATTAATGGAGCACAGACAGGTGTCTGGCACCATTTGCTCAACTACCCTTCCCGTGGTGGACATTGTGAAGAGAGCTTCACTAAGTCCTCCAGGCAAATCCTCACCAACATGCTAATGACAGGATGGATTTCAGAAAGCAGATTCATTAAAGGGAAGAGACAGCCTGGGCTTGAATTCAAGATCCTCCTGCCTCAGCCTCCTGAGTCACTGGGATTACAGGTGTACGTCACCACATCCGGCCACAGATGTGTTTTGAAGTCCCTTTCATATGTGCCACCAAATGGAACTTGGAAACATGATTGATGGTTTCCTAAAATCTTAGAAAACACTCACTTCCCCACACCCTCGCTGGTATTTGTTATTTTTCTCTTTACTCATTTGACCAGCTTGTGGATTTTTGTTTAGTTTCGAGTCAGAACATTCTCCATGCCCGCAGTGCGTTTGTATTCCATTTCTTGTTGGCAAAAATTTAAGAACTTTGCCCACTTCCCACTAGGGGCTTTCATGTTATTCTTTTACATGTTTTTATTATTAATCCTTTGTAATATTTAATTCTGCTACTCTTCTCGTTTTTGTTTTTGCCTGTTGAATTTTTCTTAGGTATTTTCTGTCACAAAAAAATGTTTCATTTCTATGTTTTCACATTTTTAAAATGATTTTTCCTTTAATATTCTGCCTTAGCTGTCATCCTTGAAAAGACTTCCCTGACTTCAAAGTTCCTTTAGATTGTAAGGTCTCTAAATACAACAGATACAAAACCTTTTTAAGTCAGAAAATTATGCTACTGAATAACAATATAAAAGAGGAATAATGTGATTCATGATGCAATAATATGTATTTTTAATATAAATACCTGAGCTCAGCTGCAATTAAGATTGTCATGGGGCTGGGGTTGTGGCTCAGCGGTATAGTGTTTGCCTAGCACATGCACGGCCTGGGTTCAATACTCAGCACCATGTAAGAATAAAAGGCAAAGGCATTGTGTACAACTAAAACAAATAAATATATTTTTTGAGATAGAGTCTCACTAAGTTGCCTAAATTAGCATAGGTTTGAACTTCCAATCCATTTGCTTCAGCCTCCTGAGTAGCTGGGATTATGCGCCCTGCAACAGATATATATATATATATATATATATATATATATATATATATATATATTTGATTTAATATATATATTAATATATATATATATTAAATCTTAGGACAAGCATGGTGGCACATGCCTATAATCCCAGTGGCTTAGGTGGTTGAGGCAGGAGGACTGCAAGTTCAAAGCCAGCCTCAACAACTTAGTGAAGCCCTAAGCAACTTAGTAACACCCTGTCTCAAAGTAAAATATGAAAAGGGCTGGGGATGTAGCTCAGTGATTCCTTGCCCCTGGGTTCAGTTCCTAGTACCAAAAAAAATTAATAATAACAATAATGATGATATTAGTGTTATTATTATTATTTGGGAGTCAGAACCTCTCTCTCAGTTGTAGCCCACAGATTGCTCTCCTAGCAGGTCCCAAGAGGTACATCTGCCAGCTATGGCTTCGGCGGTGTGGAGAAGCTGTCTACTCTGTGCAAGGATGAGCCACAGCTCAGTACTGAATAATAGGACAGAGCTGGAAGTTGATTGATTGTGGTGACAGAGAGCAACGCTGGTCATAGAGGCACCCGGGAGGGAACCCTCTGACTGTAGGTAGAGTTTTGAGGAAGTGTGGAGTGCAGGGATTGTTTCAAAAAGTAAAAAGAAATAGGTAAACATATTTCATTCTATTCAACCCAATTTATCTGAAATATGATCCGTTCCACATAAAGGATGTTGAAAATTATTAATGAGATGCTTTACCTTCATTTTAACATAGTACATCTTCAAAACCTAGCACTTCAAAAACTTCCCACTTAGAGCATCCAAGAAAAAAGTGCAAGACCTGGGATCACAGTGAGTCATCCCATAGGAAGAAGACTCTTGCAGGAATCTGAGATTTCGACATAGACAAATCCACACAAAGAAGACGGTTCAGCCCCGTATGCACTTTGCTCATTCAGCAGAATAAACAAAGGTATTTTCCAAATGTTTTATCTCCAAACCAAAAGGTCTAATGATCTAATTATTTTAGACAAAGACTTCCATGGTCACAAATCATAAGGTAACAAAATGAATTCACCATTGAGAGCTCAGTGAACTCAGATCATTGTTGAAATGATGACCTGACCACAGAGAGGAAGGTAGAGAGAGTGGACGTGAGTAACACCTTCGGCAACAACCTCTAGACACTCTGAGTTGTCCTAGAATGAGAAGCCCTCCAATCTATAGGGCTCAAAATGCAAAGCTGGAAGGGGCATTACCTGCAGTGCGCTACAGTGGTCGGAACCACACCTGTCCTCATTGGATAAGTGGTTTCTGATTTTGTAGCATCACGGTAAAAGCAGATGATTGGTGCCATGGTTTGCATGTGTCCCCCAGAAGTAGGTCTTAGAAACTTCACAATGCAACAGAGCCAGGAAGTGATCAAGCCATTATCGAGGCAGTGGGCTCCTTATCAAAGGACAGATTGGCCCCCATGCTCTCTCACCCTCGCTTGCCCATCCATCCTCCACATAGGATGAGGCAGCAAGAAGGCCCTTACCAGTGCCAGACCCTTGGGCCTGGACATCTCAGCCTCCAGAACCATGAGAAATAAGTGTCTGTTCACTCACTGTAAATGACTCGGTCTCGATCATGTTACAGCAGCACAAAATGGATTAAAACAATTAATTGTTTCATTACATGAGTATTGCACTTACACTTGTACAGTACATGCTTATTCCAGAAAATGTAGCTAATGAAAACTAATATTAAGGAGCTCCAGTGGTGCAACTGGTTAGCATGTGGTACTAATAAGAAAACTAATATTAAAAATGACCCATCAGATCATCGTCTGGAGATAATTCTGAAATAAATAAATATATATATATATATATATACACATCCATCCATACATACATATATGTGCACATATGTATAAACACATACATGCATACACATATGTACATATGCAGATATTTATAATACACCACACATGTATGTACATGAGTGTACATATGTATTAATATATACATGTGTGTATGGTATGTATATAAACATATACCTATGTATATATATATATATGTGTGTGTGTGTGTGTGTATGTATACTCAAACATTTAAAACATATAATGTATATTTCCAAATGCAGGTATGTAATGCACATATTCATAACCTTATTTATAAAAATATCACATGCACTTTGGATGTCAATAATTACAGTACTTCAAAATTGTTGTGAATGGACTACAGATAGTACCCACCATCACTTACTCAAGTGACCTTCTATTGAACATCACCAATTGTTTTGCTAACAGTCCTCCAGCTAAATCCTGTCCAAAATCATTAACTACTTCGACAGATTTTAGAAAGCAGATTCATTAAATCAAAGAATATACACATTTGTGTGAGCTTTGACTGACATCTCGTGGAAATCCAAGTGTTACCAGCTATTTCAGTCTCTGCATCAGCTGGGTTCTGATGTCTGTGGTTGATAATTCATCTCAGGCTGAGGTTCTCATTGTTACATAGCAATTTCTGTGTCAAACCAGGGACCAACCAAAAGCTGTGTTTTTCCCAACAAAGACTAAGGGTGATATTTCTATACCTTACCAACATAAAATTATTTATATGGTAACTCTATGAAGAATAAATCTCCTTTCATTTTATTTGAAGCAAAATTCAGGCACATTTTATGAGAGCAGCCATAAAATAACTCCAATGAGAATGATTTTCTAGGCATAGTTATTGTAAATGGCTTTTCAAGGTTTGTAAAGTCTATCTTGGCTAGCAGAGAGCAGTGTGCAAGTGCAGCCAGAACAGACCCTGCAGCCAGGGCCACACATTCTGCCCTCAACTCTGCTGCCTGTGGAATTCCTGAGACCCTGCAGTGCTGCACCCAGGAATTCCTGCTCCTGGGGAAGAAGCTGACTTGTAATACCTCCCCATTGTGTGGGAGTGGGAGGTGGTGGGGAAGGTGGGAGGTGGATTGCTTAGCAGGTCTGGGTTGCTGAAGGCATGTGTTTAGGCGGCAAAGTGTGGGTAGGGGATTGTTGGGATGGCATCAAATGAGAAGCATCACTCAGGATTCCTCTTTTCTTTGCTGGGCCACCACTCAAGGGATGGGGAAGCCAGTCAGAGGGAACTGAGAGCCTAGCAGGCCAGAATGACAAGGTCTTTGGGTGGCTCACCAAGGTTGGCAAGAACATCCGCTTCAGACTTCAATTAAAGACTTGAGCTTGAGACTGAGAAGTCTTTCCCTGAAGCTTCCCAAGAACCCCTGGACAGAGGCAGATCCTTGGATTGTCAATGAAACCAGTAAAGAAAGCCTTGGAGTCTGAGGGTGGTTTCCCAGGGATGAGGAACAAGCCTTAAGAGAGGCCGGTTTTGAAATGTGGCACTATCGCACTCGTCAGGCACAAAAGAGAAAGTTCTCCAACACATAAAGGCAAAGAAAAAGGAAACCTTTTCCAAGGCTCAAGTCTCCAAATGTGTGGCATTTAATGTTTAAAAACTAATTTACGTGTGGAGGCACAGAACGTTCCCTAAGGAAGAGGAGGTGCCTGGGCTGCTCCTGGAAACTGGAAGAGCTGCACATTCCACAGGTTGGTGGCCACCTGCAGTAGGTCGGGTTCTCCAGGGCGCAACTTAAGCTGAATTAGTGCGCAGGAAGCTTATAAGGGAGCGTCCTGCAGACCCGCTCCCGAGGGAGTGAGGGAAAGGAACAGAGCAGGACAGGCTACCTTGGAGCGCACAGGCGCTGGCACCGCGGGAGGACCACGGCAGCCACTTCCCTGCCAGGCCACCGCTCTCCCCACCCTCACTCCCTCCTTCCGAATCACGCAATGCCCGGGGCGGGGCCTGAAGCTCGGACGCGGATTGGCGGGGAGAAAACGGAGGTAAACACATTTGAAAGAACCAATCGACGCCGTCCGTCCGCGCCAGCCAATAGGAGCCCGAGGGGCGGGGCGGGGCGGCGGGTTTGAGCTGCGCGCGGGGCCTGCCGGGTTCGCGTGGGTGGCGGCGGCAGCGGCGGCGGCGGGCCGAGAGCGGTGCGCCATGGAGGACGCCGTGCTGCTGCGGAGGCTCAGGGACAGCCGGCGCCGCTTCCAGAGGCGCATGCAGCAGCTGATAGAGAAGGTGGGCCGCGCCGCTGCGAGGCGGGCGGGAGGCGGAGGGTCGGGGCGCCGGTGCGGGGTGGCGCAGGCGGGCCCCGAGGGGCGCTCCAGACCCGCGCGGCCCTGGGACCTGACAGGATACCCTTCCTCCTCGCAGTACAACCAGCCCTTCGAGGACGACCCGCTGGTGCAGATGGCCACACTGACCTACCAAACGCCCCAGGGTATGGAACCGTCCTGAGTGGGTGCGGTTGAGAATGTGAATAGAATGGCGCGGTCTGGAATTTGAAGTGCTGTCCCCGTCCCCTCAGTAAAGTGACACTGTTCACTTCGCCATAGGGATCAGAACATTACTTGTTCCTTTGTATGTTATGTACTGCCAACAGGATTACTTATCTACCTAAGTAGAATTCCTGAAGACACAAAGATTCGTCCTGGTTAAAAAATGTCCTTGCCTTACAGGGTTGGCAAGTCAGCTTAGCCATTCGGTGGCTCAGTCTCTTCATCTGTAAGAGAGGAAGGATAATGACAATCATCTATCCACCATGGATGTGGTAGCAGTTATGTAGAACCTTTATGAGACTCTTGAAGCAGCACTGGGCACTAGTGACACTCATTAACTGTTGTTGTCCTGTTGAACTTGGGTAGTCACCTCCTCAAGGTTCTGACTATGGTGCTAGAACGTGCAGAGTTGTAAAATGCCTTAAGTGGGTTCTCTTGGTAAGTGACTGGAGAGCATCTGCAGTAGATGAGGGCAGTTGCTCCCATAAATGACTTATTACCAAGTCATTTTTATATACTAAAGAAAGCAAATCTCAGATCACATCTGCCCTGCACTAGACACACAGGCACAAGAGGTTCTTAAAACTGCTGCTTAAATCAAGAGGAATCCTTGCTCTCTGCCTTTTTAGCTGAGCCACACATTCAGTGAAAAAGTTACCCAGGCAGAAACTAAAATATTCCAGCAGCAAGTTTCCTTTACTGTCTGGCAGAACATGACCTAAGGGTGTGTCTGTTGGCTTCACTGTCTTCATATAGTAAGGACCAGGAGCATCTGCAGTGTTTTGGACAATCTACATATCTTAAGTGCCACTGGTTTTGTGAGTGAGAACTTTGGATGTCAGTTTGGGGAGAACAGTGGATGAAGCACTCAAACACCTTGGGAACAGGCACACTTGACCATGTAGATGCCACCTGGAGAGCTGGCTGAACCATAGGCTCCTGGCACTACCAGCCACCGTGCTGGGTGCCAGTTCAGTAAGTCTGTGTGTCACAAGCTGGTGTTCCTGGCCCAGGTCCCCTGTCCTGGTGCTTCTCGTGGGATAATTAGTGTCATGGCCTTTTCTTAAACTGTGAATTGCCAGCTTAAGGCAGCACCATAAAGAGGAGAGTGAAACTAACTATGGCACTGATGGTGACGAAGATGGCGGGGTATAGTCATCTGTGTGTATTGACCACTTATCCCATGCCCTGCTCTCCTAAGAGTCTCATACTGATTCTCAACCCTGCAAGGTAGGGAGTACTGTTGGAATCATTACAATTAAATGTGGATACAGTACATAGAGGTTAAGTGACTTAGACCGTGTCACTTAACCAAAGTGTGAAGCCTTGATAGACTCTGAGCCCATGTGTGCAAGCATCACTTTGCTCTGGAAAGGCCTCATGGCACAGTGGTCAAGAGTGCAGGGTCAGCGCTGCCCAGAGTTCACATTCTGGCTCCACCACATGGGCAGGTGGCCTGGACTAGTATTTGAACTCACTTTGCCCATATCCATCTGTACAATGACTGTGATAAGTCCCTGTCCCACAGATGTTAGGAGAACTGTACAAGTTATGTGTGGGTGGGTCGTTGTGAATTCTAAATGAGGCGTTCTTGCAAAGGGTTTAGAATAAACCTGGAGCATAGTGAGCACTGTGTTTAAGTTTTTGCTGCTGTTATTAACAACTATCTCAACCCTCAACCATCGCTTCTTAATTTGAATTTTCTCCAGGAAGTTTAGGGAGAGCTTGAGTATATGGCTCAGGTTTTACAAGCTGGTAGATGGCAGGACTGGGTACACCCGAAGTCCAGAACTCAAAGTGTTGGCCCTTTGCATGGGCTTGCCCTGTAGGTGCAAGCACTTAACTCTGAGTGATGTAGAGATGCCCTCAAAAAGTGCTTACTCTGCCGGGCATGGTGGTGCATACCTATAATCACAGCAACTCGGGAGGCTGAGGCACAATGATGACAAGTTTGAGACCAGCCTCAGCAACTTGGCAAGACCCTGTCTCAAAATAAAAAAATAGAAAGGGCAGGGAATATGGCTCTGTGGTTAACTGTCCCTGGGTTCAACCCCCCAGTACCAAAAAAGAAAAGTGCTTACTCTAAGTATAGTATATGTGTTGCCTTTAGTACATGTATATTTTAAGGATACTACCTGGCATATGTATGTTCCTGTTTTCATTCAACTTTACAGGTTAATAATGTGATTTGGTGAACTGCTACCCATTAGGTAGGAGAGGTTTCCATTACAACAGAGCTATCTGTTCAACTTAAAGGCTAGCAATACACTATTGGGAACTTGGCTCACTTTTAATACCATATCCTTTTTGTATCTATGAAAACACATTGAACAGAAATTCAGTGTTGAGGATTAAACAGTTATTTTTGTTTCTTCTCTAAAGGATTGAAAATTTGGGGAGGAAAACTAATAAAGGAAGGAGGTGAAGGACTAATCCAGGTATGTAATGCCAGTTGTTGTTGCCCGCATGCCTTGCTGTGGAGGAGTGCTGGTGTGAGTCCTGGGCGGGGAGCCTAACGCCCATCGTGTGTGGCAACCACGCATTTCCTTGCCTCGCTGCCCTGTTCTTCTGTTTTTGAGGATTTACTGAGAAGCATTTCTTAGTTGCTTGTCGGGCAAGGAGCAGCCATGTGCTGTCTACCTCTTTTTCATGCCTCACATTTCCTGTCAGAAGTTGCAGGCTCAGGTGCAGAGGCTGGGCCAGCTCGATGACCTCTCACAGGCCGTGCCATCCTGGCCCAGTGCTCACTTGTTGGGTCCTCATAGAAGAGACCCAATCCAATCCCTTCTGGGGAAGAAAGAGATGGGAGGGAGAGGAGTGCGCAGTTTCCATGCCCACCGGCTGACCCCCAGCCTCAGCAGCTCTGTGATCTCTACTGTGCCCACAGAGTTTGCTTTCATACTGTGAGACCCCAGGAGCCTTCTGCCCCAGTGGCTTTTGCAAGGTTGTCTGGTGTTCCGTTAATCATGCTTCTTAAACGCCTCATGTTCCTGCTCAAGGTCACAGGTCAGGGAACCCATGTACCCAAGAATGAAAATATCCTTCTGCTGTAAGGATACGCAGCATTGATAGCAGTTCTAAAATCAAACCGCCTAACCTCTGTGCTGCAGTGGTCACTGATGCCATTTAACTTGATGTCATTTGTCTGTAGTACGCGTGTTTATTAATACAGATTGTTTTTACTCTTGCTTTCCTGGTTAATAGATAAGAGGAACCTTGTCCTCATCATTCATCCTGCAGTCCAGCCGCCATTTCTAACTGTCTCCTGTTGACAGCCCAATCCCTCTCACTGCCCTTGACTATCAGTCAGGGTTGGTACGCTTTTTCTGAAAGACAAGATGTGAATATTTGAGACCTTGTTGGCTGTATGTCTGCGGAAGCATCTCAGACCTTTTGTAGGGGAGGCAGCTTGAATGATGTGAATAAGCCCCCGTGGCTGTGATCCAGCGGAGCTCCATTAATAAAACCCATGCTGTGTAGTCCCCAGAAGAATCTCCTGGTCCTAATTTCCCCAGTATCCATGTCCCCTTTTTAGTAAATGCCCACAGGTGAGATTAGGAGGCCAAAAGACCTGTTCTCTTTAAATTATATATACAGAGGCACCCACTTCTCAGACCAGTGCTGGGATGGTCCTGGTAGCACATTGCTTGTCTGGACACTTAAGTTTTTTTGTTTAAAATGTAGGAGGACCCCTGCCTGCGGCTCAAAGAATTGCTGAGTTTAGAAAAGTGGGGTTAGAGAAGTGGGCATAGCTGTGATTACAGCTTGGACATCCACAGCCTCATTAGATTTGGTGACTATGCCCAAATCCACTTTCAACTTCTCCCCAAAGCCAAACACTCATGCTGCTCCCATGGTAACAGGAGACTGTGCCTTGCCCTGCGCTGGTTTGACCATAACCTAAGGCTTGGCTTCTCTTTGTAGATGCCAGAGCTTCCAAGCAGGGATTGGTGAGCATTGGCTGCGTCCCCATGATTCCCAAACTAGTTTTACTACCCTTAGACCCAGGCAGCCACAAAACTTAGCTCTGGAAACTACACCATGTCCCACCTGTGTGATGATGTCACTGGAGGCAAAGGCAGTGGTCTCCGGCAAGCAGGTTTAGTTGCTGTGCAGTGCTCACAAGAGCCTCACGTCCGCTGGACCCACAGAGGTGCCCGAGGACCACTCCTAGAGGGACAGTGCTCCCCATGGGAATTCCTAAAATATCTTAGCCAGTCTGATATGTCGAATGCTCCCATTTCACTAGTGAGAACTGGTTGGTGTCATTGGTGTAGAGCAGGCTCCAGAGGGGCAGAAACGCCTCCCCAGGAGCCTGACCAGCTGATCACCCTGTGACGTGAACTCCTGGTCAGGAGCTTAAGTTTAGACCAGCTCCCAGCGCAGGGGACTTGCAGGATGCACAGTAGCACCTCGACGCTACACCACGTTGTAAAGGTCCTGAAACTACTGCTGAGCATTTACTGAGAACATCATCCCCCAGGGGCCTCCACCGTTTCTGGTTTCTCCCCAATGACCAGGTGACAGTTTTGTTCTATTTCACTTCGGCTTTTTGTTTGCTGCAGTCCCTGTGGAGCCCTATGTGGGCCAGGACCAGGTTGTTCCACAGACAGAGCTAACCCCGCCCCACCGAGGGACTTTTATAGCAGCCCTGGGGCTGGCTGAGGAGCCCCAGAAGGGAGGCTCAGCAGGGAGACTCCACTGCCTCTGAGAGTCTCTGGGCCTTTGATGAAGCAAAGGTACAAGAAGCCTCATGAATCTCCTGCTCTCCTGTGTTTGAGGACAGGTGCAAGTTTGTCACTTCATTGTAGCTTTCAGATGTGCTGCTACTTAAGCAAGCTTGTCTTTGCTGATTTTGTACCTCTAGGACCCCCCTTGGAAGCTGGAGGAGAGGATAGAAGGCCCTGGGTGTGCTGTGGCCCAAGGTGACGAGCCTCCCCTGTTGTGCACAATAGTAGGAGCTGGTGAGTGCCACCATTAGGAAACGAGCCAGGAGGAACTGGCCAGCCTGTGTCTCTGTCACAGCACTTCACTATTGAAGTTCTTTTGTTTTGGGGTCCTCCCCCCCCCCCAAGGGGTATTTTAAAAACTAAGGACATCTTGAAGCACCCTGTCATGTCCTTCTGGAGGGTCGCCCATGTCCTTACATGCATGGTGCCCAGCACAGAAAACACTCAGATATTTCTTATATAAATGAACACCCCCCATTTAAAATATGTTGTGACAGGACTTGACAAGACTTGAGGTGAGAGATGGTCATGAACGTTTGCTTCTGTAGGAAACTTCCCACCTCCATGGTCGAGGGTCCCTCCCCAGGCCATCTCACTGCCTGCACCCAGCCCTGCCTCCCCTCATTCCTCCTACCTCAGCCTGCCCTCTGGGATGCGTGTCCCATCCACACTTAATGGTGCTTAGATTCTACCTTCCACATATGACACATGCCCGTGACTCTCTGCACTGCCCTGTCCCTGCCTGGCTGCCTCCCTCCCTTCAGTCCCTTTACAGCCCACTTCCAGCAGGTGCGCCTTGCCATCCCAGGTCCCCCACCCGAGCACGCCTCACCTGGTGCTGTCTGGCTTGGGCTCCATCTCTGCAGCCTTGCCCTGTTGCTGGGCCCACCTTGTATCCCTGGCCTCTGCACACTGCTCTTCCATTCCTTCCCTCGCATCCTCCGGCCCTGTGACTGGTCCCCCTGCTGGCCCTTCAGAATGCCCTTTCTCAGGTTTGGTCTGAAGCCCCTGTGCACTTACCAGTGGCAGGCTTGGCTTTGCCCCCAACCCAAACCCCTTCGGGTGCTTCTTACTGCCTGGAAGCCTCTCTCCATAAACACGTCCCATCCACACTGGCACATCCACAGCGCAGCAGGCCTGCACTCCAAGGTCCCCACCTTCCTCTCCCTCCAGCATGAGCCAGAATCCAGGGTCCTCGTCTCAGCCTCCCCCTCTGCCAACACCACATCCTCCCTGTGTCAGGCTCCCTGCTGACCCCCAGGTCAGAACAGACCCCTGTTGCAGCTCAGCTTTATGCTTGGTCTCCTCCTTGTAGTCATAGAACGTTTCCTCGTTGACCTTTTAACTCTCATCTCTCCCTGGTCCTTCCACAGCTCCAACCCCTCGCCCAGCCCTTGCCTGGCACTTTGCCCACAGTGGACAGTCAGTGATCTGTGCTGAGTCACTAAAGGGAAAACTGGTCTTTCAAATTCAAATTACAAAACTAATGAAGATTTTGGTCTTGGGTGTTGTTAACTAGTGTTAAATCAAATTCTAATTCTATAAATCCTCAGATCCATGAATGTCCCAGGTTACATGAAATGAGAAATAGCTAAGAACTGCACTATCCAGTGTGGTACTCACCAGCCATCTGTGACTAATTGAAAATTAAGTTTAAAGTCAAGCCGGGCACGTTGGCGCATGCCTGTAATCCCAGCGGCTCAGGAGGCTGAGGCAGGAGGATCTCATGAGTTCAAAGCCAGCTTTAGCAATGGTGAGGCCCTAAGCAACTCAGTGAGAACCTGTCTCTAAATAAAATACAAAATAGGGCTGGGGATGTGGCTCAGTGGTTGAATACCCCTGAGTTCAATCCCAGGTACCACAAAAAAAATGTTTAAAGTCAGTTCTCAGCCCTGCTACCCAGGTCCCATTGTTCAGTAGCCTAGTGTGGCTCGTAGCTGACTGGACAGCTGGTGGAGACCTCTCCATCATGGTAGGAGCTCCGTCAGACAGTGTGGGCAAGGGTCAAAACTTGTAGGTCAGAGGTCACTGAGGTCTCTGGTGATAGAACACGCTCAGAGTGATACAAAACCATCCTTGAGAGGGACTTACAAGTTTCCCCAAAATCCTGATTGAAATTCCTTTTTCACTTTTAGGTTCAAGAAGCAGTGATGCCGGTGTAGCGTTAGAGCCAGGCAGTCCTGTGGCCCAGGCCTTGGTGGTAAGGCTGCCTTGGGTGGGTGGAGGTGTGGGGCTTCAGGTGCAGTCTCACCTCTTAGGTCTTGGATCCCCCTTTCAGATCTCTTCAGCCTGGCACTTGACAGCCAGTGTGACCCTCCGTTCTGGCCTGACCTCTGAACGTAGACAATGGTAAAGAATTTGGGGACTTCCATTCTGCAGCCAGAACTGTCACCACTGTGGTTCATGGCGTGCTATGTACTTTGACTAACCAAGAGACATTGTGAGTTGGGTTTCAGGTCAGCCCTTGAGCCCGTTTAGTCACAATGTCACATAGTCAGGTGGCCGAAGCTTGCCTGAAGAGTCCTTTTGTGGCCTGGTTCTCACTCTCCTGCCTATCTGGATAGGCAGCTCTGTCTGCCCCTTGTCCCTCCAGGCTCCTGTGTCACATGCTGCCAGATGTGAGAGTAACTGCACCTGCTTTTCCTCTGAACCTCCCGCTGTGCGGGGGTTGCCCGCACCTCGTGAAACTCCACTAGTCTGAGTGGAGAGGCGTGGCCCGTGTACTTCCCAAGACTCTCTGCAGGGTTCAGCAGCAGCAGGAGCAGGCACGGCCCCATGGTACAGGACCTGGGTGCAGCCTTCCTGTGGTCCTTCCCATCTGGTCTTGAGACCCCCAATTCGGCCCTACCCAGGTGTAGAGGAGCCACTGAAGCCTCCTGAGCTGAGTCACTGAGTCTGTCTCATAAACCTAGCTGTTGGGATTGTTGCTGATAGTTGAGTCCTGGACTCTTCCAGGAACGTTCAGATTGCCTTAAATTTTTTTTCTGTTCTAGTAGAGGTGCCATAAACATCTCCAGACTCTTACATTCTGGATCCCTTTACTTTCTTTTTGGTAGTTCAGCTGGGTAAACTCACTGGAGTCAGCCACGGGGCCCAGCAGCTTTTCAGAAGGGCCTGGTCTCTTTGCACTGCCAACAGCAGGAGGCACAAGCCGACTTTGAGTGGCTTCATTTAGAGATTGATTCTGCATTAACGGGCTCGTTAGTTTGTTCCAGAATTCATGGACCAGCTGTGCCCACAACTGTTAGGATACTGACTTCTTCTCTTTCAAATCAGCCTTCAGTGCCGTGGAGCCCTCTGAAAAATGAGTTGAGAAGGAAATATCTGACCCAGGTGGATGCACTGCTTCAAGACGCAGGGTGTTTTGAGGTACCCTGTCTCCCCGTGTGTGTGTTTGTCATGAAGTAGGCATGTTGAGGCATCGTGGGTTTTGTGTGCTTTCCACAGAGTGTTGTGCATGAGTATTTCTAGGCCCTTATGTTCCCATGATACTGTGTCTGTGCTCTGAATTAATGCTCAGGTGCCCCTTGGCAGCACCATCAGGGGGACTTGCAGGGGCAGAGGGTAGCCTCTATCTCCCACTGTCCTGGGGCAACCCACAAACCTAGTGAAGCCATGGTGGGACTCTCCAAGGGCCTCCACCTCCCATGGTGTGACCGAGGTTGGGATCAGCAGCAAGTTGGGCCACCCCTCATCCTCAGCCTGTCCCACCTGGCCTGAGGTCAGGTTGGAGTGAGATTGTACCGCGGCCCTTCCGTGGGATGAGAGGGGGCAGCCCCTCTCAACTTCACTTGAAGAAGAGCCCAAGCTTGAGGTGTAGATTGCTGATTTCCTTCAGAAAGCGGAGGGCACTGTGCAGGGTGGAGAATGGCAGTGCCTCTACCAGCAGAGGCCCCAGCTTCACATGTCACTGTGCCAGGGGCCCCTGCTTAGTGATACACGAGGAACGCCCCTGTCCCCTACTATGGCCCAGCAGGTGTCGTCCTCCTGGTGCTGTGTTGATCTGACAGAAGGACTGGAATTAAGCGCAGGGTTATTGGAGCTTTGCCACCGTCCCCCTGGCCCCTAGGCATTCTGACTGTCCAGAGTAATGGCCAGTGAAGAGAAGCCAACAGGTCCCCAGACAAGAGTTCCTGGCAAGCAAGGGTGGCTTGGCCTGAGGGCAGAGTTCAGGTCCTCTGGGACCCTCCTTCCCTGCTGCTCATAGCCCTGCAGGCTCACTCACTTGGTGCTGCGGTGGTAGGTGCAGGGTCACGTTGAAAGAGGAGTAACTCCTGACATGTTCTTGGTGTCTTGTTGGGGGACAGCACCTGGGGTCTCCATATCTGGCATCTCTGTGGTAATCATCAGCTTTGATTTCAGGATGCAGATAAGAGAGAGAAAACAGACACACCCATGACTCCCGAGCCTTCCTTGGCCTCTCCTGCCACGCCTGGCCCTGGTAAGTGTGACATAGGAGCCATGTGTGTCTCCTTTGGTTTTGTTGGAGCCACAGGGCAGCTCTGCTCAGCATCACTCAGGCTGGACGTTTTGCTGATTGCCTGCTCATTCTGTCAGCATGAACCTAGACACCTGCACTTCATGGGAATTAAGATTTTTTAAAATAGCTCTTTCCCTGAGCATCTGTGGCCTGGTGATTGCTCGCGAGCTCTGCACCCTTGTAACTGGGCTGAGCAGTCTGGGATCTGCAGAAGCACAGGAGGAGCATGGTGAGCATCCTTCCATGCTGCACGGGTTGGCCTTTCAGGGCCCTCGGCGCACGCATGCATGCACATACACTGCGTGTGTATAGATCTGTGTGTACCCTCCCTTGGGGCTCCACTGTCTCTCCTGAGCACAGAGGGGTTCTCCACCACCGCAGTGAGCAGCACGGGACAGGAGCCTGGTGTACCCAGTGCGCTTCACCTGATGAGCCCAGGTGCCCTCCGCAGCCTTCCGTGGCCCATGGTGGAGGGCCTGCAGGGCATCACCCGCTGGTCTGGCTGTCCCTTGTAGGCCAGAGCAGCTCCTGCCACCCTTATCTCATGTGTGGCTTGTCTTAAATAGTCCAAAAGTCCCTCGTTGTAGACCTGTCTGTGGCCATCTCGTGGGTGTCCTCACGGTAAGCATCCTGGCCTAAGCAGGAGCGCATGACACTGTGTCCTCTGGGACATTCCTTCCGCCTATCCATTGCTGGCAACTTTTGAGTCTGGTCCTTTAGTCGAGGACTTCCCACTGCACAGGCCTGTTTTCTCGGGTCCCCAGCAGTTGAGCCTTTGGGGTGGCCCAGGAGCTTTTTCCCCAAGACTGTTCATCTGGTGGTTTGAGCATCCAGGGGGAGGACCCCCTAAGGCGCTGGGTGCTAGACCTCTGCCAGCCCTGCCATTCCGATGACTCCCTGTGGACGTGGCATTCTCTACCGGACAGCTCGCTCCCCTTCCAGTTCCTTAATTATTGCTTCCTGGAGTCAGTGAGAAGCACAGCCATTTGGTAAGTCCAGGCTGTGAGCCCTTGGCAGTGCTCCCCTGACGCTCACGCAGCCCGCCTGCACCCTTCCCGGCTCACCCACCCTCTGGTGCGTCCCTTCTGTGTTAGCTCCATCTCATCTGCCCTGGGCTGCCTCCACGTTCGCCTCCTCTCTCCTGGTCGGTGCCAGCCACAAAGCATGTTCTCTCATCCAGTACAAACGAGCCTCAGGATGGTGGCAGCCACAGCTACCGTCCTCAGCACCGCCAGCCAGCTCTCGTGGCCCTTGGACAGTGAGCCCTAAGGAAAGCACGCAGGTGCTGTGCTCACTCGAATCCTTGTTTCCCATCCCACGACCACCTTTGTATTTGTAGGGTTTCCCCATTTTCATAGGCTTAATTTTATTTTTTAAATAAACATGTCACACGATGTGAAAGCAAAGCCATGTAAAGCAGTGAGTGCGGGGTCTTACCCACGTCCCGCACGTCCCTGTTGGTAGACTTGTTCTTGTATTTTCTGGTTTCTAATGTGCTTTCAAAAAGGCAACCATCTTCTAAACAGCCCGTGGAAGAGGACTCCTCTTGAGAGGGTGCGGTGGAGAGCAGAAATACTTTTAGGAGCTAAAAAGAAATCTCTGAGAATCTATTCCTAAACATCTATAGATTTTTGTTGTTGTTGTTGTTGTTTTTCATATTATTTTGAAAACGTGGTCCTGGTCCGCCCTTGAGCTCGTGCCCTGAGTTCAGGGTGGCTTTGGACACTGACACCTTGGCTTTGCTTCTCCCCCAGGGTGCTGTGGAAGTGTCTCTGCAGAGAGCCCTGGTGACCCCGTGAAGCCGACTCCTTCCCCCATAGAGTCAGATCTGCTGTGTCCTTGCCCAGCAGACCTGGCCACAGCTTCTAGAAACAACAGTGTGTCACTGCTGGGGACCAGCGGCTGTGTAAGCGGCCAGTCCTTCGAGGCTGATGATATCTGCAATGTGACGATCAGTGACTTGTACACAGGGATGCTGCACTCCATGAGCCGGCTGCTGAGCACAAAGCCCTCGAGCATCATCTCCACCAAGACCTTCGTCCAGAGCTGGAGCTCCAGGAGGAGGCCCATGCGCAGGGGCAGGGCACGGGGGAGCGAGCCGCACTGTGCCAGGGCCTGGCGTTCTCGGAGGGGCTCCCGGGAGAGGCCTGCACCCTGTTTAGAGCCCAGGCAAAAGATAACACCCCTAAGAGATTGTAAGAACTTACTGCATGTCACTCAACACAAGCCAGCTTTAAAACTGGACAGTGCTTTTCTTGCGGGAAACAAAGCCCAGGTCCTTAAATTAGATCCATGTTGGAAGGAACTTCAAGTGACTCCCCAGAAATATTCTTCATTGACGTCTTTAGACCTCAACACAGTGTGTTCTTCTGACCAGGAAAATAGACTTAGGATGTTAAAATGGTTGATTTCTCCTATAAAAATAGTTTCCGGACCAAGAATGCTACCCAGCCAAGCAGAGAATCGATACAGGGCGATTGAAATGGAATTCAACAAGCTTCACCAAGAGTGTTGCCCAAGTCTTGGGAAACGAGGCTGCCCAGGTGGCTTTTCAGGCTCCTGGGCCGTGGATGTGTACAGAGGTGGTTCTGTGAGCCCAGGTGGCCTCAGGTGCTTAGAAACCCACAGGTGGAGTTTACCTCTCAGCAAAAGTGAGGCTTTTGAAAACCTGGGCAAAAGATCTGTGGAAGTAGGTGGAGGCGCAGCAGAGAGCGGCCCCTCTCCATCTCGTCCAAAGGGTAGCCCCTTGCAGGGCCCCAGCTGCTCTTGGCAGACGTCTGGCCTCTCTCAGGGACACAATTCTGGAATATTCAGAAAGGCACTGTCACCCAACCACACTATTTCAGTGCCCAGGATAGAGCCTCTGGCATGTGAGCGAAATCGCTTCAATGACATTAAAGAAAAATTCAACCAGCTTCACCAGGAGTGTTGCCAGACGCCGCCGTCATCTCAGCGGGCAAAGGCGCCTGCGCACCTTGGAGTGTCTCCAGATGAAGCCAGTGGGGGAGTTCAGCACCAAGCCCAAGAGCTCTTTAGAAAGTCAAATCGAGACTCTCTCTTGCAGAAGCTGTCCCTGTCATCGCAGTGGCACAGGCGAAGTCCACAGGGCTCACCTACAGCTGAGGCTTATCCATCTGCTCATGCCACCAGGAGGGACCCTCAGTTCCCTACAAAAAGACGCAGGCTGTCATACCCCCAGGTGTGTGGACACGGGGCCAGTTTCCAGGAAACCTCACAGGTGAATGAAGCCAGCCCCAGGCCAGGAGAGCAGGGTGGCCCCCCACAAGCCAGCTGGTGAGAGGAGCGTCTCGCCTGTGGTACGGTTCCTGCCAGCAGGTGCTTTTCCCCCGCGGTGCTGAGGAGGGAAGCCAGGGCACGCCAGGTGCCACAGCACCCTGGGCCTGGCCGCTCCTCCTGACCGCTCCCTGCAGGACTGGAGTGGCTTTTCCGGGGCCGCTCCCTCTAAAGTCAGCACTGATAGCAAGGACGCGCTTGTGTGGGAGGAGGGGCTTCAAGGTGGAGCTGGAAGTGTTCTGAGAGGAAGGTGTCCTGTGTCCTCACTGGAATGCGTGGGGATTTCCTCGGCTCTCACCTGCTACTCCCTGTCCAGTCTGTCCGTCTATCCGTCTGTCGTTCCCAGCTCCCATATCTTAGGCTCAGCTGTTGGAAGGGGAACTGATCTGGGAATGCTGACCTCTGTCCCCTACCCCACGCTATTTCAGTGCCCAGGATAGAACCTCTGGCCTATGAGGAATCGCTACAATGAAATTAAATAAAAATTTAAGAGACGCCCCTCGAGGGCCAGCAGCGCCCAGGCTCCTGCGCTCCAGGCCCCGTCCTGCCCCCTGGCTCTCTGCGCTGGGCCTCCCAGCTCTGGCTCCCCAGCCGCAGCTTTCCCTGCTTGTGCCCTTTGCTTTCCCCCAGCGCGGGTTGGGGAGCAGGCAGGGTGGACAGGCCAGCGGGAGTAAGTGCCTGGTCTTCAGTGGGTTGGGTCCATGCGTCCTCAGCTGGGCTCCATGTGCATGGCTCACCTGACTGCGGTCACTTGTCCGCTGGCCGACAGATGAGGGCTGAGTTGGCTCTGGGTTTGCTCTTGGTTTGGGCAGGTGAGGTGAGGCCGAGTCTACAGCCTCCTGTTCCTGCTTGTCCCCTGCTGGGTCAGACCCCTCGGGGGTCAGCTGGATGGCCCTGTCTGCCACAGTTACCTCCTTTTCTCTTTCCCCACCTCACCTGTCCAGCCTAGGACCTTTCCCAGCAGCTTCTGATGTGAAGCCCCAGGTGTGAGCAGCCAGGGCAGAGCTTCCCATGAGGACCGGCCAGGTGAAAGCACCCCTCCCAGGGTGGAGCCTCCCATGAGACCAAGAGGGGTGGGTAGGGGGCAGGCCAGACCTGGAGAGCAGCCCTTCCAGCGCCCTATGACAGTGTCCTCCATCTGCCCTGTCCCAGCAGTGCCCGGCCACCAGCACTGTTGTTCCTGTTTGCCTGGCCTCCCCCATCCAGTGCCCACATGGCTTTCCCAGGCTAGGCCACCACTGGGGACCTTCAGCTACAATTCAGTGAGGCCTTAGAGTGCAACCCCCTCTTCTTGGTGGACATTCCGGGGGGTCACCTTGAAGTGATGTTCGTGTGTTGGGTCACTTGGGATAAACCTGAGTTCTTGGCAGAAAGGGTGCATTTCACCAGAGAGATCCTCAGCCCAGAGCCGTCCCTGAGGTCTCTCCTGGCCTCCTGTGCATCACAGGTCCCTGATCCACTATTCCTCCGGTCTAAACCTGAATGACTGCTTTTTAAGTAGTCCCTTTTCCCACCCGTGCCTTCGACCCTGGCCCCAGGACTCTGCTGTGCTGTATGCTGGCCTCTCCCACTGCCCTGTGGCCCCAAACACAGCTTGGCTCTTCCTGCCCCCCTGGCCTCAGCTCCTCCCTCTCCCCTGGGAAATCTTGCCTGGCCAAGTAGAGGGAATCTCAACTTCACAGAATGGTGCAAAGTCCCCAACAGGAACAGGTGTCCCGCATCAGCATGGGAACTCTGCCCTTGGTGCCCAGTGCAGCCCCCACTGCTCCCCACACTTAATGGCAAGTCAGCATGGTGTCACCATTAGGCCACAGTGTGAGCATTCGTCACTTTGTTTCCCCGTCCCTGCTTAAGTTGTCCATATCTTGGCATCGCCCAGATCTCCACGAGCTGTGGCTGCGTGGGCAGGGTCACTGACTAGCAGTGAATGCCTGACCTGTCGGGCTGCACCTGTCTTGTGCCCTGCCTCAGTGCCCACAAGACCCTTTGACTAGGTAGGCCCTGCCTCAGGCAGGCTGAGGAGTCCACATGGGCCTTGCTGGCACTTGAGAGTCTGCAGTCTCCCCAGGGTGCACCACTGCCTGCCTGGGGTAATGGTTACCTTACCCTTTGCTTTTTAAATAGACCTGCCTCAGGGTTATTTAACATGGCGTTTTCTGTAGTAGATAGAAGTATTTCCGCACACGCAGTGGGGTGTGAAACAGAAGTTTCTGCTGGCTGCAGCGGGGTCATAGTAGGGTTTCACCTTGTTTTTTCTAGGGGAAAGAACACATCTTTCAGGATAGAGGGAAACAGTGTTTTTTGTTAGAAATATTCAGAGCTGAGGTCTCCCTCTTGCTCTGTTTTGCAGGGCTGGGGTGGAACCCAGGGCCATGCACCATGTACCGGGCAAGTGCTCTACCAAAGAGCCGCAACCCAGCCCTTTTTAGACAGGGTCTCAGTCACTGCCACCCATGCTGGCTTCAAATGTGATCCTCCTGCCTCCGCCGCCACACAGTTGGGACTAGAGGTGTGCACCCCCACATCCATCTACTCTTTCTTTTTTCGTTATCAAGAAAATATGGGAGCCTGGTGACTCACCTGCCCTTAGCAAGTTCAGGGAAAGTGGCTCCATCAAAACTGTTCTGAGTTCCTTGCATGGAATCCCACAGAAGAAGTTGCTCAGTTTAACGTTTTTAAAGTTAGCCCTCCTAAGCCTGTTTTTTTTTTTTAATTTAGACACAATCCTCCATTTCCTGTTTTATTAGACTGTTATTTGTTTATGAAGCCTATATTTAAACCCTGGATACAGTAATCCTTGATCTTTCAAGTACAACAAGCTTAAACATACAAATAGCTCTTTAAAAGCAGTTCTTGGCATCTTGCTGATTTTAGGTGGAAGTGCGTTCCCATGAAGTCATCCTGCGTTAACCCCACTCGCACCCCACAGCACTCAGTGCCTCGTTTCTTCAGGGTGGTTTATAATAGAATATCATGGGACTTTTTAATGAAATATTTCAAATAGTCAAAGTACAGGGGTGAAACCCATGTGCAGCCACCTAGATTAATAATTGTTGATATATATTAATTACTATTTGTGTTAAGGAAGTGTTTTCAATAAAAGATTAAAGATAAGGTTAAGTTGTGCGCCTTTCCTTCCTGTCCCCCTCTCACTGATCAGTCCTTGTGTTGCCCTGTCCCCTTCCCACGCCTGTCTTCAGCTGGGACCACATGCGCGGTGCATGGGTAGCCTAGACAACGGGTCTAGGGCAGGATGCCAACATGTTCAGGTTCTGGTGACGACTAACTAGCCCGTGGTTGGAGGTAGGAAGAGACATCTGCTTTCTCTTATAAGGACTTCCCATTGCAAGGACCCCACCCCATGACTTACCCAAGCCTCCTTACCTCCCCAAGCCCCTGTGTGCACGCCCAGGCCGGCCATCACCATCTGGGTTGGAGGGACAGATTGGTCCATGGCCCTGAACCGGTGCAGGTGGCCTGCGCAGTGTGTGGCCGACACCCTGGCTCTTCTTTCCCTCAGAGCAGGCAGGCGGCAGGTGCTGGTGCAGGCTCGGCCAGGGCGGGGTGGCCTCCACAGCCCCAGGCCTTTCCCTTGGGTCTGCTGCTCCCTAGGACACAGCCAGTTCCTCTCCATCAGGACTGCCCAGGCCTTGCTTCCCCAAGTCCCCTCAGGCGTAGCAGCCATGCTGAGCTCTGTCTCGGCCTCCCAAGTGTTAGGATTACAGGGGTGCGCCACCACGCCTGGCAGCAGTGGGCTTCTCTACTCCATTGATCTCCTGCAGAACATGGCCTGGGGTCCTTGTGCACAACTGCAAACCTGTTTGTGTACACACCCAGGAGCCAACTGTCCCGCATGGCTGTGCCTTGGTCTTCTCAGGTGGCCTTCCCAGGGGCTCTCCAGTTTGTGCTCTGCCCAGCAATGTGAGAGGCCAATTTCCCATGTCACTGATGCCCACTGATGCTGACAGCCTCTGAGGTTAGTGCCACCGTGGTGGCTGTGAGCTTGCGGCATCACAGTCTGCTTTGTCTTGACGGCTTGATGTTGAGCCTGTCTTCCTGGGTCCCAGCTTTCCCACCGTCCCTCTCAGGACGCTGCTCTGTTGCCGCAGTTTGATTCAGGTGTATTCTAGATCCAACTGCACGAACCAGCCCAGGTTGATGTAACACGGAAGTAACGTCTCCCACCTCTGATTTGCTTTTAACTCTCCTGTATTTTCTTGTACAGAAGTTACACTTGACCTCAGCCCTTTCCTTTTTCTAGCTTCTGCCACTCGTGAGCAGCTTTATCTCTTGGTGGAAAGCAGCTCTGCCATGTATTCCATGTGACCCGAGAACAGTCCTAGAGGCCTGCAGGGAAGGGCTGACCCTCTGGGCTCTCCGCGACCTGTGGTGCACCCCACAGTGCTGCGTCAGGTGCTGTTGGCCTGCTCTGGCGACAACTGTCTGTTCACCGCCCAGGCGCAGGAGAGTCTTTCCTTACTCTCTCCCTTCTCCCGCTCCCTGTTTCTCAGACATGGGGCTGATTTCTCCTTCTCAGCCCTCAGCCAAATTCTGTTCCAGGCCTCACCGGGCTCCTGTTTAACAAGCCCACACCATGGGACAAGTGAGGGGGCCTGGTATAAAGGCCACGCCTTCCCCAGGGCTGCTGCAGCACTCTGCCCTGGTCAGCCCTCCTCTCACTGCTATGCTATCATGAGCTGGACACCCCACCAAAGGCCTGGGGTCCCCAGGAGCAGAGGCTGGACAGCACCCAGCAGTGGGCCTGCCCTCAGCACCTGCTGGCTGAAGACAGGCAGGCTCCAGTCCTTTGGGTGGAGGGGCTGTCTGACCCACGCCAGGGGAAGTGAGAAAGATGGGCTAAAGTTTCCTCCCCACCCTCACCTTACCGTCAGGGGTCTGCACCCCAAATGGCAATGGGGGTTTATTTCAAAAGAAGAAAAGACACTGACTACAGGTTTATCTTGAAAACTATATTTAAACTGTTTGCTTTGCTGTGCGAGGATTCCATGCTCTAAGAGGCAGCTCCCAGCTCCCTGGGAAGCTTAGCACATTCCCTCAGGGGAGGCCAAGTGCCAGTGCTGGCTACAGCTGTCCAAGACCTTGAGTGTCTCCAGCGCTGCCCTCCGGACCCCAGGATCCGAGTCCAGCTGTAGCTCCTGGAGAGCTGGGCAGGGGCAGAGAGGAGAGGGTCGGCCTCTGGGCAAGACCACACTCCTTTCTCTGCCTGGGCAGCCAGTGCTGGCCGCCTGGGCGTGCAGCCAGAAGACGGCAGGTGGAGCTGCGGTTTCCCTGCCCACCGAAGTCCTCTCGGGGCTTCAGCAGCTACTAACAGGGACCAAAATGTCACCCACAGAACCCGCGAGTGGGGGAGACTCACCGGCCAGCAGCTGCCTTCCGTGGGGCACCCATCTCATCCCACGGACGTTCCTCTCCCCAGACAAGCCCACAAGAAGGGCCAGCTGCCCCACCCAGGCTCCCCAGGGACTTGCGGAGCCAGCAGGCTCCTTGGGGAGCGCGGGGGTCAGACTCTGCATAACTGAGTGTCCACTACTCACAGTTCCGCAGGGTTGGCCAGTCCAGCTTTTTTCAGATAATGAACAGACAACTGCTTCACAATAATCCCTAAAAGGTCAGCCAAAGAAATGCCACTGCCCAGGCGGCAGGTCAGCCGCAGACCGTTCTGCAAGAGGCTCGGTTCTGCCTTACAAAGACGTCAGTGAAGGACTTTGCTGGCCACGACCAGGCCAGGAGGACGTGGAACGGCAGCCCAGAAGGTAGGACGGAGGCACCGTGGGCAGGTTCGACCCGAGCCCTCGTCCCCGCCCTGTCACTGCCCTCCAGACTCCGAGCTGCCCAAGAGCCCTTCAAGGTCCACCCTGAATCAGGACACCCTCTGCTTACCTGCCAAGTTGCAGGCGGCGATTCTGATCCTTAACAAGTTATTTTTAACATAGGACATTGTTTCCAGAAAGAAGCCGTAGAGAACGTCAGGCTTTTTCTGAGTCTGCAGAAAAGGAAGTGACACACACCAGCTTCAGAGATGAGATCGGGAGCCGGGCCATTCACAAGCAGCATCCCCATCCGTCTGATGCATCAGTGCTCTTACAGCTGGAAGCCTCTGCCCAGAGACAGCAAGGGCCCATCCCAGCATCACACAGCAGATTCATAGCAGGGCAAGTTAAGGACCTTTAGTCCCTGGGTTTGTTCTTATCTAGGGGGATCATCACATTTATCAGGAACCTGTGCTATCCAAAGTGGTAGCCACTGGCCATGTGGCCCTTGAACACTTGGAATGTGGCTGGTCTGAATTAATGTGCCTTCTGCATTTTGAAGACGGTACCAAAAAAAAAGTGTAAGCTATCGTAGTAATATATAATTATATTAAAGTTTATATACATATATATATTTATAAACATGCAATGTATGTTTAATAAATATCATGTGTAATATATTTATACACTTTACACATGACATTTTGTGTATAATAATATAATGATTTTTATGTATAATAATCTATAAATATAAAACACACTGGTTACATGTCGAGATGATAGGGTTATATTCGGCTAAATTAAATATTAAAATTGGTTTGCCCCCTCCTACTTTCTGCATGTGGCCACTAGCAAATCTAAACCAGGCGTGTGGCTTGCGAGCTGTCTCTATGGGACATTTCGCGTCTAGAACACAGGCCTGAGTGGAAAGGCCACGGCAGGGTGTGCCCGGTGGCGTTCTCACCAGGATGGAGCACATGGTTGTCTGGAAAACGGTCATTTCCTCGTGGGTCCTGGGGTGGCCTGGCCCCGAGGGGCTCTCCAGGGACCTCCAGCCCCAGAAGTGCACACACTGAAACATGGTAGTCATGCAGGCCTGGAGAGACACAGGACAGCAGGAGCAGCATGGCGACGGCCCCTGATGGCACTCCCCCGGAGCGCAGGTCCCGTCCTGGGCACCCACCCAGCCTAGCCCCTGCCTCGGCTGCAGGCCCTGCTGAGGCCTGCCCTGGCCTCTGGCAGGAAGTGGTGAGTGTCTCCAGTGTGGGGAGGCCAGCCTGTCACTGCACTCAGCCCCGTCCCTGGGGCCTCTCCCAGGCCATTGTCTTGGAGAGCAGCTGGGCGGAGTGGAGGCTGCGCAGGTGGAGAGCAGTTGCCCAGCGCCGAGGCTTCATGCCCAGTGTCCCCAGGGACCTGCAGCAGAGTCTGGGCAGGGAGGTGTGATGAGAACCAAACCCGGGTCTGGGGACTCTGGGATGTCCCTCACCCTGTGGGTACCATCTGCACCACATCCACCCCACTGCCACCCAGAAACCCCAGCATTCACAAGCAGTGTGGAGGGGACCTGTGTCCCCAGAACCAGGATTTGAGTGCCCTTGAGTGGGCCAGCTGGGACCCCCAGGCTTCAAAAGGGGGCAGAACCCCCAAGCTCAGCCACCTCCCCCCCCGCCCCACCTACTCTGTGTAGGAGAGAAGGAGGGTGGGGTCATGGCCAGAGGGGCAGTGGACAGCCGGGGGTGAGAGGTCCCAGGCATGTGGAGAAAGCAGAGCAGGATGAGTGGCTGTCACACAGGCCTGTGCTCCAGCCAGCCAGGGCCAGGGACTGAAGGAGGAGCGTGGGCCTCCCTCTCCCTCTCCCTGCTTCCACTCCATGGCTGGCCTTGCAGAGGGAAGAGACCAGGCCAGGCCGTCCATGACTCCTAGCCGCCCGACATGGGCCTGCCCCAGGGGACAGTTGGGGAGACTTCAGCAGAGTGTTAACAGGACAGAGTCCTAACAGCTAAAGTGACCTGTTAGGAAGAAGGGGGTGGGTGCAGGCAGAGCCCAGCCAAAGGAAGCCACCCTGTGTTTCCCACAAAGCCACTTTCTGGGTGGCCCAAGGGCCCTCTCCCAGCCTGTGGGAGGGAGGGGGTGGACAGCAGTTGCTGGGCTCTCGAGAAGGCTGAACCTGCTGCTGACTGAGCCAGCGACCCAAAGGACCATTTCCTTTTGGGGACAGCACTGCCAGTCAGACAGGGATGGGGGCGAGTCTTACCCGTGCTGCGCTGTAGCAGGGGTCCTGGCAGTGCAGCAGGAGGGGGACCCAGGCCCTCTTCACTTCCCCTTTGAAGAAATGCTTCTTGGAAATCCTCACCACCTTCGCCAGCTTCCCGAAGAGGACGAAGGCCTTCAGCCGCAGCAGCTCGCTCTCCTGGGCCAAGGGGCACAGCGGGGGCTGGCTCCGGGGGCAGGAAGCCCACCAGCCTCCACAGGCCACCGTAGCTGCCTTGGCCCTGCAGGGCCCTCTGGACCCCTCCCTCAGGGAGAAGTCCCTCCCTGGGTAGGGCTCACTAGCTCTCCAGGGACTGGGTGTGACCTGGTCTGTGGGACCAGCTCTTCCCTGAGTCAGGGCTTGTGCAGATCCTGAACGCAGGCCACGGCCTCGAGCTGGAGTGTCTGGGAGGGGCAGGATTGGGAGGAAGCTCTGAGCAGAGCCCAAGGGGCCACACTCTGATCCTCTGCAGCTTGGCACAGGCATGGCTTTACAGGATCCTACAGCTAGCTCTGCACCCATCAGCGGCAAGCAGGAAGCTCCGCTCACTGGTCCAGGGCCCATCTTCTCTTTAGGGTGAGGAGTCCCCGCACACCCACTGAGCAAGCCGAGTGCTATACTGTGCCCAAAAATTTCGGGTATTGGAAACAATCCCTAAAGTCATATGCTGATGGTATTTGGAGGTGAGGCCTTTGGGAAGTCATCAGAAGAGGTCATGAGGGTGGGGCTCCCATGAGGGCATTGGTGGCTTCACAGAAGAGGAAGAGAGACCTGAGAAGGCCTCTTTTCTCCATATGATGCAGCAAGAAGGCCCTCATGTGATATAGGTATCATGCTCTTGGACTTCCTGGCCTCCAGAATCGCGAACTAAATAAATCATCTATGCCTTATGAATCACCCGGGCTTGGGTATTTTGTTTTAGCAACAGAAAAATTCTAAGATACCGAGGGAGGCTCTCGTCTGGACTCACATTGTCAAAGAAGACTCTGCACAGCTCAGAGATGGCTTCGAAAGAAGAACCCATGTCCCCTTCTCGGAGCTCAGCCAGGATTTTGGTCAGGGTCTCCATGCCCTCGGCAGTCACACTGCTGCTCACGGGACCCCTCAGGGAGCCCAGGCACTGTTCCAGCAGGAGCTTCCGATACTGCTTCACCTGGAGGGACGCAGCCAGCTCAGCCACCCCCCTGCTGCCTGGCAGACCCGAGGAGGATGCCCACGTGGCCCTCAGCGTCTGGGACCTGGACCGGGGCACAAACAGCACCTTCCTGGGGGCACCGAGGGCCATGTTGCCCAGGGCGCGCAGGGAGAGCACCCGCAGGGCCTCGTCCTCCTCCTGCCCCGCACCCTGCTCCAGCATCATCACCGCCGGCCTCAGCAACTTCTCCTGGTACAGAATCGGGTGGCTCATGAACTGCAGAGGACAAGGTTCCGGTTATCCCCCACGGAGGCCTGCTTCACAGCAGCGGGCGCCACAGGGAGTCAGGCCCCACCCGGAACGGCCCCTCTGCGAGCAGGAGAGGAGGGGACCCAGGGCTGCGGCATCCTCATCTGTGGAGGGGGTGACACCAGGCCTCCCCAGGCTGCTGCAAGGAGTCAGCGAGGAAGCATGGAGTGTGCTGGAAGTCGTCCCCTGCACAGAGAGGCACATTCGTCGCCATTTTCTTCTCTAGTTAACACAATAGAGCAGCTGCCTGGGCAGGGGCCTCCCCACCGCGTCTGAACTGAGATGCACAGGACCCTGAATTCTACTCCGTTGGGAGAACCTCCATTTGCCGGGTACTCAGAGTGCTAAGGCCTCAGCCAGTGAGGACTCTGTGGTGCGCCCGAGTGTGGGCACATGCATGCTCACAAGAGCCTGGGTGTGGTTTGAAAGAAAGCTGATGAGCCAGGCACAGTGGCACATGCCTGTAATCCCACAGCTCCCACAGCTGAGGCAGGGGATGGCAAGTCCAAGGCCAGCCTCAGCAACTTAGTGAGGCCCAGAGCAACTCAGGCTCTGTCTCAAAATAGAATATAAAAAGGGCTGGGATGAGGCTCAGTGGTTGAGTGCCCCCGGGTTCAATCTCCAGTAATCCCCCCCCACCAAAAAAAAAAAAAGAAAGAAAGAAATCTTGTATAATCCAGCCCCATCAACCTTAAAAGAATTTAAATGACTTGCCTCTTACAAGCTGAACCTAACTTTTGAACAGTAATAATCAACTAGAATTTACCATGCAGCCTACGTACAGGTGATCTCATTCAGTTCTCATCAAAGACCCCTAATGTAGGTTCTGCGATTCTCACTTCAGCAGAGGCAGAAGTTGAAGCCCAGAGACCTTGAGGAACTTGCCCAAAGCTGTTCAGCTGCTGGGTGGAGGGAGCTGAGCCCAGTGACTCTCGCCCCAGGGCCTGCTACCACCACTTGCGTAGATCTCTTCCCTCCCCCTTTTTCGGAGCTCACAGCAGAGGCATGCACGGGAGTCTAGCCCGAGAACGTGTAAAAGCTTGGAAGTCTGTCTGAGGCTGGTCTTGTGTTGGGCCAGGAGTTTTTGAATGGTCCAAAGCCAAAAGTTGTTTTCATATTTTTCAAAGATGGGGGAAAAACCTGAGGAGGGATTTCATGACCCGTGGAGGTTGCGTGAAGCTCAAATGTCAGCGTCCTTCAGGCTTTACTGGACCTCGCCACACCCACTGGTTTCCATAGCGCCTAGGGCTGTTTTACTGCTCAGTAGGCAGGTGGACGTGACCTCAAAAAATGCGTGCTTGCTACGAGGCCCTTTACAAAAGTTTGCTGCCCATCCTGGGCTCTTTGGGTTCCTATGGTGCATTGGACCTCATGCAACCAATAACGTTTCCCTTGACGTTTCTGGTCAGTCCCCTCAGCACTCACAAACGCTCCACTGGCAGAGCAGCTGGGCCACATGGCTGTGACCCTCCCACCTTCCTGGCTGTGAGGCCCGTGGCCTCTCAGAGCCCTCCTGTGGGGAGCCTCCCGCTGGCCGCAGGTTGCTCCCCTCCCCTTGCTGTGCCTCAGCTGCTTGTCTCGGGGCGCAGGCCATCTGGCCTCTCCCCACAGGGCCACCCTGCACTACTCATGTGACGAAGGAGCATGCAAAAGAGAAAGCTCGGAGGACCCTCAGCCACTGGGTGCCCACCTCAGAGGCCAGCCATCGCAGGCGAGCCCAGGACACCCGCCCGCCGCCCACACCCCCCACCTGAGCTCACTTCCACACAGACGGCCGTGCTGCTGACGCGGCAGCTCAGGACTTGGGAGGCCATGCCCCTGAGCACCAGCTCCGACAGCCGCAGCCTGTAGCTCGCCATGTACCGCAGGCTCAGCCTGTGAAGGACACCAGAGTGCCACCTGGCCAGGGAGCCAGCCCAGCTCCTGCCCACCGCTCTGCTGTCTGGCGCTGGCTTGGGAGTGACCAGGGGTCTGAAGGGACTGTCAGCAAAATGCTCTTTCCATCTGCTTTTCTAAAAGTGGGCCAGGAAGAGGGCTGTTCATGGTGATCGGGACCCAGGAGCTGCTGTCCACCTGGTCCTGCTGCCAGCCCCTCCTCTCTCTGACCTCACATCTGCTCTGAGCAGGAAGTTTGGAACAAAAGGTTCCCACTGTCCTACAGTGCACTGCCACCCCAGCGTCTGGACACAGGTCAGTGTGGCAGTGTCCCCAGACACAAGGCATCCAGCTGTGTCAGTCACCAGGGCCTTCCGTCTCACAGTGCCCTCCACCCATGGGAGCCTGGCCCCACCTGGCCAGCAGGCCCACCCCCTCCAGGAAGGTCAGGCCATCCTCCAGCAGCGCCCACGCGGACTGCTCCTGCAGGGCCTGCAGCAAGCGCTCGTTGTTGATCCTCTTGAGCAAAAGCTGCATGGACTTGATGGTGATCCTGGAAGGAGGCGCAGGTGTGATGTTCTGCTAGGCTCTGGGCCCTGCTCTCCTGCCCGGGAAGTGGGGGTCCCAACCCCTGCTGGGGCCCCGTGCAAAGGGCTGAGGGGGCTGAGTGGGTCTGCAAGCTGAACCCCACACCGTGCTGGACACACATAAAAGGGATGGCAAAACCGGCCCCCAGAAACCTCCCACCAGGAGGGGGTAACCTAGGCCCCTGGGTGCAGGTGACTCATGCGGCCCAGATAGCTTCTAAGGGACAGCTGGAGGCGAGGTCCAGCCCAAGCCTGCGGCCCACACCCCCAGGACCCTCCCACCTGCCCACCTGCCCTCAAGCACCTCTGCAGGTTCATCTCCTCGGGCAGCGTCCCCGTGTGGACCAGCCGCCAGGTCTTCAGGACGGGCGAGGCGGCCTCGGGTCCTGTGACTGCTGCTGAGCTGCAGCAGGAGGGTGTACATGAGGTCGGGGAACAGGTCCCGGAGCTGGTCCTCCCCGTCCAGCTTCTCCAGGAGCAGGTGGATGGTGCACAGGGTCTGCAGAGAGGAGGCCCAGGCTGTTGGAAAGTCCACTCCGAGACCCCCCGAGGAGCCCCAGGGCCTGCCCCTGCCACTCACCATCAGGGGGTCCACTGCGGCCAGGCGCCAGATGTCAGCCTTGGAGGTAGCGTTTACCCTGGGGGTGAGCCGCGACTGTAGCCGGCCCATCAGGCCGTGGAGCATAGTCCGCGCAAAAGGCACATTCTCTGCCACAGCCAGCCACACCTCCGTCAGGTGGCTAGCCAAAGACAGGGACAAGGACAGTGGGTTTTCTGCCATGTGCCCAGGCAGTGAAGAATCCCTTCCAACCCAGGGCCCCAGCTACTGTCTGAACTCTGGGAGCTGAATGTCGGGAGGAGGTGTGAGTCTGCGTGATTAGAACCCAGGTCCCTGACTGCACGCCCCTTTCTCTGCCAGGGCTCATGGTACTGCTGGGAAAGCCATGGCCCCCTCGGAACACCTGGATTCCTGAGGTCCCCACTGGTTATGTTTGATGACTGTAAGGACATGTCCAGTAATACTTCCAAGGACCCAACTCATGTCGGGCAGTTTGCTGATGTTATTAGATCAGCTAATTCTCCCAATGAATCTTAGAGAAGGCATTTTCCTCTCCCTATGCTACAGAAAAGAAGATTAAGGCTCTCAGAGGTCAGGTGACCAGCCAAACTACAACAGGAAATGTCTTCCTTGTCCTCAAGTTCCAGCCTATGGCTCTACAGAGAAGGACACTGCCCAGGATGGTGTCTGAACTGGCTAGGTACAGAGGTATAGAGGTACAGAGGTAGGAATCAGTAGGTTCTAGGGCTAAATCAACAAGTCTCACAAGGTTGAACCGAACCAAGAAACAGGTAAACTGCCTATTCCAGTCCTCAAAACCAAACGCACAAGTGCAGGGAGTGAGTTTGGGGGTTACAGAAAGAGGAGACGGGGGAGATGGGGTAGAGGTAGAAGTCAGATGGGGGCGTAAAAGACACTCGCTAGGGCCAAGGATAAAGAGACCATGCGGGTAAGGAAACCAGGAGCCAGGGTCCCCGTCCCACAATGGCAAGAAGCTGGATTCTACCAACAGCCACCTGAGACTGGAGGAATACGGTCCACCCGGCTGCGCTCTCCTGAGGCCCTGAGTGAACTGCCACCTCAGTGCTCACTCCTGACCCTCACCAACTGTGAGGTTGTAAGGAGCATCTGCCCCAGACATGCTGGGACATGCTGGGACTCACTAAGTTGCTGGCCATAAGGAACAGCAGCCACTGAGCCGCTTGGTCATGTCTGCTTGCAACTGACGCAGAGCTGTACGGGGCACTAGCCGCAGGCATGCTGAGGGAGCGCAGCTGCAATACATCTTCACCTCGCTGGACATAACCAAGGGACACTGACTTTCACTGGGTGTAACCAATCACCAACGTACACCACCAACTTGGAACTGTATTTAAATTGCTGGTCCTGCCACGTTGAAGTTTTTGCTCCAAGGACACTGGTGAGACTGGCCGCCTTGCTGTCCATCCCTGGACTGACTCCGCCATTCCCGACGTCCAGCCATCGGCTGGAGAGAACCAGACAAGGACAACGCCTGCTCTTTGGCTAAGAGACGTCGCATGGCATCGGAGGTATTCTGGGGCTCGTGGTTGCCCTAGAATTGTGTGATGTGCTTAGAGTGTTTAATTAGTGTGCACTGAATACCAGTTGGGGTGCTCGCACACCCAACACTTTTTGCATTAATTGTTTATATTTGATGATTGGTGTGATTGAATATACGCTTGCATTTAAAGACAATCCCCCTCCGAGTACTCATTAATAGCACCGCTTGCCACAGAGGTGTTCTGAGCTACTAAGCTGGGGTAATTTATTACACCGTGATAGCTGACCAGTACAGATGTTGGTAAACTAAGTGAAAGTCACCGTGAGGTAGCCCCAGGAACGCCAGCAGGACCTGGGGACACACTACTAAGAATGCGCTGCCCTCTGCTCCAAGTGCCACTAACCCTCGTGAAACCCCACCTGGACCCCGGCAGGCTTCCTCTAGGAGTAGAAGCTCCGCCCTGCGGCTCTGGGCCTGAGGCCTGGGTTTGGTTCACACAGCCTCTTAGTGTGACATCCCCCTCTTCTTACCGTGGCAGCACAGCCGAGCTGCTCTGGGGGGAGGGCTTCTGCCTCTTTCTGAGCCTGCCCAGGTGAGTTCCAGTACTGTCCCACCTTAGGTGAGACCCCGCCCCCACACAGGAGCTGGTCTATAGAGGTGACGCTGACCCGACCGGGAGGGGCTGCTCTGCTTCTCTCCTGGCTGGAGGGAGCACTTTCATCCCTGGGGGACGGAGGCCACGTCCCTTCCCCTCTGAGGCCACATTTTAAAAGGAACTGGGACAGACTGAAGCATCTCAGGGGCTCGCTCAGGCTGTGTGGTTCATCTGCCTGAGGCCCTGTCCCCACGGAAAAGGAAAGGGCTGCCATCAGGGGACGGTACTGGACTTCCCGGCCTGACCCGGATGGGACAGCCAGGATACATGAGGACCTACAGGGCCCAGAGTCCAGCAGGTGTGATGAGGTGGTTCCCTGGAGGCTGGGGACCCCTTACAGGAGATTCGGGTAATTGGCTTTGACCCACCCAGGCCCCAGGCTTCCAGGACGCGTCCTCCTCCCCCGGGCACCCACCTCTCCATGGCAGGGGCTGCCTCAGGAGCGACGTGAGCACGGTCTCCTGGTGGTAGTGTGCCAGCAAGAGGATGCCCTCGATGAGAAGGCGCCGCACCTCCGGATGGTCCACCACTGGCAAGTGCACCAGGATGGCACCCAGGATCTCAGCCACCTGGGGAGGGGCAGGCATCACTGGGGGCATCGGGCCCTGTGGGTCACCCCTCCCTGAGGGAGAAAAGTGGGCAGGGTAAAACTCCAGGACCTTCCCCAGCATCAACACCAGAACCTCTCTGAAGAGATGCTTCCATCTCTTCCTTGGACTCGGGGTGGGAGTGAGCCCCAGGTTTGGTTCACAGGAGAGGGATCCTTGGCCTCTGAGTGCTGTCAACATGTTGCCTCTACTCTAGCTGTGTCCTCCTCTCCTCCTCCTCCTCCTCTCCTCCTCCTCCTCCTCCTCTCTCCTCCTCCTCCTCCTCCTCCTCCTCCTCCTCCTCCTCCTCCTCCCCTCCTCCTCCTCTCCTCCTCCTCTCTCCTCCTCCTCTCCTCTCCTCCTCCTCCTCCTCCTCCTCCTCCTCCTCTTCCTCCTCTCCTCCTCCTCTCCTCCTCCTCCTCTCCTCCTCCTCTCCTCCTCCTCCTCTCCTCCTCCTCCTCTTCCTCCTCTCCTCCTCCTCCCCTCCTCCTCCCTCCTCCTTTCTCCTCCTCCTCCTCCCCTCCTCCTCCTCTCCTCCTCCTCTTCTCCTCCTCCTTTTATCCTCCTCCTCCTCCTCCCTCCTCCTCCTCCTCCCTCCTCCTCCTCCTTTTCCCTCCTCCTCCTCCTCCTCCTCCTTCCTCCTCTCCTCCTCCTTTTCCTCCTCCTCCTCCTCCTCTCCTCCTCCTCCTCCTCCTCCCCTCCTCCTCCTCCTCCTCCTCCTCCTCCTCCTCCTCCTCCTCCTCCTCCTCCTCCTCCCTCCTCCTTCCTCCTCCTCCTCCTCCTCCTCCTCCCTCCTCCCCCCTCCTCTCCCTCCTCCTCCCTCCTCCTCCTCCACTCCCTCCTCCTCCTCTCCCTTCCCTCTCCTCCTCCTCCCTCCTCCTCCTCCTCCTCCTCCTCCTCCTCCCTCCTCCTCCTCCTCCTCCCTTCCCTCCTCCTCCTCCTCCTCCTCCTCCTCCTCCTCCTCTCCTCCTCCTCCTCCTTCTCCTCTCCTCCTCCTCCTCCTCCTCCTCCTCCTCTCCTCCTCTTCCTCCTCCTCTTCTCCTCCTCCTCCTCCTCCCTCCTCCTCCTTCCTCCTCCTCTTCCTCCTCCACTCCTCTCCTCCTCCTCCTCCTCCCTTCTCCTCCTCCTCTCCTCCTCCTCCTCCTCCCTCCTCCTCCTCCTCCTCCTCCTCCTCCTCTCTCCCCTCTCCTCCTCTCCTCCTCCTCCTCCTCCCTCCTCCTCCTCCTCCTCCTCCTCCTCCCTCCCCTCTTCCGTCCTCTCCTCCGTCCTCCTCACTCCTCTCCTCCTCCGCCTCCTCCTCCTCCTCCTCTTCCTCCTACTCCTCCTCCTCCTCTCCCTTCCTCCTCCTCCTCCTCCCTCCTCCCTCCTCCCTCCTCCTCCCTCCTCCTCCTCTCCTCCTCCTCCTCCTCCTCCTCTCCTCCTCCTCTCCTCCCCGCATTTCCTCCCCTCCTCCTCCTCCTCTCCTCCCCTCCTCCTCTCTGTCCCCCTCCTTCCTCCTTCCTCCTCCTCCTCTCTCCTCCTCCCCTCCCCTCCTCTTCTCCTCCTCCTCCCTCCTCTCCTCCTCCTTCCCTCCTCCTCCTCCCTCCTCCTCCTCTCCTCCTCTTCCTCCCCCTCCTCCTCCTCCTCCTCCTCTCCTCCTCCTCCTCCCTCCTCCTCTTCCTCCTCCTCCTCCTCCTCCTCCTCCCTCCCTCCTCCTCTCCTCCTCCCTCCTCCTTTTTCCTCCTCCTCTCCTCCTCCTCCTCTTCCCTCCTCCCTCCTCCTCTCCTCTCCTCCTCCTCCTCCTCCCTCCTCCTCCTCCTCCTCCCTCCTCCCTCCTCCCCTCCTCCTCCCCCTCCTCCCTCCCTCCTCCTCCCTCTCCTCCTCCTCCTCCCTCTCCACTCCTCCCCTCCTCCCTCCTCCTTCTCCTCATCCTCCCCTATCCTCTTGCTCCTCCTCCTCCTCCCTCCTCCCCTCCTCTCCTCCTCCTCCCTCCTCTCCTCCGTCCCTCCTCCCTCCCTCCTCCTCCTCCTCCCTCCTCCTCTCCTCCTCCTCCTCCTCCTCTCCTCCAAAGATCCTCTCTCCTTTCCTCCTCCTCCCTCCTCCTCCCTCCTCCTCCTCCCCTCTCCTCCTCCCTCCTCCTCCTCCTCTCCTCCTCCTCCCCTCTAGGGCTTCCTCCTCCTCCTCCTCCTCCTCCTCTCCTCTCCTCCTCCCTCCTCTCCTCCTCCTCTCCTTCCTCCTCCTCCTCTCTCCTCCTCCTCCTCCTCTCCTCCTCTCCTCCTCCTCCCTCCTCCTCTCCCTCCTCCTCCTCCTCTCCCCTCCTCCTCCTCCTCCTCCTCCTCTCCTCCTCTCCTCCTCCCCTCTCCTCCTCTCCTCCCCTCCTCCTCCTCCTCCTCCTCCTCCTCTCTCCTTCCCTCTCCTCCCTCTCCTCCTCCTCTCCTCCTCCTCCTCTCCCTTCCCATCCTCCCTCTCCCTCCTCCTCCTCCTCCTCCTCCTCTCCTTCTCCTCTCCTCCTCCCTCCTCCTCTCCTCTCCCCCCCTCCTCCCTCCTCCCTCCTCCTCCTCCTCTGGGCCTCCTCCTCTCCTCTCCTCCAAGCTTCCTCTCCTCCCTCCTCCTCCCTCTCCTCCTCCTCCCTCCTCCCTCCAGGGATCCCCTCCTCCCCTCTCCTCCTCCTCCTCCTCCCTCCTCCTCCCTCCCTCCTCCCCTCCCTCCCTCTCCTCTCCCTCCTCTCCTGCCCCTCCTCCCTCCCTCCTCCTCCCTCCTCCTCCTCCTCCCTCCCTCCTCCTCCTCCCTCCATCTCCCCTTCCCTCACCTTCCCTCCTCCCCCTCCCTCCTCCTCCTCCTCCTCTCCTCCTCCTCCCTCCTCCTCCCTCATCCTCCCTCCTCCCTATCCTTCTGCTCTGCTCTCCCCTCCCTCCCTCTCCTCCTCCTCCCTCCTCCTCTGCCTTCTCTCCTGGTCCTCTTCCTCCTCCTCTCCCTCCTCCTCCTCTCCCCCCTTCCCCTCCTCCTCTCCTCCCCTCCTCCTGCTCCTCCTCCTCCTCCTCCCCTCCTCCTCCTCCCCTCTCCCGTCCTCTCTCCTCCTCCTCCTCCCTCCTCCTCCTCCTCCTCCCTCCTCCTCCTCCTCCTCTCCTCTTCTCCCTCCCTCCTCCTCCCTCCTCTCCTCCTCCTCCTCTCCTCCTCCTCCTCTCCTCTCTCCCTCCTCCTTTCCTACCTCCTCTCCCACTCTTCTTCTCCCCTCTCAATCCCCTCTTCCCTCCTCCTCTCTTCCTCCTCCTCCTCCCTCTCCGTTTCCTCCTCCCCTCCCTCCCCTCCTCCCTCCTCCTTTCTCCCTCCCCTCTCCCTCCTCCCAGCTCCTCCTCCTTCTTCCTCCCCTCCTCTTCTATCTCCTTCCTCCTCCTCCCTCCTCTCCCCCTCCCTACCCTTCCCTCCCTTCCCCCTCCCTCCCCTACTCCCATCTCCTCTCCCCCTCTCCTCCCTACCTGCTCCCTCCCTCCCTTCTCATACTCTCCCTCCTCCCTCCTCCTCATTCTTCTCCTCCCCTCCCAATCCTCCCTTCCTTCCCTCCTCCTCCTCCTCCTCCTCCTCTCCTCTCCTCCTCCTCCCTCCTTCCTCTCCTCCTCCCCTCCCTCCTCTCTCCTCCCCTCTCCTCCTCCTCCTCCTCCTCCCTCCTCTTGCCTTCCTCCTCTCCTCTCCTCCTCCTCTCCTCTCCCCTCCCTTCTCCTCTCTCCTCTCCTTCTCCTCTCCCTCCTCTCTCCTCCCTCCTCCTCCCTCCTCTCCTCCTCCTCTCCTCCTCCTCCTCCTCTCCTCCTCCTCCTCTCCTCCTCCCTTCCTCTCCTCCCTCCTCCTCTCCTCCCTCCTCCTCCTCCCTCCCCTCCCTCCTCCTCCTCCTCCTCTCCTCCTCCTCCTCCTCTCCTCTCCTCCTCCTCCCTCCTCCTCTCCTCTCTCCTCCCCTCCCTCTCCTCCTCCTCCTCCTCCTCCTCCCTCCTCCTCCCTCCTCCCTCCCCCTCCTCTCCTCCTCCCTCCTCTTCCCCCTCCTCCCTCCTCCTCCTCCTCCCTCCTCCTCTCCTCTCCTCCTCCCCTCCTCTACCTCCTCCTCCCTCCCTCCTCCTCCTCCCTCCCCTCCTCCCCTTCTCCCTCCCTCCTCCCTCCTCCTCCTCCCTCTCCTCCTCCTCTCCTCCTCCTCCTCCTCTCCTACCCTCCTCTCCTTCTCCTCCTCTCTCCTCTCCTCCCACCTCCTTCCCCTCCTCCCTCCTCAGCCTCACTCTCCTCCTCTCTCCTCCTCCTCCCTATTCTCTTCCTCCTCCTCTTCCTCCTCCCTCTCCTCCTTCCTCCTCTCTCTTCTCTCCTCCTCATCCCTCCTCCTCCCTCCTTCTCTCTTCCTCCCCTTCCTCCTCCTCCTCCTCCTCCTCTACTCCTCTCCTCCTCCCTCCTCCCTCCTCTCCTTCCTCCCTCCTCCTCCTCCTCCTCTCCTCCCCTCCTCCTCCTCTCTCCTCCTCCTCTCCTCTCTCTCCCTTCTCCTCTCCTCCTCCTCTCCTCCTCCTCCTCCTCTCCACTCCTCCCCTCCCTCTCTCCATCCTCCTCCCTCTCCCTCCTCTCTCCCTCCTCCTCCTCCTCCCCCCTCCTCCTCTTCTCCCTCCTCCTCTCCTCCTCCCCTCCTCCTCCTCCTCCACATTCTCCTCCTCCTCCTCCATTCCCTCCATCCCTTCTCCTTCCTCCTCCCCCTCCTTTCTCTCTCTACCTCTCCTCATCCTCTCCTCCCTCCATCCCCCTTCCCCTCCTCCTCCTCCTCCTCCTTCCTCCCTCTCCTCTCTCCTCCCGTCCTCCTCCTCTCCTCCCTCCTCCCTCCTCCCCTCCTCTTCTCTTCTCTCTCTCACCTCCTCTCCTCCTACTCCTCCTCCGTCTCCTCCCTCCTCCTCTCCTCCCCTCCTCTCCTCCCCTCTCCTCCTCCTCCTCCTCTCCTCTCCTCTCCTCCTCTCCTCCTCCTCCTCCTCCTCCTCTCCTCTTCTCCTCCTCCTCTCCTCCTCTTGCTCCTCCTCTCCTCCTCCTCCTCCTCTCCTCCTCCTCTCCTCTCCTCCCCCCTCCTCCCTCCTCCTCTCCTCCTCTCCTCCTCCTCTCCTCCTCCTCCTCCTCTTCCTCCTCCTCTCCTCCTCCTCCTCCTCTCCTCCTCCTCCTCTCCTTCTACTCCTCCTCCTCCCTTCTCCTCTCCTCTCCTCTCCTCCTCCTCTCCTCTTCCTCCTCCCTCTCTCCTCCTCCTCTCCTCCTCCTCCTCCCTCCTCTCCTCCTCCTCCTCCTCCTCCTCTTGCTCCTCCTCTCCCTCCTCCTCTCCTCTCCTCTCCTCCCTCCTCTCCTCCTCCTCCTCCTCCCCCTCCTCTCCTCTTCTCCTCCTCCTCCTCCTCTTCTCCTCCTCCTCTCCTCCTCCTCCTCCTCCTCTCCTCCTCCTCTCCTCTCCTCCTCCTCCTCTCCTCCTCCTCCTCCTCTCCTCCTCCTCTCCTCCTCCCCCCTCCTCCTCCTCCCCTCCTCCTCCTTCCCCTCCTCCTCCTCCTCCTCCTCCTCCTCCTCCTCCTCCTCTCCTCCTCCTCCTCCTCTCCTCCTCCTCCTCCTCCTCCTCCCCTCCTCCTCCTCCCCTCCTCCTCCTCCCCTCCTCCTCCTCCTTCTCCCCTGCCCCAGGGTGTGGAGGAGGCAGTCTCAGGAGTCAGCCCCAGCCCCACTGGGGGCCCTGGGCAGCTGTGCCACCTTATCCTCCAGCTCCCTGGCCCGCATCTGGAGGAAGGTGCCTATCCAGGTGACAGCAGCCTTGTCGTGCGGCAGGTCCATGGCCCCAATGTTCTCGCAGAGTTTCTGGATGAGCGAGACCACCTCGTCACAGTTGCACTCCATGCAGACCACCTAGGATCAGAGCACAACCGGTCCCAGCCCGCTCCCCTGGCTCCTCCTTCTCTACCCAGGAGACCGCATGGCCGCAGCCCTCTCAGGGCTCCCTGCCCAGCTCCTCGCTGTCCTGACAAGGTGCTCAGGCAGCACCTCGGCACCTCCTAGATCAAAGCGCTCCCACTGCCCATCTCTCCCAGTCCTCACCACCTGCTTCCCACCCTCCTTGAACCCCGCACGGGATGCTCCCGCACAGGCCTTCTGTCCCCGCTGCCCTGCAGCCTGCCTGGCCCACGCCCTGAGCCCTGTGCTCACCCCGCCTCCCCACAAGCCCCTTTTGCACCAGGAAGCAGCTCCGCCCCTCAGGCAAAGGGGACCTCCCCGCTCAGAGGTCTGTTTACAAGGCTCCGGGCACTTCCTTTTATGTGACATTAGCATGCAGGACTCCTCTGGACCATTCCTGTGGCCCCCTCCATTCTCAGTGTGGCACACTGTAAGTGCCAGGAGGAGGTGGCCAGGAAATGTTGGGCACCACCTCTGTGCTCAGCACCCCAGCGAGCACCCCACCCGCCACCCGTCATTTCAGTACAGATGTGTCCCTTGCACCAAAGGCTAAGGTGGCAGCAACCCTAGAGGAGAACATGGGAGGCACAGCCAGCCCAGGAAAGCCCAGCCCCAAGAAATGGCCAGAGCCTAGGGCCCAGCGGTGGTCACCTTGGCAATTCTGGAGGACGCACAGAAGACCTTCCCTGCGTCCGTGCCCTGGATGTCCTCCTTGCATTTCTCCAGCTCCTTCTCCTTGGAAGCATCCCATAAGGAGCAGGTCTGGCTTGCTGTTGGGAAACAATTTCAGACATGCTGGGCGACGATGGGGATCTGGCCAGGGCCACTCAGTGCCCTGCCCTGGCTGCAGAGGCCTGAGCCGCCCTCCGCATAGCCCATCCCTCTTGCACCTGCCCTCACGTTCTTCCAGGTGTGGCCTCTGCCCACACCTCCTCTAGCACCGCTCAGCCCCCTGCGTCCCCTGTTCTCAGCTCCAGCCAGTCCCACCGCATCCAATAGCTGACTTTGCCCAGCACTGCCGTTAGTGCATCAACCCATGAGTCTCTCCTTCTGGAACCTTCTGTGGCCTCTTGGTAGGCTCTCCCCCTCCACTCTCCTCTGGCAGCCCTGTTTGTCTCCCACCTCTCCACACAGTCACACTGCCCCAGGGCAGGCCAGCAGCCAACACGCCCCCACAGCCTGCCTCCTGTCTGCAGAGGCCAGCCCTCCTGGCCTGCCCTCCCCATACCATGAAGATCTAGCAGGCTGGACAGGATATTAGTTGAGGCCACACGGGTTCTTTGGTGGGTATCACAGGTGCACGGGGCAATGAGTCCAACCAACGTGCCAAACTGCCCCAGCTTCAGGGGGATCTGAGGGACAGGGGACAGCAGGGCTCACACCTCTGTCTCATGCACACCTGGGGCTGCCCAGGGGCAGCAGCATGATGGTGGCTAGAGAGGGTGAGCCATGTGCTGGACACCTTGCTCTGGGTGCAGGAAGGCTACTTCACCCACCTCCTCCCAGGCATCAGCCTCCCAGCACCACAGTGGGGCCCTGCAGGAGACCAGCCAGGACCAGGGTCCTGCCTGGGGACTCGCCCTGAGTCAGCTGTGCCGCACTCACTGCTCTGACTGGGCCCAGTTTCTATCCCCAGGCCCCCACCTCATTCCTGTAACGTGGGCCTCCCCGCGCACTAGCTGAGTGGCCTGGGCAGGGGACAAGGCCTCCCAGTTCCTCGCGTTCCCTGTCTGTAAAGTGGAGTGAACAATGGTGCCTCCTCTTTCGGGGATGTTTGTGAGAACCAGTCAGGGAACCCAGGTCGCGTGCCCTGCACGGTACCTGGCCTCACGTGGCCTTAATGTTGGCCATATTTCCTGCCCCACTTGTCAAAGCTGTGCCCCAGGGTCTCACCCCAAATGACCCCAAGACCTGAGGTCGTGCCTGCACCCAGCCCTGGGACACCATGCTCCCGCCCACAGCCATCCCAGGGTGTGGTGCTCGTCAAGCATCTGTGCCTGTCGCAATCCACCCCCTCATCCTGAGTGGACTTCTTTTTCCATGCGGTACCCAAACGTGTGTGTGCCCTCTTTTTGTTTTTGGTTTTAAAGCAGGCCTCACCACAGCTCGAGCCTCAGGCTCTCTAACCTGGTCCATGCCCGGTCGCCAGCCTGTCCTCTCCCCCTCACCCTCCCAGGGCCTGGGGCTTGCTCATAGCAGCCTCTTCCCAGGGGCTCTTCAGGGGCCGAACTTGGCTTCAGAAGCTCCCAGAGAGAGGAGTTCTGTGGAGGTCAGAGGCGGGCTGGGCTGGGCTGGGCGGGCGGCCCTGGACTCACGCAGACGCCGATACTTTGCACGTAGATCTGCATGAGGTGGAGGTGGAGGTTGGTGGCCTTCTCTCGTTCCCATTCCTTCTCTGACAAGATCCACTTCTCCAGCAGCTGTGTGTAGAGCCCAGAACACGGAGAGAGCTTTAAAGTCCCGGCAGCCCTGTCCCGGCCGGCTTTTGTCCCCCCAGAACCTCCCGCTCCGAGTTTGACTTTCAATCCTTCTGCGTGGCTCCAGGCACTTCTGGATTTCTTCACAGGCCCCACCATGAAGGGAGATGGGGCTGAGGGCAGAGAGGGAGCTCCCCAGCACCTCCCTGGGATGCTGCCTGGCTGCTGTGTTGAGCCTGGCTCCAAACGTCTGCCTGCAACGAGGGGCCGGGAGCACAGCCCACCACGCTCCTGATGGGTCTGGGGCCATTCAAACACCACAGTTCCTTTCAGAGCAAGGGACACTGCTATTACAGCTTGCATCTTGCATATTTCCCAAAGGCATGGTCACCACCCTGGAGCCCCATTGGGAAATGGCAGAACCTTTAGGAGGTGAGGCCTAGCGGAAAGAAGTTAGGTTATTGAGGGTGTCCTTGGGGGTGTCCTTGGAGGATGGTTGGGACTCTGGATCCTTCTTCTCTTCCTCTTTGCCTCCCTGCGGCCACGAGGTGAGCAGACCTCCTCAGCCGGGCACTCCTGCCGTGATGCTCTGCTTTGCCACAGGCTCAAAGCAAGGGAGCCAGCCCACCATGGGCTGAATCCTGAGAGACCGGGAGCCAAAAGAACACTTTCTCCTCTTAAGTTGATTTTCCCAGGTGGTTTGTCACAGCCATGGAAAGCTGACTAACAACTATGGACCACGAGGGCCATGTGCCACCACAAAGGGTCAGTCCATCTAGAAGTCATAGCAGTCCTCCGTGTTTCCACACCCAAGAGCGCTGCTAAAGGACACACGGATAGAAATGCACAGCACTGGGAAGAGAAACGAACACATCCACGTGACATCAGAGTTCAGCACCTCTCTCTCAATAACCGAGAGAACACGAAGGCAGAATATCAGAAAAGACAGAACACTTGAACAATCTACCAGCCAGCTCCGCCTCATGGGCTTTAAGAACACTCCACTTGTAATATTTACCAGAGTAGACCAGATCTGGGCAACAAAGTAAGTTTTGATCTATTTTAAAAGACAAAAAAATATACAAAGCATATCCTTGGACAACACAGAAGTTAAACTAGGAATCCAAACCATAGAGATCTCTGAAAAATCCCCAAATATTTGGAAATTTCTAAGTAACCTACAGATCAAAGAAATTAAAAGCGAAATTATAATGTATTTTGAACTAAAGTAAAATTAGAATACAACGTATCAAAATTTGTGGGATGCAGAAAAAAAAAAAAAAAGTCTATGGTCTTACATTATTTGATCCTGACTTCAAGACTTCGTATCACGTTACAGTAACCAAGGCTGGGTGGCATTGGTGTAAAAACAGGCAAAGACAGCAATGAAGCCGTAAAGCACCTAGAAATAGATCCACACATCCATGGTCACTTGGTTTTTGACAAAAGGTACAAAGGCAATTCATGGGGAAAGGAGAGTCCTTCTAACAAATGATGCTGTAACAGCTGGCTACCCACATGCCATGGCATTAAAATCAAATGCTCTTTGATCCGTACCTCACATTATACAAAATACTTCAAAGTGTACCATATTGATTCGAAATATATCAGAGATTAATGCAAAACATATCAGAAATTTGATTATAAAACCTGACAATATAAAACTTCTAGAAGACAACACAGGAGAAAAAAATCACTCTGATCTTAGGGAAAGATTTCTTAGACTTGACACCAAAAACATGATCCATAAAAGAAGAACAGGAATCAAATTTCATCAAAATTTAAAACTTCTCTTCATCAAAAGACACTGAGGAATTCATGAAAAGAAAAGCCACAGATTAGGAGAAAATATTTACAAGTCCTATAACTACCATATTATACCCAGAATATATTAAATGTCTAAAAGGGTCAGTAATAAGCAAGCCCAATTTAAAAACAAAAGAACCATCCAGTACCTTTCAAAAATGCCCAAGCTTACAAAAGACAAAAACAAATCGAGAAACTCTTCCAAATTAAAGGAGAAGAAAGAGACATGGAAACTAAAGGCAGTGCACAGGGATTGGTCTTGGGAGTGGTTATCAAGGGCCCTATTTGGGGCAATTAGTGAAAATTCAGTATGGATCATTGATTTTAACAGAGCACTGTGGCGACATTCAGTCTCCTGGTTCTGATCATGGTCCTGTTGTGATAGACCCTTCTTGATCTTGAGGTGAGTAGTTACCTTCCCATGCTTCAAAACGTGTGTGTGTGTGTGTGTGTGTGTGTGTGTGTGTGTGTGTGTAATGAGGAAGAGCCAGAGAGAGAACTGTGGTGAGATGTTAAGAATTATGGCCAGGCATGGTGGTGCACGCCTATAATCCCAGCACTTGGGAAGCTGAGGCAGGAGGATCGCAAGTTCAAAGCCAGCCTCAGCAATGGCGAGGCACTTAGCAACTCAGTGAGACTCTGTCTCTAAATAAAACACAAAAAAGGGCTGTGGATGTGGTCCAGTGGTCGAGTGCCCCTGAGTTCAATCCCAGGTACCCCCAAAAAAATAAATAAAAGAATTATGAATTGGGGGAGAAGTGACTTTACACTCTTGCAATTTTTCAGCAGACGTGAAATGTAATCAAGACAAAACCACAATAATGTGTTAGTGCACCACCTGCTCCCCACAGTCTGGCCCTCAGGCCTACTCCGTGGAAGAGTGGCCACCAACTCACGTGCACCATCTCCTGCAGCCCCCGGGGGTCCAGCTGCCTCTGCATGAGGCCCTCCATCAGCTGCTCCAGGGACCTCAGCGCATTCTCATACAGAGTCTAAGGCCAAAAGACAGAAGTGGGCAGCCGTGGGGGGTACACGCAGCCCCCCACCAGGCTCTGCAGGAGTCCATGCCAGAGTCCAGAGGGGAGAGGGCTGATGACCAGCCATTAACTGCTGCCCACACTGAGCTCTTACACTCATCTTCCCATGTGAAGTACAAGACAATCATTTAAGAGGAACCCATCTTACAAAACTAGAGCCCAGTTCCCCCAACTCCTTATCCTAGGACCAGCACTTGAAGCAGAGGTGGCCACTTGTCCACAGCATTTGTTCTCTTCTTCCAGTGTTGCTGGTCCCTCCAGTCAAGGACCACATGTCCCAAGACCCTGCGTCCAGCTGGAGTCATGTGACTGCCTTCTGGATCATGGAAGGACAAAATGGGTCGCAAATCTTCCATGCTTTCTCTTTCCCTGTGTCCAAGTGGGAAATCAATACCCACTGGGACACTAGGAGCTATGCTTTGGAGATGGTGGGGCTCCTGTCAGCCCAGATTCCTGATAACTGTATGAAGCAGCACCACACTCTACCTCACTGACAACTGGGCTTTGCTTGGATGAGAAATAAAGTTTGATCTGGTTGCACACTGAGGTTTGGGGATTTATCTGTTACAGCAGCTAGCATTACCTTGTATTTACTAATAGAGCCCTGTACACTTGCTGCCTCTAAGACACTCGTAGGTGGCCCAGGAAGGTGGAATCTGCCCATGTCCATGTAAACATCCAGGTTCTGACCCAGAAAATGAGGTGGCCCAGAGGGGACCTACCTTAATAGATTCGTTGTCCTCTCCAGGGGGTTGGAGAGAAATGACAGAATGTATACTGATATCCATCAGCTCATTACTTTCTTCTGTGGAGTAGAAAGGCTTCAGTTTGCTGGGGAGAGAGGCATTGACAAGAGGACAGTCTCTGAGTTGTTGAGCCTCTGCTGCCCACTGCCCAGCCACAAGCACAGCCCATCCCTGCCCAGGGGCCCTGCTCTGCCCCCCAGCCTCCAGGGCTGTATCTCTGAACAAAGCAGAGGTTTGGGGGTCCCAGGTCACTTCTCCCACTTCCTGTGCCTGCTCTGAACTTGTGAATCTCCTTCCTCCCCAATCTCAACCATGGAATCTGGTCCAGGCCCCGGATTTTCAAGGTGTAATACTTGGACCAGCAGCAGCAGCAGCAGTGGCCGCAGCACCTTGGTGTGTGTTAGCCACAGAAACTCTGCCCCCACTGCAGGCCTAGTGAACCAACCTCCAGGGTGCACCCAGCTGCCTGTGTCTTCACTAACGCTCCAGGGGAGGGCTGGCTCACCAGGCGCCAGAGCGCAGTCTCCTTCTGTCCCCCTCACCAATGCTTCTCAAGATGGTGGCCGTTAGCATCACCTGGAGAACCCCTAAGCACCCCACAGGCTACTTCCAGGCTCAGGGATCCTTACTCCAGTGCCTGGGGTGGGACCAGGGCCTTGGCACTGTTGAAAGTGCCCGGGGTTCTGCTGTGCCCCAGGGTTGACAGACCCTGTCCTGCCTCAACTTCCAGCCCATCTTGCCTGAAGGCATCTCTGGCTTCATTTAGCTACTCTGCTTACTCCCAGAGCAGAAGTCAAGGGCCCACTCTGCTCCACACCCTCACGGTAGCCCTACTGTACAGAAACTGGACTGTATTTTCTTCCCAGCCCTCCTTTTCAGTCTGTTGCTTGTTTCTTTTGGTTCACCTACAAACACATCCCTCAATCAGCTCAGACCTACGATTGCATGTGCTGTCTTTTCTCCAAGTCCCTGAGAGGCCGGGACCAGTCCTGCCCAGTACCCAGCGTGTAACTGAACACGTGCTGGACTGGGGTTGCAGTCTGCCCGTGGGCTGCCTCCTACAGCAACACGTGGCTCCTCGGAGAGCCCAGTAAAGACCAGTCCTCTGCAAATCGAGTCCCCTGAAAATGTCCCCACCACTTCAAACACTAACCACAAATCCATAATGGCCCCCTGGCGCCCTCCGCAACTGGACAGCTGGGGAGGGCACACCTTTGCTATTGTGTTACCTTGTAGAAACCTATCCGTAAACAGAGTTGGGGTTGTCGACTGAGCCCACCCCATCACCCTGGATGCTCCTTGGCATTGCTCAAAACCCCTCATCCACCCAAACCATCTATTGTGGTGTGAACTGATCAATACAATCAATAAGTTATAGAGGCACAGGCTGTAGATTATAGGAATAAGATTTTGATAAGTAAAATAAGACAAGGCAATAGAAATAAGATAGTGTAGGATGATATGGATAAGTTAATAGGCTAAAACAGTTACAGATAAATATAGGGTCAAGAGGTTAACATAGGCATAGATAAGTAATTAATATAGCTGCATAAGATAAGGACATAAGGTTTAAAGATATTAGTAGCAAAATGATAAATAGATATGTGTGTATAGGCCCATAGGTTAACTATAGTATAAAGTAAGCATTAAGTGAGTTATTAATGCTGGCTGTGTGAAGCTATTGCTGTGGTATCTTAGACTGCAGTATGGCTGCTGATTTCTGAGAAAACAAATGAAAGCTTTCCACTAAATCCAAAAAAAGAATTGTTTCTCTGTACTTTATTCCCCCCAAAATGTACCCAACTCAGAATATGGTGGTTTTGGTAACCCAAAGCTGCAGCCAATTGAGTCACCATGTAACAGTCGTTTTTTTTTTTTTTTTTTTTTTTTTTCCCAGCTTCTGTCGCTTGCTTGCTAACTGGAAAATTCCAGTCCTGCTTAGGGCTTGCAGGTTTTTAGCTTCTGTGATTGGCCGGCTTGCACAATGCTGAGAAAGTTGTGGTTTTCGTTCTTAAATTCCCAAGAAAAACCAGGAAGGGGCTGCTGTTCTCCCACAGAGCTTCAGTCTCTGCAGGTGGCAGCACCTGGGTAATAAAGCTCTCTGATCTGTTTTAGATTCGGACTTGGAGTGTTTTCTGAAGCAGCTCCTCACCACACATCTGCCTTCCTGCCATCCCAGGAGAAGCAGCCGCTTGAAATGTCGCTGAGCGTCGGGGGAGGAGCCAACCCCACCTTCTAGATGGCCCTTTGCCCCAGGGCGCAGCTGCCCCAGACCCCAGCACAGAGGCTGGCAGGGAGGAGGTGGTGCAAACCCTGAATGAGCACCAAGGGTGTCTTGGGCTTTGTCCCCACCCCCAGGGGCCGCCTGGGGCTCAGACAGGGCCCAGCTCACCTCAGGTGCAAGAGGGCGTCCATTGCCATCGTCCGCACAGGAGAGGCCAGCTGGTCAGTGGGTTCCACCTTGAGGATCGCCTGCCCGGCACAAGCAGGGTGGTGACCTCCCTGCCACCCTGGATGCCCTTGGCTGATGGGTCAGTGGCTGCACTCACAGCCCTGGTTCGGGGACGACCGGGCCCTCTGCAGAGTGCCGGTCATCCCGCCCTCTGTCCTGGTTCTCCTTCGCTCACTCGGCCTTTGGCATCTCGGGAGGCAGGAAGGAGTACCAGGAGCAGGGCCACCACCGCTCGGCCACGTGTGCCTGGCCACATGCTTCCCTGCCTGAGCCCACGCTCCCTTGTTCATCCAGAACTCACCCCCTGCTCCACGGGCTGTGCCAGGCTGCTGAGAAACGACACATGTGTGTCCCCTGGCCCTGCATGGGAGCCAAGGAGCGCTCGTCTCCTAGGTCTCCTGTTCTACCTGCATCTCACGCCCCCAGGACATCCGGCACAGCCTGGGCGCTTTCCAGGGACCCAAGGAATTGGCTGGATGCCGGGGGTGGGGAGGTCTGGAAACAAGGGACATTAGTGCCCCTCAGGCTCCATCAGCCTCTGGACAGTTGACACTTTCTATGCAAATGTCACTCTAAGCCCCGCGTCTAGAAGATCACTATCCCTAAGTCCCTCCCAAGGACAAACACTAAGGCCACATTGGACCTCTGATGACCATCCCTGAGCCAGGCACCCCTGGACACCACAGGGCCCCAGTCAACTGAGGCCCACCCTGGTTTTCAAACTCTGGCAATGAAGCTCTCCATCAGGTACAAAGCCGGTTCTCTGAACTCCTCCAGGGAGACAAGCTCGAGGCAGCAGGAGGCTGCCCCACTTGTGCCCTGAGGACCTCCCCCAGGGAGAAACCATCATGGAGAGTTAGAGCTGGCACCGCCCAGGACTGAGGCGCCCCACCCAGCTCACCATCACCAGGCGAGTCAGCGTTGGCTTCTGGGCAAAGTGAAAGTCCTCCTGCTCCTTGATGCTTCCGATGGCCTCGGTCACCTGCACAACACTCTTCATAAAGGCCAGTTTGAGGCTGGTGTCCTGCGTCCAGAGGAAGGATGGAAAGGGGGTCCCGTGTGGGAGGGAGCTCCCAAAGGATCCGAGCCGCGGGGCTCACTTCTGGACCCCTCCTCGGCTCTGAAGTTTCAGTGTCAGGGACGCTGAACTCGAGCAGAGCCAGCTCAGCCTGTCCTTGAAGCACATTGACTTGCCAGGGCCCCTCTGTAGGGGATGCTGCCCGGGCACAGCACCCCAGAGCCCACAGGGGGTGCCACTCCCAAGCCTCCGCATCTGTGCCTGGGGGCAGCAACACAGCTCAGTGGGCCACTTCAGAGACCCTGCGTGTCACCGAGCGGGTGGGATGAATCATTGACATACAATAACTGGATGATCGCTGCGTGATTCCTTACAAGAGGAACCTGGAGGAGTCGAGCCACAGAGCTGGCAGGTGGGACAGGGGTTGCCAGGGTCGGGGAGGGGACGGGGGAGCCAGTGTTTACTGGGGACGGGGTTCCATTTTGCAAAGTGAAGAATTCTAGAGAAGGGTGACGGCTACACCACAATGTGATGCGCTCACTGTCCCTGAGCTGGTCTCGAGAACTTGGTCACGTTGTGTGCGTTTCACCAGTTTTCAAAAAATAGAAATGAGATAACTTTTGCTCCACCCTGTTTTCTCCTCCCTCTTCCAGGAAAGCACCCAGTTCCTTTGGGGACATCCCCAAGGGCTGGGTGGGGTGAGCGTGGGTCCCCGGAAGTCACAGGTGAGCCCTGCCTCTTCCCAGACTCTCCTGCTCCCTCTGCCCCCACCTCTGGCCCACTTCCTGTCCTTTAGGCAAGGGTCTGGCCAGGTGTCAGGTGGGCCAGAGGTGGGGGCAGAGGGAGCAGGAGAGTCTGGGAAGAGGCAGGGCTCACCTGTGACTTCTGGGGACCCACGCTCACCCCACCCAGCCCTTGGGGATGCCCCCCTCCTTCCCTGCATGACACTGAAGAACGGGAAGAACACCAGTCTGGGGAATGAGCTCCCCAAATGCTGAGCGTTGGGGAGGACTTCTGCCTGTGTCCTGGGCAGGGAGCGCCCGGGGCTGAGGCTGGGCATGCGCCAGCGAGGCCCGGGGAGGCACCCGGGCACTGTGCGGGTTACCTGGCAGCTGCTGGAGTAGTGGTGAATGATCTTAGTGGTGATGGGGGTGTCCACGTGCGTGAGGAGCATCTGGGGGTGGCAGTGAGAGGACACGCAGCCGTACATCACCATGAGGGCACTCTTCACCGTCTCCCGCCTCCAGGGGTGGTCTCTCTGTGGGGCGGGAAGAAGGGCCAGGACCACTGGGGACACGGGGCTGCCCGCGCGCCCCTCCGGGGGAGCAGCTGCAGTCACCAAATGCTCCCACGACTGTGTCTGGGTGCCTGGCACTAGTGGGTCATGCATGCACCAAGGTACACGTTTCCACCTGGGCTGAGCACCTACTGTGTACACCAGGAACTGGCAAGAAGCTTCCAGGAAGACAGACCCAGGACCCTCTCCCTCAGTGACGGACACCAGGACACTCATCGGCTGAGGGAGGCTGGAGGGGACGCCCCTACCAGAGGCTGCCTTTGCATGCCTTCACGTCTTCACCTGTCGGCACCTGCTCAAGGCCAGGGCTCCTGAGCTGGGGTCTGTGGCCCTGCCTTTTGGTTCTCACCCCTCTGAGGGGGAGGAGCTGTTGGAGGCCACCAGACTTCCCGTGGACAGGGAGCCGGGGCACCCACACCCTGCTAGCCTTGAGCAGAGGTCTGGGTCTCAGTCGTGCTGACGGAGAAGCTGGGGCAGAAGCCAGGGACAGTCTCAATTCTCTCCATCCACACAACCAGACTCCAGGCAGGGGTTTGAGGTCAATGCCAAAGCCCAGGGCACTGACAGCAGATGGTTGCCCATGGGGGCTCAGCCAGCCTGCAGCACCATCCTCTGAGGCCCCAGAGAATAGGCCTGGCTTCCCCGGACCAAGCTGTGTGCATGAGGACAAGCTTCCGTGTCCTCTTCTCTAGACGGTGGGAATATGGCCTCTCCAGCATACACCGTCCACTTAGCATGGGGGTAGCGCCCACCCAGCATCCTCAGTAGGTACTTTGACCTTGATGAAGGTATGAAGGAGTGCACAAGTAGCCTCAGCTTAGGGCTGGCCCACCAACCTCCCTCCTCACAGCTGATGGGTGCTCCTGCACCCAGCGAGCCTGTTCCTGGGCTGAGGGGACATGGCACACCAGCTATGCTGTGCTCAGAGGTCCCAGAGGCCAGAGCGGAGCAAGGGGGCCTCACCCGCCAGGCACTGATCTGCCAGGACTGCTCCGACTCCTGGATCCTGTCCTCGAAGTCCTGGAGCACGTTGAGCACCGTCCTCACCTGGCCCCGGGCACACAGGCCAAAGCACTGAATCACGCCCTGTGGGGAGACCCCACCAGGCAGGGTGAGGGCCTGGGGGGGGGGAATAGCCTGCACACACCCACACACACACAGAGGTGTGAGCACACGGGTGCACAGGCAAGCACGTGTGCACACACACGCATGTCCACACTTGCATGCAGGCACATGAATGAACACACATGTCCCCCGGGGTCCAAAGGGGTCAGGTGGGCTTGAGGGGGCTGTGGACACCTCACCTCCCGGTCAAACTCGTTGCTGTAGTCGGTCTTGTACAGCAGCTCCAGCAGCAGCAGCTCCACCTTGTCGGCCTCCAGCCCCATGGACAAGGTGAAGCCCAAGGCCCGGTACAGAAAGTTCTGGAGAGGTGGGAGGGAGGGAGGAGCTCAGGCTGCCCATCCCCCTCCAGGTGGCGCAGTTGTGGAGGGCTTGCTGCATATCCCCCAGATTTTTATCATTATTATTATCATCTTACTGTACATATGAGAGTCTTGTATTCTTTAAAATAAATATTCAGTTTACTCTGGAGGGTCTGGCTGTATACAGGCAGGCATGGTGTACATCTCAGCAGCCTGAGCCAAATCCTCTCCCATGTAAGTGGGGCCCACCAGGCTAGGAGCCCCCGTCTCTCCACCCACTCCTGACACAGGGATGCTCAGGGAGTGGCGGAGCATCCTCACGTCCATCTGCTTCTCTGATTATTAGTCATGTTGACCATCTTTCCATATTCTCATGAGGCGTATTACCCCTTTTAATTTCTGGCTATATTCTTTCCCCAGTTTCTCTAGTGGCTTGCTTCATTATTATTATCATAAGAATTTCACCTTAATACTTGGAAACATAAGAAGAATCATTCGTGTAATCCTCACAGTAACTTGATAAGGGAAATGCTATTGTGTTAGAGGTGAGAAAACACGCGGGAAGTGGAACTGGGGTTTAAAACCCAGTGGTCACATTCTGAGGCTCATGATCCAACACTGGCTTATCAAAAGCTTCAACTAAGGTCAGGGTTTTCAAGATGGTGGAATACCTAGCTGCTCCGTGGAATGAAACCAAGAAAGCAGTTGGGCAGCTTCTCAGCAGGGTGGGTGAGCAGCAACAACAGGAGCAACAACAGAAAACATGGGAGACTTGACTGGAATTTAAGCTGGACATTCAAAGAAGATCTGGGACTCAGGAGGGTAGACATAATAAAATACGGAAGAAACCCCAGCCCCACAGCCACTGCCACAGTTGGAGGCACCAGCCCAAGCAATCCCTCTGCGAACAAAGTGGATGGATGAGGGAATTAAAGGAACCCACATTTTTAAAAGGCCCAAAGCATGTCTGGGTATGGTGAGTTTAGATATCAAAGACACCGCCTGACTAAACTGACAGGCACGTTGCACAATATCCTTGTGTGGGAAAGAAGCCCCCATCTCTCCCTGTGGCTTGTGGAGAACGAGGAAGAAACCATTTTGCAGCTGAGGCCTCAGGGCCAGCACCTGGGAGAGCCAATTTCTGGCAAACCTGAGTTTGGCCCAAAATACAGGCCTGGCAAACCCACAGTGCATGACATAGAGTGTGCCTAAGTGACCAAGAGGAAATCAGACACAGAGAGAGGTTTACACAGGGGACTACTGGATGTGGAAACCCACCCAGCTCTCCCCCTCCACCATCAATCCAGTTGCTTGCAGGACCAGCTGGGAGAGATGTGCCTGGCTGGGAACTCGAAAGGGCAGGGCAGGAGAGATTGAGTTTGGAGACTGAACCCAAGACCAGGAAATGTGGGTTCCACAGGTGACCTAGTGGACTAAGAATGGGCTCCTCCACCACAAAAGTGGAACTCAGGGGAGATATCTAGGGTGCAGACTTCCGGTGTGGACCCTGGAGGTGCACTGATTTAAAATCTCCAGACCAGCTGGCATTCAGCAAAGAGCCTGGAGCCCACCTAAGCCTAAACCCTGCCTCCAGGAATTCCACCTACAGGATTACCTCTCCCACTCCAGCAACCCAGAGGGTGAAGCATCACACTCCAGAAGACCCTGCCTAACACTGCTGAGAAGAGAAGCTGAGACTCTTCTGAACTCCAACAGAAAGAATTCTTTAACTCTCCATCAAGATTTTTTTCTCTTTTTTTGTGTTTTAATTGTGACTTTAATGGTTCATAGACATTTATACATACTCATATTTGTTTTTTTCTCATTTCTAGCATTTTTGAAGCCAGTTAGTTTTCATGGATCAGGTTTTTTGAGGACTGGGATGTTTGATTACTCTATTTCCATTTTGTTTTGTATTCTTTTATTTTTATTTTTAAGTTTTAGAAGTTTTACCTTACATATATTTTCTCTCTCACCTGTTTCCCTTGATTCTCTCTTTTCTTCTGCTAACAGCCAATCTCTATTGTTCTCTTTTTTGCTCTTCCTTTAATTTTTTATTTCTATCTTCTCTCCTCCTCCCTCACAATTATCACATCCTATACCACTCTGTTCTCTCCCTGTTCACTACTCAAACTTACTTTTTTATATTAGGCAATAATTAATCATATCATTTCTGTTTATTGGGACAATTAACATTGTAGATGTGATAGCAGGAATTACTTTGTTTAATGCTGTATATTGTTTGCATTTGTTGTTATTATTTGTCTCCCCCTAACAGGTGAGGTACTGGAAACCTTCAGGGTAGAAACTCTATTACCTCAGATCCAGCTACATAAACAATATGAAAACGCAAGGGAACAAATCACCCCAAACAAACCAAGATACTCCAATAACAGAATACATGAACACCACAGTAGAAGAAATATCAGAGAAGAAGTTTAGAATGTATACAGCTAAACTGATCTGCAAAGTAAAGGATGATGTAAGTAGTGAAATCAGAGAGAACATAAAAGCATGAAAGATCCCTTCAATAAAGAGATAAAGATTCTGTTAAAAAATCAAGCAGAAACACTTGAAATGAAGGAATGAATAAACCAAATTAAAAATTCAATGCAAAGCATCAACAACAGATTAGATCACTTAGAAGACAGAGTTTTAGGCAATGAAGACAAATATATAATCCAAGTTGACCATGGGGAAAAGATGTTCCAAGAAATATGGGATAACCTGAAAAGACCAAATTTAAGATTTATTGGGATAGATGAAGGCTCAGAGACACAAACCAAAGGAATGCACAATCTTTTCAGTGAAATAGTACCAAAAATTTTCCCAGATCTAAAGAATGAAATGGAAAATCAGATAAAGGAAGTTTATAGGACACCACATGTACCAAATTACAACAGACCCACACCAAGGCACATTATTATGAAAAATTTTAACATACATTACAAGGTTGGAATTTTAAAGGCTGCCGGAGAAAAATGATGGATCACATTTAGAGGGAAACCAATCTAGATGTCAGCTGATCTCTCTACACAGACCCTCAAAGCTAGGAGGTCATGGAATAATATATACCATGCTGTGAAAGAAAATGGATGCTAGCCAAGAATGCTATACCCAGCAAAATTAAGCTTCAGAATTGATGATGAAATAAAAAACCTTCCATGATAAATAAAAGTTAAAGAATTCACAACTAGAAAGCCTGCACTACAAAACATACTCAATAAGATATTTCATGAGGAAGAAATGAAAAATTAAAGTGAAAACCAGCAAAGGGAGGAACTACACTAGAAGAATGGTCAATCAAAGAAAAACTAATTCAAATTAAAACCCAGAGATAAATCAAAACAACAGGGAATAAAAACCATATCTCAATAATAACATTGAATGTAAATGGCCTAAACTCACCAGTCAAAAGACACAGACTGGCAGATTGGGATAAAAAACAAGACCCAACAATATGTTATTTCCAAGAGACTCACTTCATAGGCAAAGGCATCCACAGACTAAAGATTAAAGGATGGGAAATACATACCATTCACATGGAGCTCATAAACAAGCAGGGGTGTCTATCCTCATATCAGATAAAGTGGATTTCAAGCCAAAGTTAATCAGAAGGGACAAAGGAGGACATTTCATATTACTTAAGGGAATTATACATAAACAAGACATAAAAAGCATAAATATTTATGCCCCAAACAATGGAGCATCTACATATATCAAACAAATCCTTCTCAATTTTAAGAATCAGATAGACCACAACACAAAAATAGTGGGTGACCTTAACATCTCCATCAGCACTGGATATATCCTCCAGACAAAAACTAAATAAAGAAGATATAGAACTTAATAATTTAGACTTAACAGACATATATAAAATATTTCATCCATCAATGACTGAAAACACTTTCTTCACAGCAGCACTCGATCCTTCTTAGGCCACAAAGCAAGTCTCAGCAAATGCAAAAATATAGAGATAACACCTTGCATCCTATCGGATCATAATGGAATGAAATTAGAAATCACTAATAAAAAATAGAAGGTATTTTAACACCTGGAGACTAAATTACATGCTACTGAATTGCCAATAGATAGCAGAAGAAATCAGGGATGAAATTTAAAAATATAGAGGTAAATGAGAATAGCAATACAACATATCAAAATCTCTGGGACACTATGAAGGCAGTGCTAAGAGGAAAGTTTATTGTACTGAGCTTGTTCATTAAAATAATAGAAAGTGAACAAATAAGTAACCTAACATTATATCTTAAATTCCTAGAAAAATAAGAACAAATCAATACCAAAAGCAGTAGAAGACAGGAAATAATTAAAATCAGAGCTGAAATCAATGAAATTGAAATGAAAGAAACAATCCAAAAAATTGACAAAACAAAAAGTTGGTTCTTTAAAAAAATAAAATAAAATCAATAAACCCTTAGCCAAGCTAATCAAGAGAGAGAAAATTCAAATTACTAAAATTCATAATAAAAAGGAAATATCATGACACGACTGAAATAGAAAATAATCAGAAACTATTTTGAAACTTTATACTCTAATAAAATAGAAAATCTTGAAGACATTGACAAATTTCTAGAAACATATGACCTACCAAAATTGAATCAGGAGGACATAGAAAATTTAAACAGATCAATTTCAAACAATGAAATTGATGATGCTATCAAAAGCCTTTAAGGTTGAGGCTGGGGTTTTGGCTCAGTGGTAGAGTGTTTGCCTTGCATACATGAGGCCCTGGGTTCAATCCTCAGCACCACATAAAACTATAAATAAATAAATAAATAATAAAGATAGTGTGTCCATCTACAATTGAAAAAATATTTTTTTAAAAAGCCATAAGGAAAGAAAAGCCCAGGACCAGGTGGATTCTCAGCTGAGTTCTACCAGACCTTCAAAGGAAAATTAACACCAATCCTCCTCAAATTATACCATGGAATAGAAAAGGAAGGAACACTTTCAAATTCATTCTATGAGTATCATCCTGATACCAAAACCAGACAAAGACACATCAAGGAAAGAAAAACATAGACCAATATCCCTGATGAACATAGATATAAAATTCTTAATAAAATACTGTCAAATCACATACAAAAAAAATATTTAAAAGATAGTGCACCATGATCAAGTGGGGTTCACCCCAGGGATGCAAGGTTGGTTCAACATATGGAAATCAATAAAGGTAATTTATCACATCAATAGACTTATAGACAAGAATCACATAGTTATCTCAATAGATGCAGAAACAGTATTTGACAAAATGCAACATCCATTCATGTTCAAAACACTAGAAAAACTAGAGATGGTAGGAAAATACCTCAACATTGTAAAAACTATCTATGCTAAACCCAAGGCCAAATGGAGAAAAAAACTGAAAACATTCTCTCTAAAAACTGAAACAAGACAGGAATGCCCTCTTTCACCACTTCTATTCAACATAAGTCTTGGAAAAGCTATTAAAAGGATATGAATTGGAAAAGAAGAACTCAAACTATTTCTTTTTGCTGACATGATTTATATGTAGAAGACCCAAAAAGTTGCACTAGAAAATTTCTATAAAACGAATTCAGCAAAGTAGGAGGATATAAAATTAACACTTATAAATCAAATGTGTTCCTAAACATCAGTGATTAATCAACTGAAAGAGAAATTAGGAAAACTATCCCATTCACAATAGCCTAAAAAAAAAGATACTTGGGAATCAATCTAACAAAAGAAGTGAAAGACCTCTACAATGAAAACTACAGAACACTAAAGAAAGAAATTGAAGAAGACCTTAGAAGATGGAAAGATTGCCTATGTTCTTGGATAGGCAGAATTAATATTGTCAAAATGGTCATACTACCAGAAGCTTTACACAGGTTTAATGCAATTCCCATCAATGTTCTGATGATGTTCTTCATAGAAATAGAAAAAGCAGTCATGAAATTCATTTGGAAGAATAAGAGGCCTAGAATAGCCAAAGCAATCCTCAGCAAGAAAAGTGAAGCAGGAGGCATCACAATACCAGTTCTACATTATACTACAGAGCAAGTAATGAAAATAGCATGTTACTGGCACCAAAACAGACATGAAGTCCAATGGTACAGAATAAAAGGCACAGAAACAAATCTGCATACATGCAGTTATCTCATACCAGACAAAGGTGCCATAAACATACATTGGAGAAAAGATAGCCTCTCTTCAACAAATGGTGCTAGGAAAACTGGAAATCCATATGAAACAAAATGAAATTAGACCCTTATCTCTCATCCTGCACAAAAGTCAACTCAGTGTGAATCAAGGACCTAGGCATCAGACCAGAGACCTGTGCTTACTGGAAGAAAAGTAGGCCCAAATCTCCATCATGTCAGTTTAGGAACCAAATTCCTCAACAAGACTCCTGAAGCACAAGAAGTAAAATCAAGAATCAAAAAATGGGATGGTAACAAACTAAAAAGCTTCTTCACAGCAAAAGAAACAATCAATAATGAGAAGAGAGATCCTACATAATGGGAGAAAATCTTTGCCACCCGCACCTCAGATAGAGCATTAATCTCCAGGATATATAAAGAACTAAAAAAAAAAAAAAAAACACCATAAAAACAAATAACCTAATCAATAAGTGGGAAGGAACTGAAAAGACACTTCACAGAAAAAAAAATACAATCGATCAACAAATATATGAAAAATGTTCATGACGACTAGCAATTAGAGAAATGCAAATTAAAACTACTCTGAGATTTCATCTCACTGTAGTCAGAATGGCAATTATCAAGAATGCAAGCAACAATAAATGTTGGTGAGGATGTGGGGGAAAAGGTACACTCACACATTGCTAGTAGGACTTCAATTTGATGCAACCACTATGGAAAGCAGTATGGAGATTCCTCAGAAAACTTGGAATGGAACCACTATTTAACCCATTTAACCCACTCCTCAGCATATACCCAAAGGACTTACAATCAGTATACTAACAGTGACACAGCCACATCAATGTTTATAGCTGCTCAATTCACAATAGCTAAGCTATGGAATCAACCTAGATACATACATTTCAACAGATGAATGGATAAAGAAAATGTGGTATATATACACAATAGAACATTAGTCAGCCATAAAGAAAAATAAAATTATGCCATTAGCCAGTAAATGAATGGAACTGGAGACTATCACGCTAAGTGAAAGAAGCCAATGCACAAAAACCCAAAGGCCAAGTGTTCCCTCTGATATGCAGATGCTGATTCATAATAGCTGTGAAGGGGGAAGTAGAAGTCCACCTGATTGGATAGGGTAGAATGCAGGGAAGGAAGGGGGAACTGGAATGGGAAAGACAGTAGAATGAATAGGACATAACTTTCCTATGTTTATGTGAATCCATGACCAGTATAACTTCACATCATGTACAAACAAAAGAATGGGAAGTTTTACTCCATGCATCTGTGACATGTCAAAATACATTGTACTGTCATGGACATCTAAAAAGAGCAAGCAAAAAAAAAAATTTTTTTTTTTTTTTTTTTTTTTTTTTTTAAAGAAGAAAGCCTCAACTAGACCACTTTCAGTGGACTCAGCCCTAAAGTCCCATCTCCCCTGCGACTTCCTCCATAGGGTTTTGCTTTCATCACACAGGCAGTTTTGATGTTGGGGACGTCTACCCCTCCCCTCATCTTCCCTGCCTTCTTTTTCACGCGTGTGAAGGTGGATTCCACATTAACTGAGGTTGGGGCTGGGGTTGTGGCTCATGGTGCTTGCCTAGCACGGGGGAGGCACTGGGTTCAATCCTCAGCACCACATAAAAACAAACAAACAAACAAATAAAGGATGTCCATCTGCAACTAAAAATGATTTTCTAAAAGAACTGTGGCTGTCCCGTGGTTCTCTTGTGTGCACTGAAGTCTTTGCTATGTTCTGGGAGAAGAAATCCTTCCTAACCTGCTTCTTTTCCACACATTCTCAGGACTTTCTTCATTCTATCACTCAGATGACCTTGGAAATCATCTTGCCACATCCCACAAAGTCGTCACGTTTCCACCAACGCTCACTGGAGGACTCTGATGGGGAGTGAATTACCCCAGCGATCAGCTGCAGGAAAGGGGGACCCTCGGCCCCGCTGGGGCTCCTGTCCAAGCACAAGAGCTGCGTCCACTTGCTCAGGTTGCTTCTCATTTCCTGACTCTTGGCTGTGTCCTTCACACTGGTTCCACATGTGTCATATGTTCCCTAATTTTTTTTTTTTGTACCAGGTATTGAACCCAGGAGTGCTTAATCACCGGGCCACATCCTCAGCCCTTTTCATATTTTATTTAGAGACAGGGTCTCACTAAGGTGCTTAGGGCCTGGCTAAGTTGCTGAGGCTGGCTTTGAACTCACGATCCTCTGCCTCAGCCTCCCAAGCCACTGGGGTCACAGGCATGTGCCACCATGCCTGGCTCATAGGTCCCCAATTTTATCTGCTTATGTGTCCCAGTGTGTTGGGACTTTGAATGGGGTCTTTTTTCACTGTATTTTGCTATTTTATTTGCATATTGGAAAGATGATTTTTTTTTCACATTAGTTTTGAGAAAGGACTGGCTCTAGGCAGCTGTCACCATCTAGCCCCTGCTGCCCGGAGGACGCCAGCAGGAGAGGGGGAGGGCAAGGAGGGTCTCCATGGGGTTCCTTATTATGTTGTATCTAGTTGGGTTTTCAAGTTACCTGAGCCGCTGACATTCTTTTTTTAAAATTTGTTTTATTCACATATTTACTTGCTTGGTCTAGCTGAGTTACTGTGGCATGGGGAATCACATGCATCTGCTTATTCAGTGCTGCCTACAACTTTTTTCAAATGGGCCTTAAATCATCCTGCATGACCATATGCCTCCAAAGCTATGGTGTTCAGCTCGTAGGAGAAATCTGTAAGATACACTTTGCTATTTATTCTACACACTCAGCTAGGAAGAGTATGTATTTAACAAATGTGATTTTTGTTGATAACCGTAAAAACGCTTTTTAAAACATCTATATTGAGATGTAGTTCATATGCCATAAAACTCATCCACCTAAGGCACACAAATTCAAGGTTTATTCGGAGTTGTGCAACCAGCATCACAGTCTAAATTTAGAACATTTGGTTGTCACAAAAGAAACTCCATACCCATTTGCAGTCATTCCACAGCCCCCTAGCCCCTGAAAACCACAAATGTTTTTTTTTAATCTCTAAATGTGTCTATTCTGAACATTTCGTATAAATAGAATCATTCAACACACGGTCCTTTGTGTTCCCTTGCATCCAGATTCTTTGTTTTCATGATTCACTTTAGAGGTGGCATGTATTAGTACTTCCTACCTTTTCATGGCTGAATACTATTCCTACTACATAGATATACCACATTCGTTTATCTGTTCATCCACTAATGGAAATTTGGGTCGTTGTCACTTTGGGGATATTGTGAATAATGATACAGGGAATAATTAATGTATAAGTTTTATGTGGACATAGGTTTTCATTTCTCCCAGCTGTGAATAATTAGGGGTAGAATTGCTACATTACATAGTAACTATGTATTTACCATTTTAACACAATGCCAAACTATGCTCCAAAGCTGCTGCACCACTTTATATCGCCCCAAGCAACAAACAAAGCAATGTATGAAGGTTCCATCTCTCCACCCTGTCAACACTTGTTATCATCTCTCTTTTGTCCCAGTGGATGTGAAGTAACATTCCATTGTGCTTTTGATTTCTATTTCCTAATGGTAGTGACTTTGAACATTTTTTTCATGTGATTACTGGCCATAGATGCATCACGTTTGAAGAAAAGTCTATTTACATGCCTTTTTCATTTTTAATTAACCTGTCTTTGTATTAATAAGTTAGTGTGTGTGTTACAATTTTTGTACAAATGTTTGATTTGCAAATATGTTCTTCCATTCTGTGGGTCACATCCTTTCAATGGTATTATTTTCAATGCAAGAAGTTTTAATTTTATGATGCTCATACTATTTTTTCTTTCTTTTATCACCTATTCCTTTTTGATTCACCTATCTCAGAAGGTCTTGCCTAACCCAAAGTCATGAAGTCTTATGCCTAAGTTTCCTTCTAAGAATTTTACACTTTCAGCTCTTATTTTTTGCCAATTATCCATTCTAATGTGTGTGTATATGCATGAGGAAGGGGTCCAGTGTGGACGTCCAGTTGTCCTAGCACCATTTGTTCAAAAGATTATTTTTTGCCTGTTGAATTGTCTTGGCATCCTTGTTGAATAATTAATTCACCATAAATGTGAGAGTTTATTTCTAGACTCTCAGTTATATTTCCTGTCTATCCTTATGCAAGGACCACCCTGTCTTGCTTACTGCAGCTGTGTAGGAAGGCTTGGAATCAGAAAGTTTGAGTCCTCCAACTTTTTTTTTTATATATAATTTTGCTGGACATTCTGGGCCCCTTGCATTTTCGTATGAATTTGAGGAGTAAGTCCTCAGTCTATGAGAGGGGGAAAAAAACTAACTGGGATTATAGAGGAGGTGATGTTGAAACTGTAGGTAAATTTGGGGAGAATCACCATCTTCGCTATACAATCCTATGTCTGTGAACACAGGTGCTTTCCACTTATTGAGACCTTCTCTGATTTCTTTCAATAATTGTTATAGCTTTGTACAAAAAAAGAGACTTAAAAACATTTTTTCATGGAATTATCAACCAGAATCTGGAAGATAAACAAATGAAAGTCCCAGATAGAACAAAACTGAAAATCCCTGGACTACAGCTCCTGCCTCTTCTCCTAGGAACTGCAACCAACCTCGGGTCCTGCTGGTCTCCCACACATGGTGACCCTCTGTGCTCCCCACACCCCGTCCACCTGCCCTGTCCTGTGGGGACAAACCTTTTCCAAAGAGGGGCTGTCGAAGCTCCCGATCTGGTTGTTCAGCTCCTTGCTCAGGCGCAGGCTCCAGCTGGTCCCCCGAGTCGTCTTGAGGGAGAGTCTCAGAAACTGGGGAGGGAGAGGACCCGTGGCCACCAGCCTGCTGCCTGCAGGCCCCCGTGAGCTGTGCGATCCTGAGCAATGGCTTGCCCTGTCTGGGCCGCCTTCCCCGACTCTCTAGATCACGTCCGGGGAGCCCCAACCCAGCACTAATGCTCCTTGGGTGTGGGTCTGGGGATGCTGTGGCCTTGGGGGCTGCTGCTCCTCCAGGCCCTGGGTTCTCTCAGGTATCCTGACGAGCCATCACAGCTAGGGACTTTATGCTTTCCAGATCTTCAGTGACAGAAGGAAAATGTGTCCGGCGCCCCTCCCTGTGCAGGCCTCAGCAGACGGGCCCCCCCCTTCACCTGAATGAGCTTGTCTTCCCAGGCCTTCTGGTTGTAGGTAAACTCCGTGTGTCCTGTGGGGGCACAGCTGGTGGCACCGGCGGCCCCCTCTGCCCGTCCCCTGGGTCAGCACCCTGCCTGGCACCCCAGGCCCTCTGCAATGAGCCCTTTGCAGCAGCTTTTCCCTCCCCACCTGCCCACGCTCCTTGGCCTGCTCTCAGGACCAAAGTAGGTCGTGTGGGTCCACCTGGAGCCCGGGTTCCTGGTGTCCAAGCCATGCGACCTGTGCCTAGCACACACGCGCGGTGGGCACCTCACCTTGCAGGTACTGGACCAGCAGGGGGATCTCCTGCTCCCACACACTGGCCATGGTGGGCACAATGCTCTGGCTCAGGGTCCTCAGGAGGTGGAGCATGGCGATCCCACGGCCCTCCCCCTTGTAGGGCGAGGACATCAGCACCTGCCAGACACCAGGACAGAGTGCAGCAGGGCCTGGCACCGCCCTCCCGTGCTGAGGCCCACGGTCCTCGTTGTAAGTGTGGAGATGAAGGTGGGAGGTTTTCAAACAGAGCCCGAGGGTCTCCAGGATGGAGGCCCCACAGAGGGTGCTGGTATGGGACGGGGCAGGAGAAGCCAGGCCTGGCCTCCTTATCCACCCAAGCCTCAGTGGAGCATGGATTAGTGTCCATAGGACCGAGCCCCGCCCCACCCCCCAGGGGCAGGCAAGCCATTGATGGTGTCCTGGAGATGCTCTGGGCAGAGGAAGCTCGGCTGGCCATCTGAGCACACTTCCCCTGCCACTTCTCCCCAACAGGGACGATAGGGGTCTGGGACACTCTGTCCTGCTAAGCACCCAGCTCCCTCGTGGCACCCTGGCTCTCTCCTCCTGGGGCTCAGGGGATGGAGAGTTCAAGAGAGAGGCACCACAGGGCATAGCCTCGCCAGGCCAGGGCATGTGCCAGTCAGCCACTCACCAGGAGACGCGCCAGAAGCTTCTGAGGCGCAGGCAGGTTCACTGAGGAAGGAGATGCAACCTGGACTGAGGCTGTCCATCCCATACCAGGACATGCCCACGTGTGCCAAGGGGGACTTTACCCTGCAAGGTGCCTCCCCAGCATGACTCCATCCAGAACGGAAACTGGGTCAGCACGGGGGATTTTCCAATAAAGAACATCACCATAATTGGCTTAGCACAAGGGGAAATCGTGCTGACGTGCTGAGTGCAGGAGAGACTGTATAGGCCTTCCCTGTGGGTGGTCATTGCCATGGAAACAGACTTGCCCTGACAGTGTTTTGTCCCCTACTGTGAACCTGGGCCTCCCTTGAGCCAGCAGTAGTTAGAAACCCTGCTCCCTCCCCTCCCATCCTCTGCAGGCTTAGGGAGTCAATGAGTTCATGCAGAGCAAACCCACGTGCTTGGATGGACAGACAAGGGAGGGGCCAGGCCTGCTAAGAGGTTGCAGGTGTTGGGGCCCAGGAGAGGACTCAGTCCCAGAGTTAAAAGTCATTGCCATGAGGAAGACCTCAGGGGTCATCTAGCCTCACTCAGATCAAACTCAGAGAGCAGGCCCTGGATCCGGAAGGCCTAACTAAATCACAGCCATTCCTGTGCAGCCCCAAGCCCGTGAGAGCAGCCCCCTCTGCACTAGAAGTGGGAGGGAGGCCGACAGCAGCAATACGCAGCAGATGGGCACAGTTGCTTTTCTGAGAGTCTGGTGTTAACTGGTGGACAACCATGGGGCCAGTCTACAGAGGGCCTGGAGGGACAACTATAGTCCCCCAGTCTGACTCAGAGAGGTCAGACAGAGCAGAGACCCAGAAAAGCCACGCCTGGAGAGGGCTTGGGCAGGAGGCCCCAGGAGGGGTCTGGGCCAGGGGTGTGGACTGGGGACGTGGGGACATGAAGGGTGAGCTATCAGGAGGAAGTCCACAGGACTTCAGCACCTCCTCAGATATGGCAGGATGCATTCTGGGCGCTTCCTGGAGAATGTGGTTGAGGGGACGTGGGGAAGGAAGGGTGAAAGGAAGTAGGCCCAGCAGCCAGGTCCCACCCGCTGGTACAGGGCTCCTGCTCACCATGTTTGCACTTGCCACTCATGCTGGCTTCTGTGTCCTTGTCTTGGAGCTGGCGCTCTGCCAGGTTCGTGAGGCTGATGCAGATGGGGGTCAAGGCCTCCGTGTAGTCTGTTTCCATGATGTAGCACAGGAGCCGTACCCAGAACTCCTGAGGTGGGGCGGGGAAAAGGGACCCAGGCCCAGCTGGAGGTATCCCATGGCCATCCAAGACTGGTCAGATTCCATGCACAGTGTGGGCCCCAGCCAATCTCCCCAGAGCTGGCCCCTGATAGGCTCAGCCTACACTGACTCCTGCCAGCCCAGCCTTTGTCAGGAGGGTCTCGGTGGCATTCACCCAGCTGGAGCTGTCATACACCCTGCCAGCCTCATACCAGTCCTACACCCAACACACTGTCTTTGTCCAGGGCCCTTTCCTGATCCCAAATCCCCTGGAGTTGCATGATGGGCAGATGACCCAGCTGTGCTTGCTGGCTGTGACAGTCAGATTTACAAGGTACCTGGACCAGAGGCATCTGACCCCAAGATGCCTGACCCCACTTAGTGAATAATCATCCCCTCCTTGATGCTTTCATAGTAAATTTTTCCTATCTTATTGCTATGTCACATCTCATTGCAATTGAAAGTTGACACACTGTTCCTCCTATAACCCTGAGCTCCTTGTGAGCATGTTGAGTCCTCCTAGCCTGTACCTTCAAGTCTTTCACACAGCAGGAACTTGCTAAATGCTCATAGACTGTTTCCTTACACACATACACAAACACAACCACAAAATACCTGGCTCTGGAATTGGGTTTTGCAGGAAAAGATCTCAGGCAAGTGGAAGAGGAAGACCCCCCAAGCCCCCAGATGCTTTAGACAGCAAGAATGGGAGAGGTGAAAGTACAGGGTGTGGCATGCCCATTCCTCTCCAGTCTTCAAGGTGCAGACGAGAGCCATTGGCTCTACCATGGCGAACTGCTGGGCAAGGAGTGGACTCACATTGGTCATGCCACTGACAGAAGAGGTTATGATCTTCAGGGTGTCCATGGTGACTTTGTGGACCATCTTCTCCTCCAAGTCCCTCTGATAAAAGCTGTCCCGGTGATTTGTCTGGAAGGCAGAACCAAGGGCTGTGGCTGCCCCTGGTGGAGGGCTGGCAGGAGCTCGCTGTGGTCTCAGGGGTGGTCTTCTTATTCCCCTGGGGAATCCATGCCCAGACACTGGCCTCCTGGATGCTCATGGCTACGCAAGGTCTCCTGCCTGTGCGTCTCCTACACACACCTGTACCTGTGGGTTTGCTGGGCCCCGGGCACTCGCATCATAAACACGGGTACATAACGTTGCATTCATGCTCAATACTTTGGAGCCATTTACAAAGTCCAGCTCCTCCATGGTGTGCATGTCAGGGTAACTCACCAGCTTGTAGGTTGACAGGGTCAGCTGCACAGATACGTACTTCAGGCCCCAGCCTTTGATCCGGTCCTGGTAGCCCATCAGAGCCAACTGCCCAATGATGCGGAGAATAGCCATCCTCACCTGAGGGGACAGGGCCACGGGTTGCTGGTGTGGGGCGGGCCCCAGGGCAGGAGCTCAGCACCCAGTACCCAGTCCTGTCAGGTGAGGTATCGGGGAACTGGCACTGCTGAGGGCAGAAAGGGGTTTTAGGAGCCACTTGGCTCCTGCCCACTCTGTCCACCATCCCTCACCCCATCTGGGAGACCCACCCTACCGGGTGCCCACGCTGAGCCTTTCAGAGACACACACCCACTCCCACCCTCTCTGACATGCGGTGGCCCATCTTCGGGGCCTCAGGAGCGGAAAGCCTGTCTTTCATCCTAGGCTCTCTGGGGTCAGTTCCAGAGAGACTCACTATGAGGGGAGAAGCAAAGCCAGCCATTTTCCTCCTGGCAGCCTCCAGCTATTGAAGATCTCCTGACACCCGTGCTCCCCGCCCACCTCCCTCATGACCTCTGACCTCTGTGCTGCCCCTCCCTGCCCTGGACACCCCTTCCCAGCCTGCAGCTGGACCAGAGCTGCACCCAAGCTGGCTGAGGCTTCCCTGGAGCTGAGGCTGTGGCTGCAGCCGTTGCTCCTGGGGGCAGGTGTCCTCCGTTGCTCCCCTCACAGGTGGTGGAGGCTTCCCAGAGCCGCACAGCCGTGTGGCCAGAGCCAGCGCAGCTCGCTGGGCTCCCCTCCTCCAACCCATGCCAAGTCATGCCCCTTGAGAGCCCCTCAGTGACCACCATGGCCTCCCAGGCACAGCCCTGCTCGCATCAGCCACTCTCTCCTCTGGCCCTACTCAGGACTGGGTGGGAAGCTGGGACTTCCACCAAGGCCTCCACCCCAAGAGCTGGTTCCCTGGCAAGGTCTCCTCATGCCGTCTCTCCCGGGTTCCGGCCCTGTTACCTTGGACCGTGCATCAGAGAGGGTGTTCTTGACCACCCGAATGGCCAGGTAGATGGTCCTAAGATTCATTTTGGGGTCTGAAAAGGAAGACTGGTCTGAAGGTCTGTGGCTCAGGGAGATGACAGGGGGCCTGTCCCTGTCACCTTCCCTTCAATCCCTTCCAACATCCTAAAGACACTTTCTTAGGACGTCTCTAGCCAGCGCCCCTGAGCACAGTGTCCCTCATACTGTCCATGCAGCACCCTCCCTCCAGGCCCAGGAGGCGTCGTTCCCCCCCTCGTCCCCTTGGCCACAGGCCTCCTTTGACCCCAGTGCCCTCTCCTTCCAGGCAAGGGCTCCACTCAAGAGCTAGAACCCTGCACTGATTCCCTGCAGCTGGGCACCCCACTCTGGGCACACAGGGCCACAAAGCCCAGCAGTGAAGCGTGTGGACCCTGGTGCCAGGCTGTCTGGCTTCAAACCCTGCGTCCACCACATTCCAGCTGTGTGACCTCAGGTGAATTGCTGAGCCCCTCTGTACCTGTTTCCTCACCTGTAAAAATTGAATGAGAATGTGAACGAGTGCCTCCCTCACAGAGCCAATCTGAGCAGTGAGTGAGTTAACACCGTGCCCAGCACACCGTCAGGGCCCTGTGCATGTGTGCTAGTCAAACAACTGAGACCCAGATAAAGGAGGAAGATTAAGTGAGGCAAGAAAGAGAAGGTTCTGGAAAGAAAGTACAATAAGACGTTCAAGGCTTAGTGTTACCAAGTCACCACTGGGGTAGGAAAAGAGGAAACAAAGACAGGTAGAAGTGGCAGGTAATCAGGGGTCAGGGGGAAAAAGGCACAGTTTCAAATTTTCACCTCTAAGATGGAAACTCTATTTCTTCTGAACATGAAATTTGTTTTATGTTCATTGCAAAATTAAAATAAAAGACAACCACTCTTCACAGGGTCAGTGTGCCCTTCTTGACCAGAGCCTGATTTCCTTTGTGTAACTGAGGCCATGGCATATACCATACCCTGCACTGTGATGCTGTACTTACTACCGACGGAGCAGCTTTTCCATGGAAAACTACGGACCAACTACACTTCTTAATGGTGTATAACATTCCATTATGAAGATACACTATTATTTATTCCACAAATTCCATACAGAAAAACACGGAGGCTGTCTCTAAAGTTTTGCTTTAGGCACAAGGTTTTAATGGACAGTCATGCCAAATCACCTTTGGCAATTATTTCCTTGACGTAATTGACAAACAGGTAGATTGTTGAGCCCATGGTCTGACTGAACACCCAGAGACTTTATCAGTTAAAATCTCTTATTGATGAAGTATGGAGAACTAGCTTCTTGTTACTCTAGACCAGGAATGGGAAGAGAAGAGCCTGCAGTCTAATCTGCCCCGACATCTGTTTTTGTAAGTAAAGTTTTGTTGGAACTTGGCCAGCTCAGCAGTCTACAGCTGCTTTAACTCTACAATGGCAGAGGTGAGAAATGCTTGCTGATGCGGCCTGCAAAACTAAAAATACTTTTGCTATTTGGCCTTTTACAGAAATGGCTAGCCCAACTCTAGCTGTCATCTTTAACATCTCTGTCCATGGGGCAGGTAAACAGGAACTCATTGTTACTTAAATTTGCATTTCTTTAAGAGAGAAGGTTTAATGTGGGTGAAGGTGCCTCGCGTCTAGTTGCCTAATTTGTGCACTGCACAAAGGCATGCAGCTTTAAGGCCAAGTAGGAGCTGCCCACATTCTTCCAACCATTGAGTACCTGCAAGACACACGCTAGCAAAGAGGGCACTTTGTTCAAACTCACAGGTGCTGTGTGAGTAGGGAATTGGCTAGAGATTCATTACCTTTGATACCAAGGCCATGTTTCGAGTTTGGGCTCAGGGACTAGGCAGAGGTTAAGGGTAGGCATGAGTCCCTGGGCCTTGTGGTTATGTCTACATGGTGTAGTTAAACTATATATCTGGCCTTTGGTTCCCCTTTAAAGGTCAATAGCAGGATCTAGACTCAGAGGGCTGGGTGGGGAGGCTGGGCCAGAGTGCTGGTTAGATTCACAGTTAGAAAAATGAGGAGCCGTCCAGAGACGGGGCTCCCTTGGCCAACAGCAGCGACTCTAAGAGGAAGAGGCAGCAGCCCAGACACACACACCGCTCTGCCCACCCCGCCTGCCCTCTGCTGCTCACCGTCAGCGCTCACCACAGCCCGAATCAGGGAGAGTGTCCCCACGCGGATGGCCTCCTTACCCACCTCCATCTGGCTGAAGAAGAACTTCATCAGCTCCTTGGGGTAGGAGCGAGCTGTGGGGTGGAAAAAGCCCCTTCGTCACTCCCTCTGGCCTTGCTCAGAGGGCAGGGGACTCTGGAGGCTCCCAGCAGGCCTGTGGGCAGGGCCTAGGGCCTGGTGGCAGAGCCTCACCAAGGGCTATGAAGCAGTGCACGATCTCCATCAGGTTCTGGCTGCTGTACTGATGCTGGGCTGGGGCCTTGGTGCACACCTGGGGATGGGGATGCGGGGGGCAGGGGTGGTCTCAGGGGCAGGAGGCACAGGGGCAGCTCAGCCTGACTGTGCCTGCACCCCTCAGGATGCAGGGGGCTCAAGAGTGAGCCAGGGCTGGCCACCTCCTGCAGCTGCTTCCTGCAGACCCACCCTGAGGTTGCAGCTGAGCTTGCCTGCCTCACCTGGACGTGCAGCTCCGTGAAAATGGGGTTTAGCTGCATTTGGGGGATGGGGGTGTTGGTGACAACCGACGCTTCCAGAATCTGTCTCAAAACCTGCAATGGATGGACAAATGGTTGCACGTGGCCTTCTACCAACTCAGGTTCAGACTAGACGCTTGCTACTCAGTGGGTCATTGACCGGTGGCACCCCCACACACACACCCCGAGAGCCGATTAGAAACTCAGACCCATAGGGCTCAACGCTGTAATCTCCACCAGGCCCAGGTGATTCCTGGCACAGTGAAGCTTGGAAGTGCACGTGCTGAGCACATTCTGAACACGTCTCCCAGGCCTGTTCACCCTCCTTTTGCCAGAAAGTTCTATGGGTGGCTCCCCATTTCCATCACTTTCATTTCTGCTTCTTGCTTTTGCAGCTAAGTGCCAGCCTTATTTGCAGGTGAATGGCCCCTTTATAGTAGCCATCAGCCAGACCAGGCCTCCACTCGGAACCTGCAGCATCTCCATCTCAGATGGGCTAAAGGCTGCCACAGGTTGAATGGCACCCTCCCCAAATCCATGTCTACCTGGAACTTCAGAATCTGATCTTATTTGGAAATAGGGTCTTTGCAGACATAATTAGTTAAGGACCCCAAGACCCTTGTGATTCCTAATCACAGCAATCCTATGGAACTGACACAAAGGCCATGGTCCCCCTAGGGCCACCAAGACCCTTCAGCATCTGGTCCCTTCAGCCTGGAATGACAGAGTTCATTTCCCACAAACCCGGCAGGCACCAAGCTTCTCAGTCCCTCGTAGGTACAGATGCTGGGTCTGCTGATATGATGTCAAAATGTGTGCGTCCCACCTTCCACCCAGATGACTCCCCTGGACACTTGGGAACCCCAAATCTCCTGGGCTGTCTGCCCACCTGTGTGATGAAGATGGCCTCCAGGCTGCCTTGGTACTCCGCCAGCAGCAGGGGGATGTAGTCATAGACCTGCTCCCGCAGCTCGTCGTTGGGCAGGAGGAGGCTCAGCATGGGCTTCAGGGACTTGACAACCCCCATCTTCACCTGCGCAGGAAGTGGGGTACCACAAGGCCCCGCTAGGCCAGTGATCTCGGCCCCATCCACAGGCTCCGAGGACACAGAGGAGACTGGACCTGAGGCAGAGTGGAAGCCCAGGCCGCAGGGGCGGCATAGCATGGCCACACTACCCTTGGTCCACCTACAATCAGGTAACCTCGGGTGGGTTCAGAAGCTTGTGTGCCTCAATTTCCTCATTAAAACAGTCCTACTCCATAGAGTCAGTGTGGAAACGGCTCCTGTGGACAAGACAGGACACCGGCACGGAGCACTGAAGCAAGGAGACCACAGCCAGCGTCTCCCGGGGCCTTCACAGGGTCCAGCTCAGGAAGCTAGGTGGGTCCACGCTGCTAGGCCTCCCCCGCGTGGCTTGCTCTGCCCTTCAGCAGGTCCCAGGTTCTCTAGTTCCCAAAGGACCCTCGAGAGGCTGGGCCCAGTGGTCCCTCAGCACTTCCCAGCCCACAGTCTGCTGAGTGTGGCAAAGAGGACCAGGCGCCCTTGAAGGGCGCAGCTCACCTCAGGGTTGTGGTGCCTCAGCCACACGGTCACGAAGTAGCGATATATGGGGAACAGCTTCAGCGCAAACTGCTCCTCGGTCATCACCGGGTACACGCTGTCCTCCAGGTGCCTCAGGTAAAACTGCACCGTCTCACAGAAGGTCTCCATGGCTGCTGGCAGCAGGAGGCGGCGGATGGGGCCAGAGCCAAATCTTCCAGCCCACCCTCTCTGGGTTGCTGAGACCCTCCCCTCTTCCCACCTCTCTTGGCTCCCCAGCTGTGCGCCCCGGGGGAGAGTTGAGCACACAGGGGTGTCCAAGCCCCTTGCCCTTGAGGCAGGGTCTGAGGTGGGGCCTGGAATATGACTCTCCCCACATCCCAGGATTCCCGTGCACAGCACAGCAAACACATTTGACCCTCCTTTTCTTAGTCGTTGGTGCTCTGGGCAAGCTGAGCTAATCTTAATTGCATTAAAGACATGCCTGAGTCCAACCTAAAAAGGGAGAGGTTTTCCCTGACCTCCCCTTCTTTGAACGTCCACCGCCTCTCTGGTCTCATGAAATGCTGACCTATAGAGCAAGCTACAGAGTCACAATGATGGCCTCTACCCCCACACCATGGTCTTCTAAAAGGCACCCACGTGTCTTAGCCACCCGAGGGGGGGGGGGGTGGGGGGGGGGGGGGGGCAATCAGAGGCCAAACAAAACAGGAGATTGAGCAAATATCTGGGAAAAAGTGAAGGATATACCTCTTGCTCAACAACCCTGGCCTTCTCCCCACCGGGCTTTTCCCCTCCCTGGCCCTGACCAGGACAGACCCACAGGCACAGGTGGACACGCACCGCTACATATCACCTGGCGCATCTTGGCTTCGATGGCCAGCCTCAGCATCGTGAATATGGTAGCCAGGGTGATGCCCATGTAGGGCATGAACTCAAACACTGCGGATGGGGGCGGAGGTCACAGGAGTCACTGCAGGGCCGAGCCAGGGCAAGGCGGAGAGGAAGGTCCCACTGCCTACCACCTCCAGTGCCCGACAGTCCAGATCCAGGGAACCCGCCACCTCCTGGGGCCACAGGAAATGGTGTGGGACTCCATCCTGTGTAAAAGGCGTGGGCCGGAAGTGGGGGGGAGGAGAAGAGGCAGGCGAGAGAAGGGGAGTGAGGAGAGGCTGGGGAGAGGGGCCCAGAGCACCACAGGGAAGCAGCGGCCAGAGTGGGGGACAGCAGAGACGCAGCCACGCTCTTGGAGCACAGCTGGCCCCCGCGGGACCCCGGGGTCCTTCTTGGATGAACGATGACAGATGAGAGAGAGGACTGAGTGAGAGCAAGGGGCCAGCAGAAGAGAGCAGCCGACAGGAAGTGAAGAGAGATGGGAGAGAGGGGCGCCAGTGACAGGCCCGTCCTCCTGCAGGACACTCGTCCCTCCCGACAAGCCCCGCCCCTCCTCTCGCACTGCCGGCACCTCCCGCCAGCTTCTTCAGGCCGCGCGATAAAAAATGATACATATTTATAACAATGAGGTAACAAAGTCGACATCTCCGGGATCTTTGGCAGCGGCATCCACAGACCTAAGCCCTCCTTGTCCCGGCAGGCCCCTGGCCGCGGCCCCTCCTCCCTTCGCCTCCCGCAGGCCTCCGCGCCCAGCAAGCCCGGCAACTCCTCCGCCTCCTCCAGCCCCGTCCTACTGTCCCTTCAGCAGAAGTGGACACAGCGGGTGCTTTGGCCCTTCCTGAATTGCAAGGACTTGCGGGTTTTGGCTTTACAGGGGTACAAAAGTGATATGCACTCTGGGGAATCTGTACTTCCAGTTTTGGACCCTCTCCTAGGCTAGTGACATGGGGCAATACTCTCTTGTAGTGCTGGGCAGCCACGGGCCACCAGCAGCTCCTAGTCAGGCCCTGCCTGCCTCTCCCTTCACTTGTACCCATCTCCCCCCACTTCTCAACTCCAGCCCCAGCCACCTCTCAGCTCTTCAGAGAAATCAAGCTCTTTCCTGCCTCAGGGACTTTGCACGACACAGTGTTCCTCTCCCGTGGAATCTTCTCCCCTATCCTGTTCTTCACTCAGACATCATCCTCTCCTCCTTCAGGTCTCTGCCTAAACATGGCTTCCTCACTGAGGCCTTACAGAGATGAGGGCCCCTGCCCTCACCCTGGTCTCTAATGGCCACTAGGCTTTTCCTGTCATACCCACCAGCTCATGTTACAAGATGTCTGCTTGTTTACGGCCACTCCTGCGGATAAGGGCCATGTGTGGTTTACTCATCACTGTGGCCCAAAGCCCACCACAGGCGGATGAAGGAGAGGAAGGAAGAGAGAAAGGAAAGAGAGAAATGGAGATGGGAAGATGAAAACATGATGCAGGGAGAGGAAAAGAGGAGGGCAGGGGCCCCGGATAAGACAGAAAGAAAGGCTGAAATCGAGAATCCTAAAACCCGAGAGACACAGAAACCCATGGAGACGGAAAGAAAAGATAAATGGAAAGGGAGCGTGGAGACGAGGCCTGAGGCAAGACCAGAAGGGAGCCCTGGGCTGGACCGGAGGGCAAGAGCTGGGGCAGGCCCCGGAGCCTACCGTTGCCATTGGCCAGCTTGGCCAAGGTGACAACAACGAACTCGTCGGTGAGGCTGAGGGGCTTGAGGTGGTGCTGCAGCTCGTACATGACCAGGCTGAAGTGGTTTCGGGACAGAGCCACCAGAGTGTCACTGGCCACCTCTGCCTTTGTGTAGCCCTCCATCTACAGGGGACAGGAGAGGTGCCACCACTGGCTAGGACTTCATAAACTCCTGTAATCCCACACCGGCTCCATCCTTCTGGCTCTTTTGGGCTCAGCCTTCTCCCCACCCCACCCCCAATCCCCCAACCCAGAAGTGACTGCCCAGGGCCTTGGGCATCCCCAACCCACCAGAGGCCCAGCACCTGGGCCAGCAGGGGAAGGCGTGATGGAGCCCAGCCGGCTACCTCTGATATCCCCCTCATCTCCTTGGAGGCAACGGCAACCAGCCTCTGCACACACCGCTCCTCCAGCTCCCCCTCCTGCTGGATGATTTCCTGAAGGATGTTGTAAATGTTTATCTTGCGCTGGGTGGAAATCTGGGAGAGAAGTATGGCACGTGGGAAGACCCTTGGTTGTCTGGGAAGGACCCCACCCTGTCCCAGCACCACGTGTTCACTTCCTCTCCCTCCCTCTGTTCTCCATCAGAATCCCATCCAGAGAAGGCAGTCACCACCCTCCAACCACCAGGTCTCAGACCTCCTCTTCTCCCACTTCCCTCCCTCCCACCCATCCAGCCAGCCCTGTCAATATGACTTGCAAATGGGTGCTCTTCCCAGTTCTGGTCAATATTCAGCAAGGCAGGTATCAAATGGTCAACACATAAGGTCCTCCCCACACCTAGCACTGCCATTTTAAAAGCCCCCAAATAGCTCTTCACCCTGCTGAGGGAACATTCGAGATCTGGAAACTCACCCCTTCCTCTCTTTTGATTCCTACATGGGCAACATTTGGCACCATTTAAAATGACATGGCTTAGGTTGGGATTGGATAGATGGATGGTGCACCAAGATCATACCTGAAGAGTCAGGCAAAGGTGACTTTCATTTAATCAGATATGAAAAGTCACTCTTAAGGAATGAGAGTTCTGGAGAAATGCCTATTCCCTCATGTGGTAGGAATTCCAGAAATCTCAGAAAATTGGGGGACCTCAAGAAGATGAATTCACTCAAATTTCTAAGTTCTTCTGGTGAGATCCAGCACAAAAGTCTTGGCCTTGGTTTCCTAGTCTTGGGGTAGCAACTAATAGAGTTTCCAAAAATTACAATCAGCAACAGCTTTGGGAAAGTACCTGGATGGATATTAGTGGTGTAGCTTTAGTAGCTGCTCAATACTGTATATCTCTAGACCAGTATTGCTCAACTATTATTATTATTATTGGTAGTAGTAGCAGTAGTAGTACCCCCAAATGAGACTTTTTAGACATTTTCCTCTAAGTGCTCCCCCCACAAAACTTTAATAGCATAGTGCTTGTTCACATGTCTATGCTTCACATGTAAACATAGAACTTACTTCATTCCCAGGGAGAACACTGGTGGGAATACCACACCATTGAGAATGCATGCTTTAGGTTTTCAAGGCAAATTCAGGGAGGGGTATACACTCTATAAATAGCCAGGCAAGAGACAGCAAGACCAGCCTTCATTTGTGATCAAGAAAGTTAGTAAGAGTAGTTCTGGTCGCCACCAGGCAGTGCAGCAGCAAGCAGAGATAGGAGATTGGGAACGCCTGCAGCCTACTTTAAAAAATTTACAGAAGGCACCTGAATTGAAGAGATTGAATTAGGCGCAAAGAAAATTATGCCTGGACCATTCAGGCTCTGGATCCGAAGGGAGGAAACTACCTTTCTGCTGATGCTATAGCAGCCACACAGGAGCATCTGCACCCCAGAGAAGATACCCAGTATTTAATATTCATAGCAGTGAAGCTGAAACTTGTGGAGGTTCTGTCCCTCTTCCCTAAAAGTGTATTTTATCAGAGACCCTAAAGATCAAGAAATCCTGTAGAGTTGGACATCTCCCCAGCAATACGGGTTGTGGATCAACTCTCAAACTCCTACCCAGAGTTCTAAAGTTCAGTCAAGACTAAACCCAAGGGAGGAGGGATGGGAATGGGAAAGACAGTAGAATGAGTAGGACATAACTTTCCTATGTTCATATGTGCAGGAGCCCTGTTTGGGGAGATGGCTTGAATTGCGGTTGACTATGAGCCGTGGAGATTTGGGCATTGTCGCCTTCCGTAGTCTCACGGGACTTGTCCCGGGATCTCGAGTGACTTGGCCGAAATTGCTGATCGGGTCAGCGCCATTTTGGTGGTGTGTGTGGCGTGTGTTAGTCGTTGTTAGAACCAGAGAGAAAAGTTATCAGAATAAAAAGCTGTTTGTCTCCAGTTTGCCTCTGAACTTCTTCCCTCGGCTCCGTTGCTCCAAGCACTTCAGGCGGCAACACATATGTAAATACACAACCAGTGTAACTCCACATCATGTACAACCACAAGAATGTGAAGTTATACTCCTTGTATGCATTATGTGTCAAAATACATTCTACTGTCATGTATAACTAAAAAGAATTAAAAAATATTATTTAAAAAAAGACTAAACTCCAATTACTGAAATCTCTAGTTTAGAACTCTACCACCTCCACCACAGAAATCCACATTTTGTCAATACCCAGATTGTATTGACCTCATCATGTACTAGACAACTAGAAGCTGAGATCTACTACAACCAGTTGTGTTTGCTAGTCACACAGCCTGGAAGCTAAGTGAGGAACACAAATGCATTGGGCTTAACAACCCCCAACCCACAAGCCAAGGGTTACAGAGCCAAAAACAAATATGAAGAATGAAAATCCATCCTGGCCAACAATTTCACCACCTCAGCAGAAATAAACCCTTTGTTTCTCAACAAGAATTTAAAAATTTTTCTTTATTTTTTCTCACTTCTTTTTTACTTCTTTTTGTCATATTCACACTTTTAATTCATTTTTATTCTGCTTTGTAAATTTTAACTATTTAATTTTTTTCAGATATCACTTCATCATATTATACTACTTTTTACTTTTTTCCACTATGCATGATTTTGTGTATGGGGGGAGGTGTGTACTTACTGCATGGATAGGTTCAAAAATATATGAATATTCGTGTAATTTTATTTTCACATTAATTGCTTTCTTCTATTCTTATTATTTAGCCTTGATTTGTCGTAGGTGGGATTCAATTTTATGCAGGAGTGAGTTGATTTGATCTTGCAGTTGCTGGTTGTTTTATACCATAGTTCTTCCCCTACTTATCTCTACTTCTTCACTCTCTTCCCCACTAACAACTAAATTTCCCTGTTTCCACTTCTTCTTTTTATTTATTATTTTAGGTTAATCTTTCATTCTTTCTTCTTTACAGCCAGCATCTGCTACCCACCTCCAGCATCTCCTCTGATTGCTTTTTAAAAATATTTAAACTTACTCCCAACCTCTCACCCTATTTTCTCTTTATGTAAGAAATCACAATCCCACCAAATAGTAAAATTATTTGGTTTATGTAATGCACCCCATTCATGTTGACGTGATTAGTAATACTATGGACAGCATAATAAACATCTGATGTCAAATGCCTGAACTAGTTGACAGTTTTGTATTGCTAATGCTGATGTTAAATGCTAAACCCCACCATTCCTATATAGGTGGTAATGCTACATATGTCAAAGTAGACACTGGACATTTACCTTAAAACTATACATTTATTACTGACATCAACACTCTGCCTGGATCCCTCCTCCCTCTAAGTAGTAGAGGGCCTCTTCAAAATTACAGAGTAGAAACTCTGCTGCTGAGAAATAGAACCCAACCAACAGTGAATCTCACTTCACACATGATCTAGCCCCACCTGAACCTAAACATTACTTCAACTCATAAAACTGGGAGATGAAAACTCCCAAACCACAAAACCAGAACCCAAGGAAGAACAACCAGAGGGGAACTTCAGGACCACCCATCAACATTTACTCATATATCACAAACAGAAAGAAATTGAAGAATACAAAAGAACTACACATAAGGACACACATATAAAAGAGTAAGTGGAATCCAACTCAATTGATGCCCAAGTACAGGACCTCTGAAAACATGAAGAAATAGGCAAACAAATCCTGCCCCCACACACAAAAAATTATAATCTCCCAACAAAAAATCTCACAGATATGGAAGTGGATGAAATTCCAGATTACTATTATTAAAAACTGATTCTTGAAATTTTCAATGAACTAAAATAACATCCAAGGAATTAAGAGAGAAAATTCAAGATATGAAAGACCATTTCAATAAAGAAATAGAAATACTGAAAATAAACCAATTAGAATGCCTAGAAATGAAAGACACATGAATCAAATTTTAAAATTCACTTGAAAACATCATCAACAGATTAGATTGCATAGAAAATACTACCTCAACCCTTGAAGACATATTCTCAGGCCTTGAATATGTGATATATGAACTTAAGTACACAGAATAAAATAAAAGGGAAAATAATAGAACATGATCAGAATGTACAAGAACTCTGGGACAACATCAAGAGCCCAAACCTGAGAATCATCAGAATAGAAGAAAACATGGAAATACAAACTAAAGGCATTAAGAACATTTTCAACAAGATCGTCACAGAAAAATTTCCCCATACATATCATAAGTGACATAAAGATACACATACAAGACCCCAAATAGACTTGATCAGAAGAGAAGTTCTCCAAGACACATCATAATTGAAATGCCTAACACAGAAAAAAAGGAAAGAATATTAAAGCTGTAAGAGCGAAACATCAGGTTTTAGAGGAAACCAATCAATAAGGCTCACTTCTGACTTATCAACTCAGACACTAAAACTAAGGAGGGCCTGGATTGAGATATTTCAAGCTCTCAAAGAAAACAATTATCAACCAACATTACTGTACCCAGTAAAGCTCTCTTCCATATTTGATGGGGAAATAAAGACCTTTCATGACAAGGATAAACTAAAAGAATACATGACAACCAAGCCAACACTACAAAAAATTCTCAAAGATAAATTGCATTGCTGGGTGAAGTGGCACACACCTGTAATCCCAGCACTTGGGAGGCTGAGGCAGGAGGATCACGAGTTCAAAGCCAGCCTCAGCAATGGCAAGGCACTTAGCAACTCAGTGAGACCCTGTCTCTAATAAAACACACAAAAAAAGGCTGGGGATGTGGCCCAGTGGTCAAGTGCCCCTGAGTTCAATCCCCGGTACCAAAAAAATAAAAATAAAAATAAATTAAAAAAAAAATAAATTGCACACAGAGGAACCCCCCAAAAAAGTCCCAAAACTCCAAAATAAATGAATATATATAGAAGACTAATCATCTAAACAAAGATCAAGACAGAATTAAATATAACAAAAAATCAAAATGGCAGCAAGCCATAAACATATATCCACAATAATACTGAATATAAATGGTCTAAACTCCACAATTAAAATACATAGATTAGTAGAATGGATCAAAAAATAAGATCCAGGTATATATATCCTGTTTGCAAGAGAATCATCTCATAGGCAAATGCACTGACAGCCTCGAGATGAAAGGATGGATAAAAATGCATGCAAATGGACTCTGAAAACAAGCTGGAGTAGCTATTCACATGTCTGACAAAGTTAATTTCAAGCAAAAATTAATCAGAAGAGACAAAGAAGGCCATTACATCCTGGAAAAGGAAACAATACAACAAGAAGATAAAACAATGGCAAGTATGTATGCCCACAATGTCAACACACCCAGTTACATTCCTCCTTGATATTAAATCCTAGATAGACCCTAATATAATAACAATGTGTGATTTTAACACACCCTTACCACCAATAGACCAGGTTATCAAATATTAAAACCAATAAAGATATGTATAACCTAAATAATAATATAAATCAAATGGATCTAATAGAGATTTATAGAATATTTCATCTCAATACAGTTGAATTTACCTTCTCAGCACCTCATGGAACCTTTTTCAAAATAGAACGTATTCTAGGTCACAATATAAGTTTTAGCAAATACAAAAAAATGATGTAATCTCATGTGTCCTATTGGATCATAATGGAATGAAACACAGCAAGAAAAATAATAGAAATCACATAAATACATGAAGATCAAACAATACTCTTTTAAATGAAGAATGGAGCAAAGAAGAAATGAGAGAAGAAATCAAGAAAATATTAGGAAAAAATTGAAATAACAGCATAACATACCAAAATTTGGGGGGGAGGTATGAAAGCAGTACTAAGAGGAAAATTCATTGCATTGAGTGCCTACATTTTTAAAAAGTAGAGAGATCCCAAATAAGTAAGTTTATTCTCCAACCAAAGGCCTTACAAAGAAGAACAAACTAACTTCAAAATCAGTAGAAGACAAGAAATAATAAAGATCAGAAACAAAATTAAAGAAATTGAGGAAAAAAACACACAAGATCAACACAAGGAGTTGATTCTTTGAAAAGATAAATGATACTGATGGACCCTTAACCAAACCAACTAAAAGAGAGAAGACCAAAATGAACAAAATTAGAGATGATAAAGGAGATATCACCACAGATACTTCTGATATGTAGAGGGTCATTAGAAACTACTTTGAAAAAAAAAAAAAAGAAGGTGGTAGAATAAGATGGATATCATTACCCTAAGTGCATGACTGAAGACTCGAAGAGTACGAATATACTTTGTATACAAACAATGTTATGTAAAAAGATGCTCTATATGTGTATTATGAATTGTAATACATGCTACTGTTATAAATACAACTTTGAATAAATAAATAAAGAAAGAAACTACTTTGAAAATTTATACTCCAATAAACTGCAACATCTCGAAGACACTGACAAATTTCTATACACATATGACGTGACCAACTTGAACCAGGAAGATGTAGAAAACTTAAACAGACTAATAACAAGTAATGAAATTGAAACAGCAATTAAAAGACTGCCAGTAGCCAGGTGTGGTAGTACACAACTATAATCCCAGGAACTTGGGAGGCTGAGGCAAAAGGACCACAAATTCAAGGCTAACTTCAGTAACTTAGCAAAGCCCTAAGCAACTTGGTGAGATCCTGTCTCAAAATAAAATGGGTTGGGGGTGCATCTCAGTGGTAAGCACCCTTGGATTCAATTTCCAGTACCAAAAAATAAAAGCCTACCAAAAAAGAAAGGCCCAGGATCTCAGCTGAGTTCTACCAGATCTTTAAAAAAGAGCTAACACCAGTCTTTCCCAGATTATTCCTGAAATTGAAAGGGAGGGAACACTCCCAAACACATTCTATGAAGCTAGTATAATGCTGATACCAAAACCAGACAAAGAGCCATCTAGGAAAGAAAACCTCAGACAAATATCCCTGATGAACATAGATGAAAAAATCTTTAACATTAGCAAACTGCATTTGAAGACACATGAAGAAGATAACATACCATGATCAAGTGGGCTTCCTCACAGAGATCCAACGTAGTTTCAACATATGCAAATCAGCAAATATAATTCACCACTTAAATATAATTAAGAGCAAAAACCATATTATCACCTCAATGAATGCAGAAAAGGTCTTTGATAAAATACAACAATCATATTAAAAACACTAGAGAAACTAGGGATAGAAGGAATTTACTTCAGCATTATAAAGGTTATATATAACAAATCCAAAGCCAATGTATACTAAACTAAAAGTTTTCCTCTAAAATCAGGAAGAAGACAAGAATGCCCACTCTCACTTCCAATCAATTTAGTTCTTAAAACTCTAGCCAGACCATCAATCAAGAGAAGGAAATTAAAGGGATATAAGTTTAAAAAGAAAAAGTCAAGCTATCACAGCTTCCTGATAATATGATCCTGTATCTAGAGGACTCAAAAAATTTCACCAGAAGACTTTAAGAGATGATAAATGAATTTAGCAAAGTACCAGCATACAAGCTCAACACTCATAAATCAATAATTTTTCCATACCCCACCAGTAATTCAGCTGAGAAATAAATCAGGAAACCCTCTCTTTTGCAATAATCTCAAAAAATAAAATAAAATACTTGGTAATTACTCTAACCAAGGAGTTGAAAGACCTCTACAATGAAAATTATAGGACACTGAAGAAAGAAATTGAAGAGGCTTTCAGGAGATGGAAAGACCTCCTATTTTCCTGGCTAGGCAGAATTAATAGTCAAAATGATCATACTACCAAAAACAATATACAGATTCAATGCAATGCCCATCAAAATACCAATGACATTCTTCATAGAACTAAAAGAATCAGTCTTAAAATTCATTTGGAAGAATAAGAGACCCAAAATAGCCAAAGTGATGCAGGTGGGCTGGGGTTGTAGCTCAGTAGTACAGTGCTTTCCTGGCATGTGTGAGGCACAGGGTTCAATCCTCAGCACCATATAAAAATAAATAAAATAAAGGTATTATGTCCATCTACAACTAAAAATATTTTTAAAAAAAGAAAAAGAAAAGTGATACAGGAGGCATAAGAATACCCATCTCAAATTAAACTACAGAGCTATGGTGGAAAAACAGCATGGTATTGGCATAAAAAATAGACATGAAAACTAATGGAAAAGACTAAGAGACACCAAAACAAACCCACATACTTATAGCCATTGGATACTTGACAAAGGTGCCAAAAAGAAGTGTCAGAGTAAAGACAATCTTTTTAACACATGGTGCTGGGAAAACTGGATATCCATCCATAGGTATAAGAATGAAATTAGATTCTTATCTTTCACTATGCACAAAAGTTAAATCAAAATGGATCTAAGACCTAGGTATTAGAATTGCAACTCTTAGAAGAAAACACGGGGGTCAGCACACCATCATATAGTGCAGGAACTGACTTCCTTAACAAGACTCCTAAAGCTCAAGAAATAAAACCAAAAACAGTAAGTGGGATACCATCAAATTTAAAAAGTTTCTGCACCACAAAGGGAATAATAGAGTGAAGAGAAAGCCTTCGGAATGGGAGAAAATCTTTGCCAGCTATTCCTCTGAAGGGGATTAATATCCTGAACATACAAAGAACTAAAAAGAAAGAAAAATACTCAATGCCAAAAAAAAAAAACACCCAGTCAATAAATGAACAAAAGAACTAAAAACGTAATTTTTCAAAATAAGAAGCACAAATGGCCAACAAATATATGAAAAATGTTCAACATCTGCAGCAATCAGGGGAATACAAATCAAAACTACATTAAGATTTCATCTCACTCCCATCAGAATGGCAATGATCAGAACACAAATAATAATTCATGCTGGGAGGCTGGGAGGCAAAAGGTACACTCATACATTGTTGATGGGACTGCAAATTAGTACAACTACTCTGGAAAGCAGTGTGGATATTCCTCAAAAAACTAGGAATAGAACCACCATGTGACCCAGCTACCCTACTCCTTGGTGTTTATCCAAAATATCTAAAATCAGCACACTCTAGCAATACAGCAACATAGATGTTTGTAGCAGCATAATTCACAACATCCAAATTATAGAATCAACCCAGGTTCCCATCATAGATGAATGGATCAAGAAAATGTGGTACATATACACAATTGAGTTCTACTGAGCCATAAAGAAGAATGAAATGATGGTATTTGCTGGTAAACTGATGGAAATGGAGACAGTCATGCTAAGTGAAATAAGCCAGGCTCAGAAAATCAAAGGTTGAATGTTTTCTCTGATAAGTGAAAGCTAAAGAAAATAAGTGAAAGAAGGCAGATGAAAAGAGGATCCGTTATCATAAAGATATAGGGACAATCAGTGGAGTAGAAAGGGGACAAATATGACATGAATCTAACAAAATCATGTTACATACAGTATAAAGGCACCAAAGGGAATTCTACCTTTTTGTGCGTGTAGAAAGTAGCTTTCATAAATAAATAAATAATGGAGTGAAAGAAAGTCCAGCAGAGAGAAGAAAGAATAGGGGGAGAGAGGAGGTGAGGAAAAGTGGGGGGAGGATGGGTATTGAAATCAAATTCCAGGCATGGGTGATTTTACCAAAATGAACCCAAACACTATGTATGATTATAATGTTCTAATTTTACAAAAGAATAATCAGTACATATGGGAGTATAGATTCACAGCAGCCAAGATTTGAATCAACCTATATATCCATCAGCTGAAAAGAATATACATACACAATGGAATATTATTCGGCTGTAAAAAACAAGATCCTGTCATTTGTGACAAAGTGTATGGACCTGGAAGACATTATGCTAAGTGAAATAAGCCAGTCTCAGAAAGATGAACACTGCATCACCTGACTTGCGCAGGGTCTTAGATGGTTGATCTCATAGAAATGGAGGGTGGAAGGGTGACCACCAGAGCCTGAGAGGAGTAAGGAGGAGAGAGGAAGAAGGAGGAGGGAGAGAGGTCAAGGGGTACAACTTTCCAGGTCAACAGGAGGAAGGGGCTCTGGTGTGCCGTTGCATGACAGGGTGAGTACAGTCAGAAATGATGCAGGGCATGTCTCAGAGGGCTGGGTGAGCGGAGATTGAAGGTACTCACCTTAAAGACATGATGAAAGTTTAAGGGGACGAATATGCTAATTACCCAATTTGATCATTACCCAATGTACACATGAATCAAAGTTTCACATTGTACCCTATAATATGTACCATTGTTATGTGTTGATCAGAAAGAAGAGAGGAAGGGAGGGAGGGAGGGAGAGCTTTTGGACAAGAGGGGAACTATCATAGACTCAGACACTGACAAAAGTGATCACTGGGTGGCCTTCCAGGGCAGTGCTTGCTGCTGTCTGGCAGATGCTCTGGGGTTCCCAGGTTCTACAGGGGTGTGCATCTTAGCTTGCCTCTGGTCATCTGGGCTATTTTACAGCTCTATAAGCATAGAAATTAAATTTTATTAAGCTGATAACAATGCAAATGTTTCCCCCACAGCAATGAAAACCATTATCCTCCAGGGCAATGGATCTGGTAAAGAAGAAAATTCTCTATAGGTAAAATTCTCATTTGAACAGCTTCTAACATTTTACTGGTTCCTCCACTAATTAATGAATAAATAAAAATATTTGATGCACATCGATTTTTAACATATGCCTACTTGTTCATTTTCTGCTTACTGACAGTGATCTCTGTTTAAGGCCTATGTAGTCATCATTTTTAAATCTGCATTTCCTGATGCTTTGACATCTGGGGACTGCTGACTGGGGAGAAACTGCCCCTCCCTGAGTCAGCCAACCCCTAGAGTAGTAGTACACAAGTTGCCCACACAGGTGCATGCTTTTCAAACACACACACACACACACACACACACACACTGAATTGTGTTCCTTCAAAATTCTTATGTTGAAGCCCTAACCCCCGAGTTGGATGGCATTTGGAGATGGGCCTTTGATAGGCAATTAGGGTTCATGTGGTCAGAAGTGTGGGGCCCTGATTCAGTGGGACTGGTGTCATTATAGGAGGAGGAGGCAGAAGGGAGCTTTCTTTCTCAATGCAGGAAAAAGGGGAAGTCACATGAGGACAGCAGAAGGCAGTTATCTACACACCAGGAAGAGAGCCCACAGCACAAACCAAATCTGCCCGCACCTCGATTATAGATTCCTGGAATCTAGAAAATAAATGTCAAGCCACGAAGCCTGTGGTACTCTGTTTTGGCAGCCTATGCAGACAAAGGTAACAGCCAATCCGGAGCCCACAGCCCAGCCGGGCAGCTCCCAAACCCCCCATGCCACACACAGGGAGCTGGGAAGCGTGAGAGCCCTAGCCAGGTCGCTGCCCCATCACGGCATCCCAGCACCCAGCTCTGCGCCCGTGGCGGTCATAAATGTTAGCTGAGTAGCAGAAGGTGGCTGGGCTCAGAAGAGGTGTGCAGGGTGAGGCGGCCCTACCTCTGGCACCTGCAGGCAGCGGGTAAGGGCGTGGATCACCACAGAGGGCTCGGTGGTGGCCTTCTCTGTGATGATCACCGAGGCCAGGGTCTTCCGCATGTCGAGGCCTGCCCCGGCCATGTCTGTCTTTGCTGACTCGCTGTCCATGATGTCCAGGAGGTTCGTGACTTGTTGGAAGATACCTGAAACAAAGACGGCACAGGTGCCGCATGGAGATGGCTGTCACAGGAAGCGTCCCCTGTGTCCCAGCCGCCCCTACACCCGCACAGCTCCAGCTTCTCCATGGCATCATGCCCACTGTGAAGATGGAGAAACTGAGGCCCAGGTGGACGGCCTTCGAGCAGTGAGTGGCCAAGAGGGACAGGAAGGCAAGGTTGGCCGTGACTTCCTTACCACTGTCATCTAATTCAAGAGCCCCCGCGTCCTCCTCCGCTTCCTCTGACACATCTCCATTCACGTCGGCTGCTGCTGCTTCTTCCATCTCTTCCTCAAACTCTTGCAGGATAAATGAGATTTGTAAAGGACTCCATGTGGCAACACACCCTAAGATGACCCCCAGTCCCTGCCAGCAATTCATGCTCTCATTTAAACCCTTCCCCTGGAGTGTGGGCAGAACCAGTGGCTAGATTCTAACCAACAGAATATGGCAAAGGTGAGGGGTTGCCTCTCCCGTGATCCTGTTATGAACAGAACCCTCCACCTTAACCGAGTGGAGAGAGGCGTTCTGCTGGCCTTGAGGAGGCCACAGCCAGGATGTGAGCTGCCTACGGAGGGGCATGTGGTAAGGGAAGGGGCCTCACTCCTTAGCCCCGAGGAACTGAATTCTGCTAATAGTCACAGAGTTTGGAAGAGGTCCCTGAGCTCCAGAAGGGAAGTCAGGAGAGCCAAGGCCTGGGGTAAAAACTACCCAGCTGAGCCCAGACTCCTGAACCACGAACACTGGGGGATAACCAGTGGGTGTTCCTTTAAGCCACTGGGTTAGTGACCATTTGTTACACAGCAATAACTAACTAATGCACTTGGGTAAAATGTCCCCCTCACTCTTCTAGACACTGAAAGTTCATGACTACTAAACTCAACTACTCTCCCTACTCCTTTCAAGGGCTCTCCCAGCTTCTTAAGGGTTGACAAACACCAACACAGATGTTAAGGGGAGGACAGGAAGCTCCCGGTCCTCCTTTGTCCCAAGTTCCTCTGTCCTCGAGGCCCATCCTAGGGCCCTTCACCATCTGTCCTCTTTTCCTCCTGGGATTCCTTTAGCTCCGGGACCTAAATACTGACCTTTCTCGGGAGTCCTCTTCTAGATGGAACAAAAATATGCCACTAAGAGAAGCTCTGTTCCTTGCCTAATACACACCAATGGGAATGTGAACACCAGCAGCGTCAGGTGCCTGAGTGAGGCTGTTGGACTCCTCCATCATGATCCTCACGGGGAACGTGCCTCCCGGCAGTGTGGGGGGTGCATTAGAATCACCACCGTTAGACCCCAGACCCTCAGAACTTTGAGATCCAACTGCCTCCCCAACTCTCTCTCTCTCTCTCTCTCTCTCTCTCTCTCTCTCTCTCTCTCTCTCAACCCAGGGCTTTTGAGGGGTGCACAGGGCCCTGGGATCAAAGCTCTGCATGGTGTTGTCCTTGAACGTTTCTCTTGCTGACTTGTGTGTGCCGATGTACCGCAGCTGTTTGGGAAAGGGAAATGGTGAGGGTAGGAGTGATTCACAGCCACTTCCCAGGGGAGGGAGCCCAGGATGGGGCAGCTGGAGAGAGAAGGAGGAGTGACAGACAGGTCTGGGGATAGGACTTCATCTTGCCAAGGATCAGACAATGTGTGGGATGGGGAGACGGGTTCCTGTCAGCAGAACTCTTAAAAGATAAGCAACGTCAAAAACAGGTAGAGGAGCAGGAACTCTGCTCCCCTAAGTCAAAAGTTGGTGCTAAAGTATTTCTCTGTCACTTGAAACTAAAAGAAATGGTCCAAATCCACAGTTTGCACAAAGAAGTGTTGGCCTCTGGGGAACCTTTCTATGCATTACATGGCTACAGAACAAGGATCAAAGCCACGTCAGGTCCAAGTTTCCTTAGTTAAAATTTCCTCTTAAAGTTGCCCTTCCTGCCAAGTGGGAGTTCTCCAGCCTCTGCTTGGTTGCCTCTAGTCAGTCATGGAGCTGACTTCTCTCAGTAGCAGCCGATTTCTACTTCATGGAATTTGGATGACTAGAAAATGAAGTTCCTCAAAAGGCACACTCATACATTGCTGGTGGGACTGCAAAATGGTACAGCCAATATGGAAAGCAGTATGGAGATTCCTTGGAAAAACTGGGAATGGAACCACCTTATGACCCAGCCATCCCACTCCTGGGTCTATGCCCGAAGGACTTAAAAACAGCATACTACAGGGACACAGTCACATCAATGTTTATAGCAGCACAATTCACAATAGCTAGACTGTGGAACCAGCCTAGATGCAATTCAGTAGATGAGTGGATAAAGAAAATGTGATATATATACACAATGGAATATTACTCAGCAATAAAAGATAATAAAATCATGGCATTCGCAGGTAAATGGGCAAAATTGGAGAATATAATGCTAAGTGAAGTAAGCCAATCCCAAAAATCCAAATGCCGAATGTTTTCTCTGATATAAGGAGGCTGATTCACAGTGGGGTTGGGACAGGGAGCATAGGAGGATTAGAGGAACACTAGAATGGCCAATGGGGAGGGAAGGGAAAGGAGGGAGCAAGGGGGTTAAAAAGAAAAAACAAAAAGGTGGTAGAATGAGTTGGATATCATTACCCTAAGTGCATGTATGAAGACACGAATGGTGCGAATATACTTTGTATACAACCACGCATATGTAAAAATGAGCTCTATGTGTGTGTTATGAATTGTAATGCATTCTACTGTCATATGCAACAACTTCAAATAAAAAAAATGAATTTTCTCTATAACAGGCAAAACACATCTTCCCCATAAAATTCCCGCATTTTTCCTAATTCTGCCTTTGGAGACCCATTCAACATAGATTCGAGAAGATGGTTGCATGCACCTCTTCTTCAACAGCCCCTCTGCAGTATCTCCTCCGTAGGCCTTCTTATCTCTTTCAAAGATCCCGCAAGTCAGATGGCTTCAATTCCAAAAAAATTCCACATACTTTAATTGTATACCTGTGTGTGCAGCTAAGCATGGCAGGATACAGGGTGGGTAGGACACTTCTTTGTCCTCTGAGGTCGTCAGCCCAACACATGGAGGATCATGGATTTAGAGCCAGAAGTGAATGTGTCAGTTAGCAATTGGTGTGTAACGAACTACCTCAAAGCTTAATGACTGAAAACAGCTAATAATTATTTCCCACAAGCTCGTGGATCAGTTGTCTGGCGCTGTTGATCTGGGCCATGTCTATCCAAGCACAGTAGGAGTCACTCATGCACGTGCAGTCAGCACGTAGGTGGCTATGGGCTGGTTGCTGGCTGGGTACTGGCAGAAGCGAGGGTAACTGAGATACCAGTCTAGCCCACATAGTTGCACAGTAGTTTGGCAGGACTCCAAGAGAGTGAGTGGAAACATGAAGGCCTCCTGGGACCAGCACTTATTGCTTACCACTGCCTTTCAGCCAAGGCAAGTCAGACCAAACTAGACTCAAAGGGTGGAGATAGAGATGCTTCCTCTTGATGGAAAGAGCAGCAAAATCCTACTGTGAAGAATGTAGCTATCGGGAGGATGGAGAAAGGGCTGTTTATTAAAATTACATGCAGAATAAATGTGTAATCTTCGTGGCAAAAAGTGCAATGCCCTTGAATACATTATCAGGGAGATTAAAATACTTTTTTTTTTCTGATTATGACAATAAGTTTGAACTTGCACACAAACCATTCACAAAATCAAACTTTCTTAGATGCTGCCATTCTATTGAGCTCCCCACCTCTGCTTCTACAAGAACTAACTAGGAAACAGGAAAACGCTGTATTTGTAGAGTCCTGTGAACATACACACGTGAGATAAATAAAACTTTCCTAGGTTAGACACCTCTAGTATTTTGGTTTTATTTTTTGTTTTTTAATAACTTTATTTATTTTTATGTGGTGCTGAGGATTGAACCCAGAGCCTCACATGTGCGAGGCAGGTGCTCTACCACTGAGATACAGCCCCAGCCCCAGTATTTTGTTGTAGTAACATGAATTGACCAATATAGAAAATTGGTGTCAGGAGTGAGATAGATCATCATGATAGCTATACCTGAAGATGTGAGGGAGCCTTTGGAATTGTTGAACAGAAAAAGGTTGGAAGAGTTTGGAGGAGTAAACTATAGAAAGCCTAGAATGCTGTCAGCAGAGCACCATGGGTGATTCTAGTGAGGGCTCAGAAGACCAGAATGCTTATAGGAATGTGGACAGTAAAGGCCATGATGATGAGGTCTCTCATAGAAATGAGGATTCTACTGGGAATTGGAGAAAAGGCCACCCTTTAGTCACACCGTGGCAAATAATTTGAACATATTATATCTGTGCCCTTAAACTCTGTGAAGTGATGACTTTAAAAGTGATAGGTTAATTTATTTGGTAGAGAAGATTTCAAAACAGGAAAGCATTTAGACAGTGCCATGGATGTTACTGGCTGTTTTTAGCCAAATTTACAGTGAGAATCAAAATCAAAAAAGAGCAAAGCAGAAAGATTTGAAAAATGGAAAAGAACACAAAAGAATGTAAGGGTGTGGCCAAGGAAGGTGTGGTTGCTGAAAAGATTAGCACCAATACAAAGAAGCTGAACCAGAAGATAGGAACCACACCTCCCAGTCATCTCAGAAATCTGCAAGGCCACCGGTGTCATCACAGATGCAGAGGTATATTAGTTTAAGTTTGTTTCAAAGACTTTCCAGGGAAGAACTGTTTCAGAAAAGAGTCCCAGGGAACTATATGTGCCCAGGACTTCTCAGAATTCATTTCTCCACAGTCAGTCACCAAAGCCTTCCACAGCCACAGTTGTGTTCCAAGTGTCATTCACTCTGATGGCAGTCCTTGGGGCCATCCACTTGATGCTGGGTTTGCAGGCATGCAGAATGCGAGGGTTATGGGCTCTTGGTGGTCTCTCCTGCAATTTAAAGGAGATTCTGGGAGGCCAGGCAGTCTTGTGCTACAGGGCAGGAGTTCCTGCAGGGAGTCCTCCATGGATGATGTGTGGCACAGTTGAGGGAGTTAAGGCAAAGCCAAAGTGAGGCCCAAGGAAAGCAGAGATGCCATCACATGCAACCCCTGCAGGGAGAGCTGCAGGAAGCATGCAAAATCAGCCCTGTGTGCTGCAACCACCAGAGCCACAGAGGCAGGGATGACCAAGCCCTCAGGAGCCCACATCCCACCACAGTGTGCCCAAATGCCAGACATGGAGCCTTAGGATTTGCTCTTTTCCCAGCTGGGCTTCATTCTTGCTTTGGGCTGATTCCTCCTTTTTCTTTCTTGATCCCTCCCTTTAGGAAAAGAAATGTACACCCTGTGTCTGTCCTGCCATTGACACAAATGATGATCATCCTTGTACTTAGAAGTACTTGCTTTTTTTTTGTTTTAACAGGGACTCACCACTAAATTTGCCTTTATTCTCAGATGAAACTTTGGACTTGAGTTTTTGAGCAGTGCTGGAACGTTGACTTTGGAACTCTTGGGGTTAGAATTAATGTGTTCTGCACTGTGAGATACAAAACTTTGGGGGTGAGGGGAAGAATGCAATAGCTTAGATCTGTCCTCCAAAGGACTATGGAAACTTGAGGAGGTGGGGCTTAGTGGGAGGTCCTTAGGTCACTGGGGATGTCCCCTCAGAGGGCACTGTGAGCCCCCAGTCTCTTTCTCTCACTCTTGTTCTTACTCTCACTCTCTCCCCTCCTGGCTCAACATGTAATCACTTGTTTGCTCTTACACAGGTTCTTGTCATGATTTGCCACCTTCTTCCATCCTCATCAGAACAGAGTCAAGGCACCATTGCAACAGTTCAAAGGCACCAGGTCTTTGAACCTCTAAACTGTGAACTAAATAAAACTTTTTCCTTTATAAGTTAGTTGCCTCAGGTTATTTTGTTATAATAATGCAAAGCAAGTACAGAATGTTAGAAAATGCTAGCTATATTTGGTATATCTGCAATATTTGTATTTGCTAAAATAGCAACTGTTAATCAGCTTTCATTACTATAAAACATTACCTGAGATAAATAAACTTATAAAGAGGAAAGGTTTATTTTGGCTTATAGTTTCAATCCATGGTTACTTGGTCCTGCTGCTTTTGGGGCTGTGCTAAGGCAGCACCTCATGGTGAAAGCACACGGAGAAAGAAGCTGCTCACCTCATGGTGGCCAGGAAGCAAAGAAAGAGAGGAAGGGGCAGGTGTCAATGCCCTCTTTCAGGGCTCGCCCAGTGACCTTTCTCCCAGTAGGCCCTACCTCCTAAAAGTTTCACCACTGCCCACAGGCTGGGGACCAAGCCTCCAACATGTGGCTTTTGGGAGACATTCAGGATCCAAACTACAGGAGGAACAATGGTTATTTCTGGGCAATGTGATTAGTGGTGAATCCTCTTTTCTAGTGTGTGCTGTGTCAACTTCTATATTTTTTCAATTTTCTGTCATATCTTTCATTCATAACTAGAAAACCTAACTTAACAATAAATAAATGCAACGCCATTAAAGAGGAAAACACAAAAGAAACAATTTATACCAATTTATTAGCAAATTTTAGTTGTGAAAAACATCAGGTAAAATATACTTGGTTTCTATCATTGACACAAATGATGATTATCCTTGCAAATACATTATCCATCAATATTATAGCCTCGTTCTTTCCCCCCAAAGTCAGAAATCATACACTGTACTCCAGGACTCAGACCCATTCACTCATATCAAGTATACCCTAAAAGTATAAAGGTTTCCTTCTTTAGACACAAAAAGTGCCTCCTAGGAGACCCGAACTTAAGTAAAGACTGACTGTCACTGGTGACTTACAGGCTGGTCCTTAGCAGTCCACAAACCCAGATGGTGGTATGACAACTGCCATGTAAAGTAGGGGGAACTGTGGGACCAACTTTGAATCCTGTGCTCCCAAACAGGCCACATTGCTGCATGAGAAAAATAATGCAGAGTGCCAAGGCTGTCTGTGAGCCACATGAGAGGTGACAAGCAGAGCCCAGACTGGAGATACTGAAGCAGAATATGTATCTAAATACCTGTATCTACCTTTATCTAGCTATTAAATTACTTTCCTTTTTATAAAATGCTCTAGGGATGTCTAACTATGGCAAAGTATTTCTTTAATAAGAATAAAAAGATTTTAACACTGACCCTATTTTCAAGTTTATTGTTGATTGGAGGATAGATCAAAATTTCACCTTACTTCCCACCGACCTCTCAATGTGACTTGGATTTGTGGGCCTTCTTCGTGCTCCCCTTTTTCCCAAAGCATTTCCGGCAGCCATACGCACAACATTTAAAGGCAATAAATGCCACTCCCAGCACAATGGCCAGGAGGAAGCCAATGACATCCAGGGAGTGGTACTGGTACCAGGTGAGGTCGTGTGCCGCAGGGCGCAGGTGCGGGGCCCCCTTGTGCCGCATCACGAACTCCACCCAGAACACAGCCAGGTCCAGGGGCTCAATAGGGCGGTCCTTGTGAAGGCTGGAGAGGCGCATGATGTTCTCCTTGTAGCTAGACACAAAGACAGCTGTGTGGGTGCCCAGGACATCTGTGACCATGAACAATCCACCCTTTATGCTTGCAGCCAGCGAGGACACTACCAGACTTTCTAAACCTGGTTAAGAAGTGTGCGTGTGCGCGCGCGCGCGCACACACACACACACACACACACACACACACAAAATCTCTCTCTCTCTCTCTCTTTCTCTCTCTCTCTCTCTCTTTCTCTCTCTCTCTCTCTCTCTCTCTCTCTATATATATATATATATATATATTAGTGTTCTGTGTAGATAAAAAGAAGGGAGGAAGAGAAAGAAGAAGAGAGAGAAAGAGGAAGGAAGAAAGGGAGGAAGGGAGGGAGACTGGGACACCAAATTGTAATTTTACATAATTTTAAAACCTTGCTTCCTACTTTACTTCTTTTCTTTTCAGTGATATTTTTGTGGGAAATTAGATTATGTTGTCTTTATAGTAAGACAATGAAATAGGAATTTTGTGGAAAGATTACACTTTATAGAAAAATTAAAAAATTATACTTTATAGTAAAATCAAGGAAAAAGTCATGTTGTAAGTTATAGATGGCCTCCCATCTGAAGTTGCAAACAATCGCACATGGGCAAAGAAGAGCCATTTTGAAGTGCTGACTCCAAGGTGGTGGTAAACTTTCAACTGACTCTCTGACACATCAAACCACCTGAGTGCTCAATTTAGCCTGAAGTTGTCTATACACACTGCTAATGCAAGATGGATTCCTATTTATTAGAGAGTGCTGATAGTTGAATCTGAACAACCAAATCCAAAATGGGCAGACATTTCAAATCTTGGTGTGCTGATACACTAGAAGGAGGAGGAAGAGGAGGAGGAGGAAAGGGAGAAAAGTAAGATTCTGCTCCTCAGGACTAATTATGATCATTCTGTTCTTAAACATATCTGTGATTTTATTTAAATTCATAACTATAATGCAATATTCATATTTGGCTGTAAATCTGGCTAAATAGCTTCCTTTTATATAGTTCTTACATTAAGTTTTCTTAGAAATTTCAGTCATTCATTCAATTTTTTTTTTTTTTTTTTAATTTTGAGACAAGATCTTGCTATGTTATCCAGACTGGCCTTGAATTTGTAATCCTCCTGCCTCAGCCTCCCAAGTAACTGGAATTGTAGGTGTGCACCACCATACCCAGCCATTCATTCAATATTTATGGAGCACCTTTGATGATGGTTGTCTGCATAAACTGATACTTGAGATTTTTCCATTTTTCTTTGTGTTGCATAGGTACAGTCCTAGTGTAGAATGTTAGAAACATGGAGATGGAGATGGCTCAGAAACAAATAGTTGAAGTTAGATAACAACTTAAGCTAATGGGTTAGTGTTCTTTAAAAATAATAATGTGGGCTGGGGATGTGGCTCGGTGGGAGAGTGCTTGCCCAGCATTCATGAGGCTCTAGATTCTACAAAAAATGAAAAACAAAATAATAACATACTAAACAACTTCTAAGTCATTTTTATGTTACAGGTAGTTATCCATACCATTGAGCCAAGGAGCAAAGTTACATTACCCACATGAACCTCAAAAGTGAGTTTCATCAGCACATGGACTGAAGCCAGGCTGCCAGCGTGCTGGTGTGTGAGCAGAACAGGGGCCACTGAAGTGCCAGGTCAGAAGACAACAACCAGGAGGAAGGGCTTGGACCCATGTCACCTGCTCACGGATCACTCCAGCCCAAGGTCCACTGGCACAGCACACTCTTAGCACCTCAAGTCTGGGGGTCAGTCCTCAGTCCTCTCCCACCTCCCTTGGCCAGGCTTGGTGTGTCCCGCAGTGTACTGTGTCCTTCCATGGGAATGCAACCCAGCTGTTCACATCTGTCCTCCCAACTGGTGCATCTTCCTAAAGGAAGCAACCTGGGTAGGCTGTGGTTTGGATGTGTCCCCAAAAGTTCAGATGTGGGGACTTTAATTCCCAATGCAGAGGTATCAAGGGGTGGTGGGGCCTCTAAGAAGGGGTTATGTCATTAAGAGCCATGAATGCCTTTCTACGGGACAGGCGGGACAGGCGTAGTTACTGTGAAAATGGGTTGTGACAAACAAGGGTTCCCCTGTGTCCATCTCTTTTACAAACCCCCTGCCCTTCATTTTTCTGCCACCTTATGACACAGCGTGAAGCCCTTACCAAGTGCAACTGCCAGGCCCTGGGCTCATCAACTTCCAGAACTGTGAGCCAGTGTGTCTTTACGACTCACCCAGCTGCAGGTACTCTCTTATTGCAACAGAAAACAGACAAAGACAACACTCCTGACACTCTCACAGACACACACACACAAACGCACACACACACTCACATGCAGGCATGCAAGCACACACATTATCTATAGCTGGAAGAGACCCACCACTGGCCATCATTTCTCCCCCTCCCTGGCAGCTGGCTTGGCAGAATTACCCTACACTTCATGCAGATGGCCCACGATCTGATGGCTTTAAACAGTTTTCAGAGCCATTTTTAAATAAACGTGCATTTGTTTTTCTTCTCAGCTTTTGTCTGCGATGTCACAGAACTTCCACCTGTGCAACGCCTCATGGATAAAAGGCCTCAGAGGTCCTGGTGCTAGGGAAATTGTACTTGTGAACCCGGGTTTGCTTCTGTCTTATGGACACTCTGCCTCTTGTAATAGAACATTTCTCTCTGCAGAAACTTACAGATAAGGCACCTATCGTGGTGACTTTTTAAACATAAACCAAAGTTTTAAATCTACTAGGGGAAATAAAATGTTACAGGAACTTAAGTGTCCTTTTATAAAGTGAATAATAAGAATCCCCAGATCATCTTATTTACAAATCTGGCTTTGGGGGTATTGGTTTTCGCACTAGAATGTTGACCGTGAACAGGAAGGGGAAACACAGGTGGTATCTTCACCCTCTCTCTTACCTTTTGTCATTGATGACTGTTTTTAGGGCATTTGCTAAATCATCAGAAGTCATCTCAAGGACATTCAGGGTCACGCCAGCCCCCCGGGTCTCCATACGCTTCGCATTGTCCATCTGGTCACCGAATAAGGGCATCATCACCATAGGGACCCCGTTGCAAATTCCTTCGTAAATACCGTGGGAGCCAGAGTGCGTGATGAATGCGCGCGTCTTCGGGTGACCTGAGAAGCAGAACCGGGAGGGATGCGGCTGAACCTGCCAGCCCAACTCGGAAAGCACTCAGGACTCAGCACAGCCACGCTTGGCCCCGCGGAAGCACACTCTGCTTGGACCCAGGCCTGCGTGCCCCAGGCTGGCCAGAGCGGCCGCACCAGAGCCCCGGGGCTCAGACCCTCCCAACATACCAAGCAGGTCATTCTGGGGTAACCACTTGACAAGTTTGGTGTTCTTCGCGAGATTGGATGGAGGAGTTCCGGTGTAGCGCCACAGGACCTTGCAGGGGCGAAAAGAACAGCTTAATAAAAGAATGTGGCAAGGTTTAAAACAAAACAAAAAGCCCTGCTATAGTAGCTGGGAAGCAGGTCCTCTGAAGGAAGGGAACGCATACAGCCTCTGCAAGGGCAGAGACTGGCAACTAAGCAGGCCCAGGCTCCTGGTCAGCGAGCTCCTCGCCTAGCAGGTGGCCCAGGCAGTGCCACTCTGCAGCTGCGCACTAGGGCTTTCCTCTAGTCTGCACTTCAAGGGAAAGCTTACTTAATAAAGCAGTGGATGAAGAACAAGCAGAAACATATGAAAGAGAGCACGTGTCCTAACCAACAGCTACCTGTAGAAATGCTCCTGTTAATATGAAGAAACAACATCATGTTATTTATTTTTATCTAAATTCTCCATTTTTAACTAAAGATCTCTAAGAGAGTCTCTTAGAGAAAAATGAGACTTCAGAGTGAAGGGGACCATGGTTCAATGGTAGTTAAGAGTTAAATTTCACCAAAACAAAACAAAATGAAATAAACAACAAACAAACAAAACCCACTTTGGATTAGGGGAAGTGAATGGCGAAGTTGTAACTAGTAGAATTAATTTAGCTACTAGAAGTCCCTATGAAGGTAGGCATAGAGATCAGAGGAACACTAGAACGGTCAACGGAAAGGGAGGGGAGGGAGGGAGTAAGGGGGGGATGGAAAAAAAATTGGTGGTTGAATGAGATGGATATCATTATCCTAAATGCATGATTGAAGATCTGAATGGTACTTATATACTTTGTATACAAGCAGTTGTATGTAAAAAGATACTATACTTGTGCATGATGAATAAGTAAATAAATAATAAAAATAAATTAAAAATAAATAAATAAATATAGGGGACTGAGGTTATAGCTCAGGTGGTGGAGTGCTTGCCTCACTTGCAAAAGGCCCTGATCCCAATCTCCAGCATCAAAAAAAAAAAAAAAAAAAGAAAGAAAGAAAAGAAAACTATGGTTAAATGGCAGAAAAATGAATAGAGGGAAGGGAGCAGAAACTGGGGAGAGGGAAGGGAAGGAGAGATACCAGGGTCACAACTAGAATAAAATATGTACCATGTTAATAAAAAAAAAAAAAAAAAAAAAAAGAAGGTAGGCATAGAGGAGTCATATATAGAGCTTTCTTACTGTCTGGGGTATTCTGCCCAAGGCATCAGCAATTTCCATAGCTTTCTTCTCCGGAATCTCTGAGACCATTGATCCCAAAGAGAAAACCACAATTCCATGTTCTCCAGAGGCATTGACATAGGCTTCAAATTCCTAGAGTCACAGGAGAAATTCCCAGTTAGTCATTTTATCATATTTTTTGGTGACTACATACATTAAGCTATGAATTAGATATCTTTCTAACAATGTGAAAGGCAAAAATTATGAATATGTGAGTTTTATAACATTTCCCCTCCCTTGCTCCCTGCCACAGGAGGAAAGCCACTGCTAAAGGGTTACCAGTGGGACTGCCTTGAGATTTGGAATCCAGGCAATGTGCTCATTTCCCAAAAGAAAAGGGGAGGCACACACACACACATCTATGTGCACACTCGTGCATGCACAGCCTCATACATGCACACACAGCCATGTACATGCACGCACACAGACTGGCAGTCCCACTTTGGGAAAATGGAGCACTGATAACCATGGCAATCCTCCCCAGATGTAGGTAATTAATGATCCGAGTACCGTGAGAGTCTCCTAGATGTGTTCTCCTTATGTGTTCACGAAGTGTATCGAGGGCACTGCTGCAATTGTGAAGTGGTAGGTTTGCATACAACTAGGGTTCCCCTGGGATGTGCATTGGGAAAGCCAGGACCTACTCAACCTGCACATGAGGTGCAGAAGACTTCTCACAGGGCTCAGCATGCTTCACTTGAACAGCGACATTTCCCAAGCTCAATCACAGACATGGACAGAAAAGTGCAAACACGGAGCAGCCTTCCCAGAGGTGAGCCCACTCCCACCCACCCTCACCAGCCTCAGACCCTCAGAAGTCGTCTGGCTCATCATAGCAGTTGACCTTATCCGCTGGTCCCATCAAATAGGTCAGAGAGGCCAACTCATCCTGCCCACTACCACACCACATTTTGGTCAATGGAAAGAACATCCTGACCATGGCTGTTCTGAAATCCTCTTCTGAAGATCATGCCTCCTTCCCTCTTTCCTGGAGAGAGGCAGATAACTTACAAGTGCCCTTTCCTACTCAGTGATATGAATGGCTGACCTACACTTCCCAGGACCTTCACTCCTACAGGCTACATTTAATCTTGTTGGGGAAAGGCCAGAGTCTAATTTCCTTTCCTTTACACTCTCCCACACCCATTCTGCAACCAGCAAGATGTGATTAACACAAAGTCAAGCCCACGGGTCCATAAACATCCAGCTGAATAGCAGGACTTAGCCTTAAATGGCACAAAAGTTCACCTACAGGTGATAACAGGGCAACCACAGAAATGGTGTTATCACAACCGGCACCCAGCCCTGTGCCAGCTTTTACAGGGTTTGATAAAGCTGGGGTTGATCCCCTCCTGGTAAAACTTCCCCTAAACTTTGCCCTAACTTCACAGCCACTGGACTGGCCAAAGAATGAAGCAATATGTTAAATGAAAATAACCTTTGATTCCCCCACCACTTGTCCCCTTCCAAAAGGGAGGAGACCCTCTCACCCCAAAGTGAAAGGATTCCCTACTCTGATGAGACCTCCCCATTCAAGACAGAAGCTTTAGAAGAGCTCCTAAATTTTACTGAGTACTTTTAGTTTCAGGATTTTATCATATTTTCCCTTGACAAATATCTTTGTTTTTCAAGAATCCACTTGAACTACATGCTGGAAACCTCACGCTTTACCATTTGACCTTTGGGTCAACCACACCTACTGGGGGGGGGGGCATCCTCTTCCTGTGCACATTTCTTCCAGGCCATCTTGAAGTCCCTGGCCTCCCTGATCTTCCATCTGGCCATGGTCTCTGAATGGCTACTGTCCACAAAAAACCTCTCTCCCTGCCAGAGGAATGACACCTGGGATCTCTCAAGTCTCACTCCTTTTTCACCAAATGTTCTTCTCCGATTCTTTTCCTTTTAGACCCACTGAAGACATGTTAAAGCCAGGTCGTGTTTTCTTTAGGGACTCTCTTAATGGAATAAAGACTTTATCCTTATTCTTGAAGTTCAGGACTTCTACCAAGAAGGTTAGGACTAGGACAACTGCCACCAGAGGGATGGGAATGCAGAGAAATATTTTTTAACTAACAAAGAGGCAGAGAGAAAATAACACATAATTTGACAAACCAGCAAAAATCAGGCAAAGGGGGGAAATGGCAAAGTTAACGAAATGTAAAATAAATTGGACAAGGTGCAATCAAATCTAGTCACAGATTCAAACAGGCAAAATTCACCTATTAAAGCAATATGTTTGGCCAGATTAAAAATACCACCTCCATGGTATTTTAAAAGAATATCTGAAGACAGTGGGCACTAAAGAGGTATGAGGGAAATTTTTAAAAGTAATGGGAGTGGCAAAATTAATATATAAAAAGTTGGATTTCTGATCAAAACAAAACAAAGAAGGCTACTGTCAGCTACAGTTACATGGATGTTTTCACAACTGACCATGCCTACACCAAACAAGGGGTCCACCAATAGATAGTTTGTGCAATTCACCACTTATACAAATTTACAGGGTAGAGGGGAATATGATTATATTAAAAAAAAAAATGCTTGAAAAGCAAGCTGACAAAATTTAACAACCTCTCCTTATAAACATCCTAAGGATTAAACTCATTTAAATAAAGACAATTTGCCCACAAACAGTGGAAGACATAATGCAAAATGATGAAGTAAAGCTCAGTTTCCACTAAAATCAGCAGCCAGACAGGAATCCTTGCAATCACCAGAATCATTCACCAGCTCTTAGAGCTTCTAGTGAATTCAACAGCCCTGGTATTTGGCATGAAATTTGGAATGGAAGAAACCAAAATTTCCTTATCAACAAATGACTGCATTTTTATTTTTAAAAAGTCATGAAAATCAATATTTTGGTGCGATAGCTGAATAATAAGTAGGTAATTAGAGCTAGAAATGGAAAAATAACACATTCACATTAGTGAAAAAACCTAATACACTAAAAAATGAGAAAAACAGAATAAATACAAAGAAAACTAAAAAATATTTGATCCTTGTTAAAATAATGCTGGAAGTCACAACAAAACATCCTAGAATATACATTTCAATGTTTCTCCATGGTGAACAAGATTAGATGGCCAGCAGCATAAACCATGGAACCTAAGTACCATGAAATACTGCTGAGCAGTTAAAAAATAGATACAGCATTTAGAGCTGGAGCAATAACCACAACATATTCAGAAGTGATCAACAGGCACAGGTTATTACCCTATTTTGTAAAACAAACATCAAAAGTTATATAGATATATACAAAATTATGTATATATGTATATAATTATAGATATTTATATCTAATTATAGGAACATTAAGAACTATTGGGGATTACTACCTATCCAGAAACTAGTTCCCAGTTTGTACCTGTTTTCTTTCATTCATTTGCCAAATATTCAGCAAGCACCCACTGTACATGCGCCTTAGGCCCTGAAGATCATGGCACACCACGCATGTGCAGACCATTTGCCAGATGTTAAGGATGTTGCACGCGGTAGCATGTGATGGACACAAAGTCTCACACACTTCCACATGGAGGAGACGTGGGAAACCACCTAAGTGAAACAATGGCCGTATCTGGTGGGTTCTGAAGGACGCTGCACAGAATGCTGTTGGAGAGGGTGAACTCTAAGGAGGTGACAATGAAGCTGGCCTGAAAGATGAGCAGGCAGATGTGACAAATTCAGAGGGCAGCATCCCACATGAGAGGGGCAGTGTGTCAAGGATCATGAGCTAGGAAAGACTGGGATTGTCCCAGGAATAGACCAGGATGGTGTGGTGGGGGGGAAGATCCTTGAAGATTTATAAACAAGTCTTCATTTTGATTGGAATTTCCAGTATGCATGCTGTCACCAAAGTTTTACATTTCAAAGTGAACATGAAATGCCATTGTTTTCTTTTGGATCTTTCAGTGATACCAAAAATATTTCTCTTTCATGCCTCTGTAATTTGGGCAGTCTGACTAGATTTCTTTCCTTTGATCTGAGATGTACCCATTGGTTTGGTGATATTTCACCTATTCCTTTTCCTCTCTCTGAAAGAGAATAATTAATGGTTTTCTATCCTGTTAGATCTTATCATTCTTTCTCAAGCAGGCCACCTCATCTACACATACTTGTCCAAGAGGCCACAGGATGTTGGAATCTCAGAGCCAGATCTTCCAGGGCTCATCAGCTCTCCTTCCACACTGCAGAAAGAGATTCATGACCTTTCTGCCCAATTGCAGAACCCAACTGGTAACTAACTTATTAGAAGAGAGGTCACAGGATCTAGATTCCTGTTAGCATACCTAGAAACTGGAACTCCCCTTGCCAGGATCTATAAATGCCAAAGAACTATTTGATCAGATTAAACTTCAAGTGCCTTACCTGATCAAGGGCAAAGTGCATTTTTGTTCTCTGTAAGGTGCCCCAAACCCAGCACTCTGTGCTTATGGCATTTAATACTTGCTGCATTAAATTGACAACTACCCACAGAAACACCCAGAATAAAATGCCTCAAGCATGCTTTCTTAAACTCTTAGATATAAAGAAATAACTCAGACGATTATACCCAAGACAGAAACACTTATATCTAGGAGACCTGCAGGACAGAATTTGACAAAAGAGGACATTTAAAATGTCCAGGAGAGGACATTTAAAACTATCTCATCATGTTTGCCCCGTGTATATCTAAGGAAATTGCCTTCATCCAAAGTTCTTGTGATAATATGGGCAGGTAAAGTTCCCCTCAAATACACACCTGGGAGATTGGCTTTGTGTGAAGGCAGTTGATCCCACCAACAAAAACCATATTGGGCATGATGGGCCTGGGGTAATCCTTCACAAAGTCACTTCTCAGCAGCCAGACTGAGGCTGAGCTCAGAAGGTCCTGCAGAGTCAGGTCTCTCTGAAGGACTTGTGAGGCGAGTGCTGCATAAGGGGAGTAAGCCACACTGCACAGAAAGTTCTCCAACATGGCAATGAGCACATTCTTCACTCGCTGCAGGAAGGTCATGTGATCTGAGTTTGAAGACAGACCCTTGGGCACATAGGAGAGTGGGCTGGGGCACTGGGTAGCTTTTAAGTCCAGGCCACAAGGCAACGCATTCAAGAAGTATACAGCAGGCAGAGCTAGGTACTGAGCCACGATGGAACCACAAGGAACGAAAGGATCTGTCAACACAGCATCGAAGTTGCTCTCCACCAGGGAGGCCATGAACTCCTTGTTGTGCAGTAAGTGGGAGCAGCCAGACAGCAGCACAGCAGAGTCCTTTTTGGCTTTCTCATACATCTTGGCCACACGCTGTAGGAAAGGAGCATTCTCAAAAGCATAAAGCCCAAGTTCAGCAAAAGAGGCTTCTACGTATTCCCTTTGGAATGGTACAGGATACTTCTTCAAGGAATAAAATGATGCTTCTTTTATATGAATTGATGCTTCAGGTGTTATGACCACCATTTCATGTCCTCGCTTCTGCAGCTGCTGGATGACCCCGACCATGCTCAGCCAGTGACTGCCATCTACTGGGATTATCAACAGTTTCTCCGCATGGAACATAGAGGGGTTAAGCACACATAGCAGCAGGCCCAAGAAAAGCGCCCCTGGGCCCTGGTACGCTACAGCCATGGCGCCTCCACCTCTTCTGCAGCCTGAGGTCTACCTCACATGTAGCAATGGCCAATTTATCCACCAAGTTAATGTTTGATCATGTCACATGACTAAAGCCCTCCTCCTCCAAACACAGCAGGAAGTTTGCTATCAGAGATGAGGGTGGAACTTTACTTCACAGGGTTTCTTAACAGGCAGCAACAGTAGGGCTGGCTAGAATCCTCCCTCTAATCACATTCTTGAGTGTGCACAGAAAGTAAAATATCTCCAGCACCTCTGCATCCATTAAATTATTTTTTTCATGGATCAAGTGAAGGAGCCCCAATTAGGGAGATGGCTATTGCGGTCAGCTGGAAGCCATAAGTTCCACCTGATAATAAGTATGTATGTGACGCACCTGTAAATGCACGTGAGGCACCCGCAAAGCTAAAGGTATATAACCGGGTGAAAGCGGTCGGAGTCAGAAGAAGAATGAATTCATTCAGTCAGTCATGCAGTCGCTCAGTAGGAAGAAGAAGAAGGTGGTGGTTGGAGTTAGAGCGTTTGGAGTGATTGCTGGAGCCGGAGAGAGAAGAAGAATAAAAGACCTTTTTTCATTTTCATCCTGCCTCCGAATTTTCCTGCGGCGTTCGTTGCTCCAAGGCGGTTTCCGCTTCAGGCAGCAACAATCAAGAACGTGTAACCAGAAGAAAAAGGCCTGCTACATAACAAAGTAGACTTCCTTTCCAGAAAGAGAAAGTTTCTTGGAATGCAACACCCAATCCACCTTTGGCCCATGGAGACTTGAAGAGTACCCTTCTCCACTGCTCCCTTGGGGCTCTGCCTGACCTCTTTTATTGGTTTTTCATTTGCAAGCTCCATCAGGATAGACAGACTCATGACTTAAACTGACAAACAGGGACCTTGGAGGCTGCAAAATGTATAAGAAAGAAATTAATGATGTGGATCAGGGGTGGGGGTCATGCTGGGGTAGAGAGCAACTAGGAAGGAAATACACTAGAGAGGGTATGCACAGAAGGCTTCTCCAAGGACAGACTTGTACTCACTCAGAGACAGTCAGGGGACATTTGACAAATAGGAAATCAAAACAGATAAGCAAACTAAAGCAAGTTCAATTGTACTCATGGCACTGGCCCAATGTCCAGGGGAAACTCCAGCAACTGAGTTAAAGGCAAAGGGGACAGGTGAACAAAACAATAATAAGAATTGGTACTTAATGAGTGTGCGCTATGTGCCAAGCACTGTTAAGTGCCCCCATAACACTTTATGCAATCCCTGAGAACTATTGCACAGAAAATTCTCCGACACGGCAATGAGCACGTCCTTCACTCACTGCAGGAAGGTCATGTGACTTTACAAAGATATTGGGGCTAAGAGAAGCAAAGCGATTTGCTAGAGTCCTGCATACATAAATGGTAGGACTAAGACCCAAGCCTGGGGGTCTGTGCCCCAAGTCCCTACTCTTAGCGATTCCTCACGGTCTCTAACAGCTCCCAGATAATGATGCCCAAGCCCTTGATCAAAATTTACAAGCAATTAGAAGCTGGAAGAAAAACTGTGATCCTGGGTCATTACCCAATCAAATTAAGAGGAGTAAAGGCAGGTGGAAGAACTTTGAGGAAAAGAACAGTATACTCACGCAGGACTAGCTGGTGTCCTAAGAGACCAGGCAAAGGGTTGCTGGACAAAAATGCCCCTCCTAAAGAATGGACAAACCATTCTTTCAGGTATCACTAAACCCTGCAGTCTTTGGGAGGGGGGAATCAGTAGCTCTTCTCTACAAGACCTGGATGAAAACACAGATACCAACATTCCTACCATGGTCATCACTGCCACCCATACCTGGGGATGTGCTGGGAGAAACTGCCAACTTTAAAGATTTGGTGTCCCATGGGACACAGTAACAGGGACCCCTCATCCCGGTACTTAGGGTCCCTTTTCCCTGAGCCACCATCCTTCCTCAGCAGATCCCCTATCTCCCATGGGGGTGCACATGTGTGCACACACACAACTGCACACACGTGCCTCAGCAGCTCCTCTCTACCCCCAAGCACTCTTCATTCTGGGCAAGCAGAAAAGACGTAGCAGTGCTTTTGTTCTTTGTTGTGTCCTTATCTATAATCATAAAACTACAGTCCAAGCTCAACTTTAAGAGTGATATTTCTTCCAAAGTTCCCATGTCATGAGTTCATCTACAGATAACACAGAGCAAAGGGGCACACCGTTGCCACTATAATTATTTTATAACTTTTCTGAATCATGCAGAGTCTTGGAGTCTTTTTTTATTTTTTTCATGCAGTACTGGGACACAACCTAGGGCCTCATGCATGCTTGGAAAGTGCTGTACCACTGATCTACACCTCCAGCTCATGGAGTTTTTTCAGGTTGGTATGTACATAGAAGGTTTGAGACTACAACTCTCCCTGATCAGCAAATACTGTGTCCTAATCTTTATGGCAGGCAATCCTCATTCATCACGACCACTCTAAGAACCACTGTTGAGTGACCTAATAAAACTTCTACCCTGGCACCTGAGCAAACCTGACACTATAACCCCATTGCTAATTCCCCCATTCACTGAATACTTATGGAACATGAGAGCACTACAGTGTGCCAGGCATTCTGCCGAGAACCAGAAAACCAATGTAGAAATGGCCCTGCCTGTGAGGAGAGGTCCAGCAGGCTAGAGAGCTAGAGGGCAGAATGAGATGTGCTCTGGTGGTCATGGAAGAAAAGCAAGATAGCAACATTTTCTTGCACTGGGGGCTACTGAAGAGTGAGGTGTTCATGTAAAGTTCCTGGAACCCACAAGGAAGTGTTCTCTTTTTAAACTGAAGCTAGAAGTTAAAAATCCCACCACAGTTAATAATCCCACCACTTGGGACACTCTGAGTTCCTTTGATCTGACCAGAATGGAGGGACTTATTACTAAAGGAACAACACAAACATAGCCATTGTCCTGAAGATCACCTATAGGACCCTCCACGGGAAACCAAGCTGTTTTCTTCAAACCTCTGCAGCATTCTGTTCTGTTCTGCCTTTCATTGTTTACCAGTTTGTAGATCTGTCCTTGCTATTAGACTGTACATAAGTACCTACATTCCTTACAGGCAGGATTTCAATTTAGGAATCACTGTCTCACCCAGGCGCCCGTCCACAGTCTTTTAGACAGTATGCACTCAGTAAACTAAGTTCTGTAGAGCTCAACTTCCCTCTCCCTTTGCTCTAGGCCCCATATCCAAGCAAGCAAGTGCTGAATATGGATGATTCTCTTATCACCATCTCTCAGCCTCCTCTGCCAGCTCCCTAGGGAGCAGCCTCAGGCCCCAGTCCCTTCAACCCTTAGCTGTCCCTTCTGATTCACAGCATCAGCCGCTCCTGCCCTGCCCCACCACCCACCACTGCTGGCACCTTGTCAACAGCTTCCTAAGACCACAAGAATATTCATACTCCATAGTCTTGCCCTCAGGACTTCCTGGAATGAACCCAGACCACCTGCCCAAGCACATTCCTCCTCTCTAGTTCTGCTCAATTCTTCCCTCTGCCATCCCAGATCATTTGCCCCCCTAAAACCTGTTTTGTACTTTCCCAAGTTGCTTTGTTCATATTGGACTTCACTCCTGATCAGATGCCTACTAATGTTTATTGTGTGCTTACTAAGTTCCAAGTCCAGGAATTCATGTTAGGTCACTCAATATGATATAAAGTTGGCAGTTTGTTCTGGAGAGAGAATGCACCCAGTTCCACTCATTATCCTTCATGTTGAAATCTTAGAAAGTTCATTGGTTAATCATTTTCCCCTTAGAACTAAATGACCTTCTATTGGTGTATTGCTTCACAACTGATCAAAGCAGGAATATTGTACCCAAAAGAGAACAGGGAGAAAATGGAGAGAACTCGGATGTTAAAAAATGTCAAAAAGAAAACCATCATGATCCAGTAGTGTCAGTGGAACTAATCTCCGCATCCCAAATTCACCCCAGTACTATAAAGACAGCACACAGGTTATACAGATCTTGATTTAATAGACCAGTGATTCTCAAAGTATGGGCTAGGAAGCCTTGGGGATCCCCCAAGAACTTTTAAGGGGAATTTTACAAAGTCAAAGTCAAAAACTATTTCCTAGATGGGCCTGTAGCATATGCCTGTAATCCCAATTACTCCAGAGGCTGACACAGGAGGTCCAGACCAGTCTGAGCAACTTGGCAAGACACCCTTCTCTCTCCACCCCACCCAAAAAAAAAGTCTGACAATGTTGTTGACTTTCACTCATTCTCTTATAAGCATACGGAGGAGATGACTAGAGGCTTCCCAATGCCTGACATCAAAACAGACTGCAGAAGACGCCATGAGAATCCAGCTCTCTGTTAAGTCAGATAATAAAACAAGACGCAAAAAATTGTAAAACGATGCCTTCCTTCTCACCGGATTAATTTGTTTGGAAAAAGAGCTGTTTTCTCATATGAATGGGATTTATGTCAGCGAGCAAAGGGTCGTTATTATTGCGTAGTGAATACATCTTTTTAATTCTCGGTTTTAATTGGCAGATACAACACTGACACAGTAAAGCGACAGGTCCAGAGGAGAGCAGTCCTACGTAGTAACATGAGTGCCCCTACCCAGGGTCTGATGAAACGTAATTCCATCAACCTACCCTTTCCCTCACGGCCCTCGCCCTGCCAAGGCAGAGAGCGTGATGCACAGTGAATGTTAATGAGCACCTCCCGAGAGGCCAGGGAACCCACTTGCTCTCTTGGAAGGGCCCCTCTTCCGGTCTGTCCGCATCCGGCGGGCAGGCCCGAGTGGGCGGGGCAGTGGGCGGGGCCCCGCGCCCGGGTGTGAGGCGTCACAGAGCGCCTCCTCCAGCGGTGGGCACATGCCCCGAGCACAGCATTCTGGGACGCGGTGCCGGCAGAGGCCTCAGCCAATGAGAGGCAGCTACGTCACAAGGGCCGCCCCTGTCGGCCGCCCTCGCTGCAGCCCGCACTCGGCCCGCGTGCCCGGCTGTCCCCGCGCCGCTCGCCGTGCCCTGGCCACGGGCCGTGCCCGCCGCCCAACATGGTGGACTACTACGAGGTGCTGGGCGTGCCCCGGCAGGCCTCCTCGGAGGCCATCAAGAAGGCGTACCGCAAGCTGGCGCTCAAGTGGCACCCCGACAAGAACCCGGAGAACAAGGAGGAGGCCGAGAAGAGATTCAAGCAGGTGGCCCAGGCCTATGAGGTGTTGTCGGACGCCAAGAAACGCGACGTCTACGACCGCTATGGCGAGGCAGGCGTGGACAGCGGCGGCGCGGGCGCAGGCAACTTCGAGGACCCCTTCCAGTTCGTCTTCACTTTCCGCGACCCGGCTGAGGTCTTCAAGGAGTTCTTCGGCGGCCGGGACCCTTTTTCTTTTGACTTCTTCGGAGACCCGCTTGAGAACATTTTTGGGGGTCGGAGGAGCTCCCGGGGAAGCAGAGGGTCCGCACCCCTTTTCTCTACCTTCAGTGGCTTTCCAGCTTTTGGGGGTGGTTTTTCTTCTTTTGATACAGGATTTACTTCCTTTGGTTCCCTTGAAAATGGAGGCCTTTCTTCCTTCTCCATGTCTTGTGGCAGTGGTGGGACAGGAAGCTTCAAGTCCATGTCAACTTCCACCGAAATAATTAATGGCAAAAAAGTCACCACCAAAAGAATCATTGAGAATGGCCAAGAAAGAGTGGAAGTGGAAGAAGACGGAGAGTTAAAGTCCCTGGTAATAAATGGCAGAGAGCAGTTGCTACACATTGACACCAAGTAATTCCCCTGGACTTAAAGCACGTTTTGGGGACTAGCAGGACTTTTTTTTAAGACTGCAAGTGAAGTCTACTTTCAAAACAGCTGCACCCAAGAATGTATAAACAGTTCATGCCAACACCTATTTGTTGTTATTGTTGGGACTACACAAATAGAATCTGTCTTTAAAACTGTTGTAAATATCTGTATGCACTGTGCTATTTATTAAACTTAATCCCGAGGCAGATGATGATTATTTCATAGTGCTAGGAAAAAGTGTTCACTACAGAACCTTAATCGTTCATTATATCATTGTTTGAAATATGAGCCATTGAAATATGAATCATTTACCTTCAATTTGTTGGCACATAGCTGTGAAAGATACAAATATATTAATAATAGTTCTGGTTTAAAATAAAGATGGATTTTAGTTGTACATAAAACTGGTGACATAGCAAGAGTTGACAATTGTTTAAATGAAATGTTAAACCTGAATTTTTTAAAAAGAGGTAAATGTAGCAAAATGGGTGTACCTAGTTTTCCTGTGGTTGCTGTAACAAATTACCACAAACATGCTGTCTTAATAAATTTTATATTTCTTCTCTGAAAGTTCTGGAAAACAAAAGTCTGAAATCCATTTCATTGAAGAGTGGACCAAGAACATGCTTCCTCTTAAGGCAAAATGGTATTTAGGTCTGGTTCTTTAATGAACTGGTTCTTTAATGACTGGTTCTTTAATGACTGTCAGGACTGTACTCTGGCCAGGCTTGGTTCTACAATTAAGTAGAGTCTGGAAAGAAGCACAGCCTTTCCCTAAGGCTACATGACACTCCCCAAACGCCATGCTTGGGACAGATATCCTATTAGCTTGACAAACCAGTTTTTGTTTTTTTTTCCAGCAAGATTGATTGGGTATGGCACCAGGCACCACACACACCAAGGCATGGCTACCTTGGGACAGTCCATCACCAAGGGTCTTAACCCTATTGTCATCTATGGATTACATGACAGAAAAGCAAAAGGACATGTGAAATAGGCTAGCAACACAGCAAGATCTTAGTTCTTTGCAGAGCAGTCGTGTGGCCTGAACACTGTCAACTAGAACTGTGTAAGAATGGGTCTGAACCCTTATTGTGTCTTAGGAGTTCAGTGTGCATGGAATGACATGCAGATGACTCACAGCAGGAACAGGGGACTCAGCACTGTCTCACGGGCACACAGGACTGTTGAAGCCACTTTTGGGGGAACTGTCCTGAGACACCTGCACAGTTGCTTCCTATGTACTAACCTTAGAGTGTCAGAAAATTCGATGTGTGGAGGCTCACACCTGTAATTTCAGCTACTTGGTGGGCTGAAGCAGGAGGATTGCAGGGCAACTTAGCAAGATTCTATCTTGAAAAATAAATAGAGCTTTGGATAGAACTCAGTAGTAGAACACCCTGGGTTCAATACACAAACAGAAACACACAAGCAAAATATTTTTAAAAACAGACTTCCAAGGCTTTAAGAAAGCAAGTTAATTTGGCAGAGAAAGGGTTTCACACCAGTGAGCACGCTCATTAAGGAGTCCCTGGGGTGGCTTTGTTTCCAAAGAAGCTAGAGGACTAGGAGTTTGAACTCATAGGGAGGAGCAAGCAGTGTCCAAATGGTGATGTGTGTGAAATCACTACTCTGCACAAGACAGATTGAGTGTGTGGGGCAACAAAATATGTTTAAAAAAATGGTCCAGAAAGAGGTCAGTGGTAGGCAAAAGCCCTGGCATACCAAGGTCACTCAGAGGTCATGGTCTTTAAGATCTCTGGCTAGTTTTAATGGTTGGGAGCAAAACTGAAAATTAATTAGGACATATTCTATATTAGTGCTGCAGTGAATGGAAAGTTTTCTATTTACAGAGGTAATAAAGCATTTTTCATTGTTATCAATTTATTGAATAAGAAGTATATTTCCATGGAACAAAACTTTAAAAGTACTACAGTATACAATGAACAGTATCTCTTCTAGCCCTCCTCCCACACTGCCCAATTCCTCTACCAAAGTGATCAACGAATAAAGCATTTTACTTAAAGAATATTTAGAACTGAAAATCCATTTTGAAAATGTGTAAGCTGGATAAAAAGCTCCTATGAACTAATGGTAAGGAATAAAATCAAGCATTTAATGTGAATGAGCATACTTCTTACATCTAAAAAAATTACATAATTGGAGGGTTTTTAAAAAATTATCTGAATTATTTAAAATGTTCACAATATTCTAAGTGAAAGTAAAGAGACTGGAAATGAAAAAATAACATAGGGTAGCAAAATTGGGATCATGAAGGACATTACTTAAACATAACAACTCTAAAAACAAGATACAAGCACTAAACCTACATGCACCAGCCTGGCTGCTGTATGTATAAAACAGACTTTTAAAAAAATCAACTATATTTTAGCAAAGAGCTACATCAAGAACAATATTAGTTATATAACACATATGAGCATTAGGCAGATTCAGTGAGTATTATAGAAAAACTGGAATTAGGCAATATGGGTATATGCTCAGAATATTTACAAAATTTGGTCATGTAGTAATAACTGGTAACATGACACCATGCAGCATTTCAAATCTAACTCATCCTAACCAAGCCATGCTGCATAAGTAGAACACACATTAGGTTGCTTCCACTCCACTGACTGCTCAGTTTGCTGTAAGCACCTCTCCAACCCTCCCCAGACAAGACCTTTACAAACCATCATGTAACAATCCCAACCTGCTGGTTGCTGTACCCTTCTACTGAAGATAGCAAGCAAATCTTCCCATAGGGGTCAGTCCATACCTCAATTTCTCTGCTGGTGCACAGAAAGGATATGGCACCACCAGGAGGTACTGTCCTGACAAATGGATGGCTGGGAGTCACATCTTTCCTTGTCAATCATGATACAAACCCCACCTCACCCTCTCAGCGCCACCAGGGGTCAGTGTAAACCTTATACATGAGAGACGACACCTTCACAGTTGAACTCACTGAAGATGATAGGAGAAGAAGAGGCAGGACTCTTGGGAGAGACCAGTGGATAATTAAGCACTTGAAAGCAAGTGTCTTGTTCAAGGAACTCTGCCTGGAACATGGACTAGTAAATGCCCCAATACAGACCTGAGAGAGTGGCTTCCTGTGGACACAGTTTATTCCTCCAATGAAGACCATGTTGGGCATGACAGGCCTGGGGAAGTCCAATACAAAGTCCCCTCTGAACAGCCACACCGATGCATGGCTGAAAATCTCCACCAAGGACACCTCCCTCTGCAAAAGCTCAGAGGCCAGGTTCTCATAAGGAATAAAACCAATATGGCAAAAATAGTTCAAGAACAGAGGGTACAGCATGTTCCTGACCCTTTGCAGGAAGGTCATGTGGTCTGAATTCATTGTCAGTAACCTAGGAATATATGAGGAAGGGTTTGGGCACTGTGTGCCCTCAAAGTCAAACCCACAGGGAATGGATCTCAGAAAAAACACAGCAGGAATATCCAGGTACTTAGCCAACAAGGCCCCACAGGGGAAAACCGGATCTGTCAAGACCAAGTCAAAGGAACTGGAATTCAAATGACTGATGAGGGTCTTGTTATGCAGAAGCTCCATACAACAACTGTGATAGAACACAGATATAGTTTTCAACATTTCCATCAATTTTACAAATGTCTTCAGATAGTGATTTTGTTCAAAGAGAAGTGGAAGATTATCTGTCAAGAGATGAATGTATTCTTCTTGTGTATACGAAACAGGATAGGTTTTCAGGGAGAAAAAGTCTTCTTTCTTGAAGTGAATATTCACCTCTGGAGCCAGGACCACGGTGTGGTGGCCTCGGGCATGGAGCTCCCGCACAACGTCCCGCATGCTCAGCCAGTGGCTGCCCTCCATGGGCACCACCAGCACCTTCTTGCCCTCAGCCCTGGGCAACACGCACAGCAAGAACAACACTGCAAGCCCTCGCAGCGGCCCCTGGAGCCCCACAGCCATCTGCACGGAAACCTACAACAGGCAACTCTCCACACAAGGCTGTGCCACCTTCAGGACTATATTCGACTTTATTATCACAGGGCCGCCTAGAAGAACCCACTGTCATTGCAATACAGAGTTAATCCGAGTTAATCATTAAAGAACCACAACATGGTAACTCCATCCCTGCCTTCCACTATTGACCTACCCTTCTACCTACATCCCTTGTCCCAGGGAAAAACTTCTCTGACCCTGGAGTTCTCTCGGGGCCATCCGGGTTCACCTGTAGATTTTCAACCAATTCCCAGCAGGAGGCTCTGGTTGCCCATTACATTTCATTAACTCCTCTGTTAGCAACATTCTGTCTGGCTGCCACTGAGCTCTGAGGAGTGACTAATGTTTGACCCATGTGCAACCTCTCTAGTGGAAGTGGCCCTATCTGGTGAATCTTTAAACTCTCACATGGCATTCCCGAGTAGCAGGAGTACTTAAGAATAGATCCTTGCCAAGCTAGCTCACCAAAACACAGAGGGGGGTCCTGGCTTTCTGCTTTGGTGCACTTATTTCCCAGCACATCACTGTAACTTTGGAGGACACTCTCTGAAGCAGTTGTCAACAGGGCAATATAAGGGATCTTAAAGTCAAGGTCACTTTATTGTGTGGAATTTTCTGGAAGGACAGTGGAGAAACCACACATAATAAGTCCAGGGGCCAGACCAACCTCACCAATGGAATAAAGTACATTCTGAGAGCATCTTGTCCCCGTGGGCTGCTCCAATCAAGCACAGAGGGAGCACGAGCCTGCCCTGATCTGGCCCTGCCTCAATTTCTCCTCCCTGAGAGAGGCCACAGTCTTCTGCACTCTGTTTAGGAACATACATGGACACTAAGTATCACATCCTGAGCTTGTGATGAGCAAGGCTTTCCTCCAAGATCACTGCCAGTCCCCAGTCCTGAAGGACAGAGGCCCACGGAATAGAATAGGTGACATAAATTGTGGAAACTACTTCAGACTTCCACAGGAGAGAGCCAGTGTGACACCCTGGGGAGGCTGGGACCCGTGGGCTGGCACAGTTTGCACAGCCCAGAGACTGGCTCTGCCCCACAGTGGTACTCCCTATAGCTCCGCTCATGGCTGCCACCTCATGTCCCACCTTCCTGGGAACAGTGTGGCAGGCTGCCAGGCACTGTCTCTACCCCTACACCTCAGTCTTCCACCCAAGCCTGCTCCAACATGGAGGGCCAGGCTGAGGCTTCCCTTTGGGAGGGAGTTGCCCCTTTAGAGAGACACACTCATGATGGGTGGCACCACTGGGCACAAGTGTGCATGGCAAAGGCTTCCTGGGCACTGCCACCTACCACCACGCAGGGAGCCAATGGGTTGAACCTCTCCTGCAGGCTAGGAAGGCACAGGCCTGGTTCTCCTGCTTCCTCTCCAAAGCAACGTCTCTGCTCTCTTGTTCTGGATCTTTCTTCCGTCCTAGAGGCTCCATTTCATGCTCATCCCAAGGCTCAGTGTCTGTCATCCTATCCTGACAACGAATCCCATCACTTCCCTTTTCTGGAGACCCTCACACAGGGACCTGGGTGTGCAGGGGAGGCGCTCATCTGCCCTGTTCCCTGCATAAAATCACCAGAGGCGCAGCGGGTGGCTGAGAAGTCAGACATGAACAGAGGCCAGGCAGAGCCAGCTGCTGCTCTGTTCCCAGCAAGGGCAGCTGCTGTGCACATTTCCAGCCACCACGCGTCCCCTGGAAGGCGCAGCAGGTTCCTGGCCGTGGACCCCACTTCTTCCTCCCAGAACTCAGTATTCTCTCTTACTTGGCCTCCTGTCACTGCAGTGATGCTGTGGGAGAGACCCCGGGGCCACATCTTGGCATCTCTCCCCAGGAGGGCATCAGCCGGCCTGTGGGGCCAAGTCCTAAGACACAGTCTGCCCAGGGGCCCCACGGGGTGTCTGCTCTGCTCCACTCCTGTCACAAATCCACACTAGAGTCCCAGCGAGGCACAGGAGGGCTGCACGTGTAACATTCTCAATTTTGTGCAAAAGCAAGCTGTAGATGGGACACAGGCCAAGCAACACCTCACTGGGGCTCTGAACATGACAAAAGAAATCTTCACATACAGCTAGAGGAAGCCCCGGCTTCGGGTGACAGAGGCATCGCTCCTTCAGACCAAGGCTCCCACAGGGAGGATCGTACACTTTGGCCAGTGTGAAATGGTGAGATGGAACAAAACAGCGAGAAGCCTCTGTGGGCCCCGGAGAGCAGCAGGGTGGGAGCTGAAGGGGCAGAGGGCGCAGAGGGCCAGAAGCCCCCACTTGTGCTTGGGCTGAGGGAAGGCACAGCAGGGCCACACCAAGCCCTACATCTCTTTCTCAGCTGACCCCAGCCCACCAGGGCCCAGCTGACCCCAGCCCACCAGAGGCATGAAGAAGGCAGTGGTCTGGGTGCGTGCCACCATTACAAGTGAAGTTTACATTCAGAACAACAGTATCCAAACTGTGTCAGCGGTTCATGCCTACACCTATTTGTTGTCATTATTGGGACCACTTGAGGAGAATCTCTGGTTGTCTTTAGAATTCTTGTAAATATAGTTCATATTTTGGTATTTGGTAAACTTAGGCCTGAGGCAGGCCATGATTATTACACTTATTCTTGAGGCAGACCATTTCTGTTCACAGTGCTAGGAAGCAGTCTGCACACCAGGACCTGGACTTTCCTTGCATTATTCCATTTTGTTTGAAATGTGAGCCACACAGGTTTATAAAATGTTAAGCCTATGATTTTCAAAACAGCTAAACATAGCAAGGTAGATATATTTAGTTCCTGTGGTTGCTGTAACAAATTCCCACAAACTTGGTGCTTCAATTAATGTACATTTCTTATCTCTATGTTTCAGAAGCTACAAGTGTAAAAGTCCTTTCCCTGGCCTGAGAGCAATGTGACCAGGAGCATGCTGTCCCTGAAGACTGAGGGCTGAATGTTTCAGTCAAGCCCTACAGGATGCCTGGCTCTTTATGGCTGTCAGGACAGTGCTCTGGCCTGACTTGGTTCTACAACTAACACGACACTCCCCAAACGCCTTGCTTGGGACAGATATCCTATTAGCTTGACAAACCAGTTTTTTTTCCCAGCAAGATTGATTGGGTGTGGCACCAGGCACCACACACCAAGGCATGGCTACCTTGGGACAGTCCATCACCAAGGGTCTTAACCCTATTGTCATCTATGGATTACATGACAGAAAAGCAAAAGGACACGTGAAATAGGCTAGCAACACAGCAAGATCTTAGTTCTTTGCAGAGCAGTCTTGTGTGGCCTGAGTCAACTAGAACTGGCCCCTTATTGTGTCTTAGGAGTTCAGTGTGCATGGAATGACAAGATGACTCACAGCAGGAACACCACCTGCACAGTTGCTTCTATGTACTAACCTTAGAGTGTCAGAAAATTCGAACTAAGCAGGAGGATTGCAGGGCAAAAGATTCTGTGTGACTTCCAAGGCTTTAAGAAAGAACACACCAGGAGCACGCTCATTAAGTCTGAAAGCTAGAGGGACTAGGAGTTTGAACTCTTGGTGATTGTGTCTTGGGATTGTCAACAAAATATGTGTGCATGGAATGACATGCAGCTGACTCATGGCAGGAACATGGGACTCAGCACTGTGTCTCATGGGCACACAGGACTGTTGAAGCCACTTTTGGGGAATAGTCCTGAGATACCTGCACAGTTGCTTCCTATGTACTGACTGACATTCAAGAATGCCAGAAGGACAGATGACTGGGGTTATTGGAAAAGAGTTCATTCGTTCACAAGCAGGGTGCTCTCGCCCGTGAACTTGTTCACTGGGGAAGCTGCTGGGCGGCTTTGCTCTGAAGCAGTTGGGGGACCTCAGGTGTTGTGAAGTGACAGGAGGGAACAGGCAGTGTGCCAGTGGTGGTGCATGTGAAATCACTGCTCAGCACAGGACAGATTGTATGGAGCTATACAATAGGTCAAAAGACAGCCCAGAAAGAAATCAGTGGGGGCTGGGGTTGTGGCTCAGCGGCACACGTGCGCGGCCCGGGTTCAATCCTCAGCACCATGTAAACATAAATGCATTGCATTGTGTACAACTAAAGCAAATAAATAAATATTTAAGAAAAAAAGAAAAAGAAATCAGTGGTAGGCAACGTCCTGTCTCATCAAGCTCACTCTGAGGTCTTTAAGAGCTCTGGCTAGGTTCACCTGTTGGGAGCAAACTCCAAAATCAGTTCTGATATACCCTGGATTAGGGCTACTATGAATGGAAAGTTATTTTTACAGAGGTAATAAAGCATTTTACTTAAAGAATATTCAAAATTGAAATTATATTTTCAAAATGTCTTTGTACTAAGTGGACATGCTGCTATAGGCCTTATGTGGTATTCCTCTTTCACAGAGGGCTTCGAGTAGACACTTGGAGTGGGGAAAATGGGGCATTTCCGCCAGTGCAAAGATGAACATCCCCAGTCCACTTGGGGGAATTCCCTCCTTCCCCACCAGGCAAGGAGAGTGATGTCCCCAGAAACCAATGGCTCTCGGAGAAGACTCCACAATCTCAAAAAGCCTGACACTTCTCCTTCCTGGGGCACTACACACTATTTGGGTTCTGCCTACCTCACGCTGTGGAAAGCATTGGGAAGAGCCCATGCTGTTTCCAAATAACCAAAATTACATTTTTCCCCTCTAATACCACTATTCTGTCCCCAGATGGAGAAAACACACCTTCTCCATCAAAGGAAATCATTCACCTGGTCCTGATTACCATTCTAGGGACATCCAACTGCACTCTCATCAGGCTTTCTTGACAAATGAGCATCCCCTTCATATTCCTCTTCCCTAGTCTGCTGAACACACTCCAGTTCCACTTCAGGCACCACCAGCCTAGTGTGGCTGCACTAGGGAAGGACCAGGGACCAGGGGCCTCATGGCACCACTCTCTCTGCTCCCTACCTTTACCTAGCTTCCAAGCAAGCTCTGTGAAGCTAGACTTCTCTTAGAACTGCTCCATAGTTTTGCTTTTTTATTTTTTTTCCATTGTGTTTTTCCATCTGGGGGCTGAGAATATTAACTTAAATCCAGGGAGAATGTGTCACTTGTAAGTAACTCCATGGTGCATGACCTTGAGGAAAACCAAATTATTTGTGGGCAGTAGTTGTTTTGACAGGATAGTACTGACTTAAGGAAGGCAAAAGAGGTGAAATTTTTCAAATGCTTATTTAAAGCAAAGCAAAATGATACTGCAGAAAAGAGATCAATGACATAGTCTTCCAGAGATGCTATTTCTAAAATACAGGGACAAATAGAGGAGATAAAGAAGACGAACATAAAGACCATACCATGGAGCCTAAACTACAGAAATGAATGGATGACAGGTGTGCTCAAGGAAGAAACCAGAACAAAAATTCAGTGGCTTGATGGAGGACAGGCTTTGAGCTTTGAGAAGGACCTGATTGGAATTTCAGACTTCCTGCCTGCGATAGGCAGAAGAGTGGCCCCAAGAGGCGGCCACATTGTAATCCCTGACACCTGTGAGTATGCTGCATTCCCTGGCAAAGGGACTTTGCAGGAAAGATCAAGGGTGTTGATGTGAAAAGATTGTCCCAGAGTATCTGGGAAGGCCCACTGTGGTCACATGGGCTCAAATAACTGAAAAGGGAGATGTGACCACCAGAGCTTTGAACATGCTACAGCACATCCAGATGGAAATGAGAAAGGGCCACTGAATTCCAGAATTAAGAAGAAGAAGGAATGTTTTTAACAAGAGGAAACAGAGATGTAAATAGAACGTGCTTACACTAAAGTGGGAGGAATAAAATCAAACACATATATTATATGAATGGGCAGAACTCTTACATCTAAAGAAAGTAAAAAAAAAAATTGGAGTTTTTTTTTGACAATTGTCTGAAATGTTTTTTAAAATAGTCAAATTATTTTTGGCAAAAAGAAAAGAGATGGGCTGCCAGGCATAGTGGCACACACCTGTAATCCCAGCACTTGGGAGGCGAAGGCAGGAGATTCATGAGTTCAAACCCAGCCTCAGCAATGGGAGGCACTGAGGCACTTAGCAACTCAGTGAGACCCTGTCTCTAATTTAAAAAAAATACATTAAATAAAAAGAAAAGAGATGGGTAATACCTAAATAATACAGGAATAGCAACATTCACATAGGAACAAGTACATTATGACTGATAGTACTTAAAAATAAGATAAAATCATATAAACAAAATGCAAGACATAAACCTACATGAATCAGTCTGGCTACTATATGTATAAAGCTGTGACTACTTTAAAATTCCACATATAATTTGAGCAAAACTGTTGTATCAGGAAGAAAACTCAGTTATGCAAGATTTGGTTTTGAGATTCATGAGTTTATTACACAAAAATAGAAAATGTGCAATTTAAGGATGTATAGGAACATTTATAAAGGCTGGTCATTTAGCAGCCACTACACACATGAGACTATAGAGCATTTCAAACTTGCCCAAAGCAAGCCATGTTGCCTAAGTAGAACACATATTAGGTTGCTTCCACTCCACTGACTATTCAGTTTGCTGTGAGCACCTCCCCATTCAAGACCGTTACAAATCATCATGTCAACAGTCCCAACCTGCTGGTTGCTGTACCCTTCTACTGAAGATATGCAAGCAAATCTTCCATAGGGGTCAGTCCATACCTCAATTTCTCTGCTGCTGAACAGAAAGGATATGGCACCACCAGGAAGGTACTGTCCTGACAAATGGACAGCTGGGAGGCACATCTTTCCTTGTCAATCATGATACAAACTCCATGCCACATGCTCAGCCCCACAAATGGACAGTGCAAACCTTAAGCACATGAGCAATGGAACCTTAACAATTAAATTCACTGAAAGTGATTAATAGAAGCAGAGGCAGGAATCTTGGGAGAGACCAGTGGATAATTAAGCACTTGAAACAAGTGTCTTGTTCAAGGAACTCTGCCTTGAACATGGACTAGTAAATGCCCCAATACAGACCTGAGAGAGTGGCTTCCTGTGGACACAGTTTATTCCTCCAATGAAGACCATGTTGGGCATGACAGGCCTGGGGTAGTCGAACACAAAGTCCCCTCTGAACAGCCACACCGATGCATGGCTGAAAATCTCCACCAAGGACACCTCCCTCTGCAAAAGCTCAGAGGCCAGGTTCACGTAAGGAATAAAACCAATATGGCAAAAATAGTTCAAGAACAGAGGGTACAGCATGTTCCTGACCCTTTGCAGGAAGGTCATGTGGTCTGAATTCATTGTCAGTAACCTAGGAATATATGAGGAAGGGTTTGGGCACTGTGTGCCCTCAAAGTCAAACCCACAGGGAATGGATCTCAGAAAAAACACAGCAGGAATATCCAGGTACTTAGCCAACAAGGCCCCACAGGGGAAAACCGGATCTGTCAAGACCAAGTCAAAGGAACTGGAATTCAAATGACTGATGAGGGTCTTGTTATGCAGAATTGCTGCACAGGAACTGTAGTAGAGCACAGATACCTTTTTCATAGTTTCCACTGATGTTTCAAATAGCTTCACAAAATGCTTAGGTTCAAATGCCCCTGAAAGGCTCTGCACTAAGAGTCTGTGGTATTCTTCTTGCGAATATGAAAGAGGATAAGTTTCCAGGGAGAAAAAGTCTTCTTTCTTGAAGTGAATATTCACCTCTGGAGCCAGGACCACGGTGTGGTGGCCTCGGGCATGGAGCTCCCGCACAACGTCCCGCATGCTCAGCCAGTGGCTGCCCTCCATGGGCACCACCAGCACCTTCTTGCCCTCAGCCCTGGGCAACACGCACAGCAAGAACAACACTGCAAGCCCTCGCAGCGGCCCCTGGAGCCCCACAGCCATCTGCACGGAAACCTACAACAGGCGACTCTCCACACAAGGCTGTGCCACCTTCAGGACTATATTTGACTTTATTATCACAGGGCCGCCTAGAAGAACCCACTGTCATTGCAATACAGAGTTAATCATTAAGGAATCACAGATGGTGACTCCATCCTTGCCTTCCACTACTGACCTGCCCTTCTATCTACATCTGTGGAAAAGCAGATCTTATCTCTTGTCCCAGGGAAAAACTTCTCTGACCCTGGAGCTCTCTCGGGGACATCCTGGTTCACCTGTAGATTTTCAACCAATTCCCAGCAGGAGGCTCTGGTCACCCATTACATTTCATCAACTCCTCTGTTAGCAACATTCTATCTGGCTGCCACTGAGCTCTGAGGAGTGACTGATGTTTGGCCCATGTGCAACCTCTCTAGTGGAAGTGGCCCTATCAGGTAAGTCTTTAAATTCTCACATGGCATTCCCGAGTAGCAGAAGTACTTAAGAAAAGATCCTTGCCAAGCTAGCTCACCAAAACACAGAGCAGGGTCCTGGCTTTCTGCTTTGGTGCACTTATTTCCCAGCACATCACTGTAACTTTGGAGGACACTCTCTGAAGCAGTTGTCAACAGGGCAATATAAGGGATCCTAAGTCAAGGTCACTTTATTGTGTGGAATTTTCTGGAAGGACAGTGGAGAAACCACACAAAATAAGTCCAGGGGCCAGACCAACCTCACCAATGGAATAAAGTACATTCTGAGAGCATCTTGTCCCCGTGGGCTGCTCCAATCAAGCACAGAGGGAGCACGAGCCTGCCCTGATCTGGCCCTGCCTCAATTTCTCCTCCCCTGAGAGAGGCCACAGTCTTCTGCACTCTGTTTAGGAACATACATGGACACTAAGTGTCACATCCTGAGCTTGTGATGAGCAAGGCTTTCCTCCAAGATCACTGCCAGTCCCCAGTCCTGAAGGACAGAGGCCCACGAATAGAATAGGTGACATAAATTGTGGAAACTACTTCAGACTTCCACAGGAGAGAGCCAGTGTGACACCCTGGGGAGGCTGGGACCCGTGGGCTGGCACAGTTTGCACAGCCCAGAGACTGGCTCTGCCCCACAGTGGTACTCCCTATAGCTCCGCTCATGGCTGCCACCTCATTGTCCCACCTTCCTGGGAACAGTGTGGCAGGCTGCCAGGCACTGTCTCTACCCCTACACCTCAGTCTTCCACCCAAGCCTGCTCCAACATGGAGGGCCAGGCTGAGGCTTCCCTTTGGGAGGGAGTTGCCCCTTTAGAGAGACACACTCATGATGGGTGGCACCACTGGGCACAAGTGTGCATGGCAAAGGCTTCCTGGGCACTGCCACCTACCACCACGCAGGGAGCCAATGGGTTGAACCTCTCCTGCAGGCTAGGAAGGCACAGGCCTGTTTCTCCTGCTTCCTCTCCAAAGCAACGTCTCTGCTCTCTTGTTCTGGATCTTTCTTCCGTCCTAGAGACTCCATTTCATGCTCCTCCCAAGGCTCAGTGTCTGTCTTCCTATCCTGACAACGAATCCCATCACTTCCCTTCTCTGGAGACCCTCACACAGGGACCTGGGTGTGCAGGGGAGGTGCTCATCTGCCCTGTTCCCTGCATAAAATCACCAGAGGCGCAGCGGGTGGCTGAGAAGTCAGACATGAACAGAGGCCAGGCAGAGCCAGCTGCTGCTCTGTTCCCAGCAAGGGCAGCTGCTGTGCACATTTCCAGCCACCACGCGTCCCCTGGAAGGCGCAGCAGGTTCCTGGCCGTGGACCCCACTTCTTCCTCCCAGAACTCAGTATTCTCTCTTACTTGGCCTCCTGTCACTGCAGTGATGCTGTGGGAGAGACCCCGGGGCCACATCGTGGCATCTCTCCCCAGGAGGGCATCAGCCGGCCTGTGGGGCCAAGTCCTAAGACACAGTCTGCCCAGGGGCCCCACGGGGTGTCTGCTCTGCTCCACTCCTGTCACAAATCCACACTAGAGTCCCAGCGAGGCACAGGAGGGCTGCACGTGTAACATTCTCAATTTTGTGCAAAAGCAAGCTGTAGATGGGACACAGGCCAAGCAACACCTCACTGGGGCTCTGAACATGACAAAAGAAATCTTCACATACAGCTAGAGGAAGCCCCGGCTTCAGGTGACAGAGGCATCGCTCCTTCAGACCAAGGCGCCCACAGGGAGGATCGTACACTTTGGCCAGTGTGAAATGGTGAGATGGAACAAAACAGCGAGAAGCCTCTGTGGGCCCCGGAGAGCAGCAGGGTGGGAGCTGAAGGGGCAGAGGGCGCAGAGGGCCAGAAGCCCCCACTTGTGCTTCAGCTGAGGGAAGGCACACAGGGCCACACCAAGCCCTACATCTCTTTCTCAGGGCCCAGCTGACCCCAGCCCACCAGACGCGTGCACATGGCAGGGTTTGAGTAGCGTGCCACCCCAGCATGCAGGCTACTGAGCGGAGGCAGGACGAGGCTGGCTCCCTGGGGCTGCAATCAGAGGACCCAGAACCTGGGCCTTCAAACAGCACCCTTTTCTCTGGATGTCTCAGAAGCCAGAATTCTAACCCAGAGTGTCAGATGCTAAAGAGAGCCCTGGGCAGACTCCACTCCTCTGCAGCCCTGTGCTCTGCACGCCCCCTGGTGGACACCTCCATTGCTGCCTCTCACATGGGTTGTGTCCTCTGCACCCCTACACCTGCCCTACTCTCTCTACACAGTGGCCTGAAAGAGGACTCACTGGGTTCATGCTGACTCCTATAGATCACTGTCCACCTATTATGGGATGGATACTTAAGAGCACACACGTGGCTGCTGTGCCACACCTCCTTGTGGCCAAATGCCCTTTCGTTAAAGACTTTGGTCATATTGGATTTGGACACGCCCTACTCAGTTCTTTCAACATGACTACTCTGTACAGACCCATCTTCAGATAAGGCCACACTCAAAGGCTCTGGGGATGAGGACTAGAACATCCTCTTGGAAAAAGTGGGTACAATTCAGCCATCCTTACCTGCTCAGCTGGGAGCCTGACCTTCATCCTGAAGGCCCAGGCAGGCACTGAAGAAGGTGTGGCACAGCCACGTGTGTGCTCTTGAGTATCCATCCCATAGTAGGTGGACAGTGATCTAGAGGAGTCAGTGAGTCCTCTTTGAGGCCACTGTGCAGAGGGTAGGACAGGTGTAGGGGTGCAGAGGGACACAACCCATGTGACAGGCAGTAATGGAGGTGTCCACCAGGGGGCGTGTAGAGCACAGGGCTGCAGAGGAGCCTGGGCTGAGAAGGCAGGGCTGCCACACACAACAGACTGTGCGGACCTCCTGTCCATCACTTGGGGCTCCAAGTGCTCAGTGAAGTGGAACAATTTCTGCGTGTGAGCATCACCTCCATAGTGTGCCATAGCATCAACTGAGCCCACACCATGCTGTTCCAAGAGAAAAGGAAGCAGGTTTTTCCATTTCAAAATGCTTATAAGCCCCAAATGATTCCTGTAAAGGCGGAATTATCACCCTTATTCTGGGCACTCTCATAGAGTTTCCACCCACACTTTCTTAAAAGAAATTCAAGTTACCACACAGAGATACACATATGCTAACAGGATTATAGTATAAGTTAATGATGAGAAATTGGATATTTAATTAGGAAACATCTTTAATAGGACTAATTCCCATTGGAGCAAGTCATTTCCTGTCTCACTCCAGTGACTGCTCCTCTTCTAGACTCTCAAGTGTATTGCAGGTGACAATCCACTCCCAGCCCAGGACAGAACATGGCACCCAGGCCCCAACCACTCAGCACTCCTCCCTCCTTGGACCACAGTGATTGGTTCAGATATGGACACATGACTTTTTCAGAACCAATGCAATACAGGACTTGAACTAGGATCCAGGCAACAGGATTCAGGGCAGAGCCCCTGCCATTCAGCTTCTCCATCCTGGAGACCTATCATCTCCAAGGAGATGAGAAATGGAGTAAAATGGATGCTGGTGATGTGATTCGATCCCTGGAGCAAGTCACTCCTGACAAGACATACCAACATTGTTCCAGTATGTGAACCAATAAAACAACTTGAGGCAGAAAGTCTCACAAAAAATTCATTGTGTCAAGAGTATGGTTGGGTTTGGTGCACTCATAATTTCACTCTTATTACATTAAAGATACATATGTCCCACAACAGGGCAGCTCCACAGCTAGGTACATACATTAGAGTAATTCACGCATGCCCGCATCAGAATCTAAGAGACTGTTCGCTATTGTCCTCAGCATTCAAAAGCTGAGTACAACCCAGTGCCCATCAACATAGATGGGATAAATAAAATTGTGTTGTATTCACACAACTCAGTGCTGAAAATACACAGACCACAAGCTAGAAGAACACTCAACAACACAAACCTCTCAAACATGATTGAACAAAGAAAACAAGACAAACAATATGTATGATTCTATTTGTACAAAGAGCAAGGACCAGTCAAGCGCATCTGTATTCTTGAGAGAACATACTTAGGGGATAACCTGCAAGAAAAAGCAAGGAGTAGAGAAAAGATGGAGAGTGGGTGTGAGGGAGAACTGTTACCCAGGGCAGATGTCCACACACTGAGAGACTGGAGTGGCCCAAGGCTATGAAACCCAGAGAAGAGTGCCTTCAGGTCCCTCTGTTGTGTTGCAAAGTTGGGTCCCTGAAGACAAAACTCTGTCCACATGGGCAGCCTTTCTGGGACCTGGGAGATCACCTCCTCACACATCCTAGGCTTCTGTGGATTCCTCAGCCCATCTGTGGGTGCTAAAGCCGCTTTGCCTGACTTGTACTCACACTGTAGCAGCTGGTATTGAGCAGAGCCTCCTGCTACAACAAGGAATCACAGCACCAGTTGGACAGGTGCTCAGAGTCCTGCCTTGAGATTGCTGGCTGTCCCCTCCCAGGCATTGCTACTGGTGCCGGTATTCCACCTCACCATCCTACCACCATGAGGAGCCTCTACTGGTCATGGAGAGGAAGTAGGCATGGAGTGGAGGGTGACCCTAAGGTGTTGGGGCAGGAACGAGGCAGCAAAAACTGATCCCCACATCCACTTAGCACCTCTTTCGGTCCACCTCTCATCTCCACCCCAGCCTGAGCTTTGAGAAACCACTAGAAATCCCACTACACTGCAGGAAAGCCACCAGCACCATGCCAGCCTTCCACCTTCAACTGCCCAGCCTGTGGCGAGGCTTTGTGGTCATTTGCTTTGAACAAGTGCACTACAGCCAAAGACCAATACAGAGTTTCAGATGATGAATGCACTTGGCCATGGCTCTTATGCAATGGCTTATGTCAAAAAATTGATTCTTTCAGGGTCACTGGCTTGATCAGTCCAAAGGACACCATCCACATATCCCATGGCACATGCAACACCCTTCAGGTTATGCAATGCAACAGCCCTGGTTCTCTTCCTGTCCCCACTCTACCTTTGGCCCTGTCACGGCCAGCTTCACAGACACTGAACCTGTAAAGGCACGCTGCATCCCATATTTAGAATGCCTTTCTGCTTTGTTTAATACTCACTAAGCTGAAATTCTTCTTTCACTGTTAGAAAAAAATTTTATTTTATTTTATTTTATTTTGCATTTTGCACTGAGACACACAAATATAGCACTGATCTCTTACAAACCTACCTGCTCAAGGCATTGAAAGATACCAATGTAATGGTCAATTTTCTTTAATTCTTGTGACTATTATGTTGCTACTCTGATTTCACCAAAGACCTTCAGCTTCCCAGAGTTGTCAATTCACATTCCTCTCTCTTCACAGCTTCTTGCAGACCTACCAGCCATTTCACTGTCTTACTACAGGCAGTATCTCCAGCTTTTCTCCATAACTGAAGGTAATCTCCCCTTCCCTGATTCCCTTTCTTTGTTTTTTGCAGTGCTGAGGACAGAACCCTGGGCCTTGCGCATGCTAGGAAATTGCTCTACCAGCCAGCTTCTCCACTCCTCTTTTCTGAAACAACACTTATTCAACATTACATTTTTCGCATGAGCATCAGGTAAAAACTATGTGCAGTGTTGAAGGATACGGTATGATTCACCTCAGAAGACAAGCCTCTGAAGAGTATTATCCTGATCACAAGCAAAACAAAAGCACAACCCTGCTTGAGAGTACAACATAATCAAAAACTCAGAGTATTCCTTGCTAGCATAACAGACTGATAAGTAATACTAAGGCAATCCTTTATGTGGGAAACACGCAACCTCATTCAGTAATTTCAGTCCACACACAGGCACACAAAAGCAGCAGTAATCGTAAACACTTTACTATAAAAGACAATGTGAATGCACATTCCTTCCCTTTTGTTCTCCTAAGTGATCTTCAAAACAATTCCATAACATGGCGTGTTTGTGATTGCAACAGGGACCCATAGCATACATGAGTGTCATAATTTTAGCAATATGCTACGTAGGAGGCAGGCGGGAACAAAGATGATTTGGGCTAAGAAATGACACCACGGCTAACCATGATCCACAAGAACAAGTGAAGAGAACCAGGAATGATAGATAAGACCGCTAATGTAACAAATTCTGTCAACATGTACTTGTTCTTACTTCCTTCAGATTCTTTAAAATATGGACATTTATATCAATAGCAACACAATGCAAGCTAGGTTGTCTTAAATCAGAAATGGGTACTGGCAAGTGAAAATGTACAAATAAGTGCTAGAACCCCTCAGAAAATAACTGGAAAAAATAGTGGGATGCCATTAAATGTACTAAAGAGCTAGACTAGATCAGATCTACTCAATGCAAAGTAAGCAGTGGGGAGGAACAGAACAGTGAGTAAAAAGGGGGGACGGCATACATCAAGAAAAGTAAACTGGCAGACATAAATTATTTACATAAATAACAGCATTAAACAGAAATGTGTTAATCAAAACAACCAAAAGACAAGCTGGCCACTTGGCTAAAAAATGAGATCCAAAGATATTCTGTTTGGAGAAGACATGTTTGAGATTCAAAACCATGAAAACATAGATTTAAGAATATACTATTTGCAAAGTAAAGTAGAGGAAAAGAGATCATGAAAAATCAACCATACGATAGTGGACTGGTTAATATTGAACAAAATAGAATTCAAAACAAAAACACTGCTACATGTAAGAGGGCCACTGGGAAATAATAAAAGGATCCATTTCAGACACAATAAACAGTACAAAGCAAGCAGAAGGAAAACAGAGAGCACAAAGGAAAGATACCACAGCACAGTCAAGAACATCAACCAAACCAAAGCTCCTGGAAAAAGTACCCAAACTTGACCAAACCTTCAGCTAGGACAGGAAGGAGAAGAGTGAAAACTCCAATTACTCAAGTCAGGCATGAAAGAGGGAATGTTGCACCAAGCCCACCAAAATAGAAACGTTCTAGAAGTGCTCACTCTGAACCACCATTGCCCACAAATTAGACAGCAGATCCTATGGGAAAGTCCCGGGAAGAAACAAACTACTGACACTGCTCCAAGAAGAAACACAAAATCTGAACAGGTCTATAGCCACTGTAGGTCTACAGCCACTGTAATGATTGAATATGTAATTCGAAAACTTCCCACAAAGAAAAGCCCAGGACCTGACACCTTCACAAGGAAATTCTATCACATATGCAAAGAACAAACCCCAGTTCTTCACAGCCTATGCCACATGATGGGAGAGTAGGAAACACCTCCCAGCTCACTCCACAAGTCCAGGAATACACTGACACCCAACTAGACAAACCTTCACAACACGATAACACTTGCAGTATCTTTTCTGCATGCAGATGCAGAAGTCCTGAAATAAATACTATTGGACTAAATCCAGTGACAAGTAAAAAGGATTATACAGCATGGTAAGTGAGATTGTCCCAGGAATAGAAGGTGGCCTGGACACCTTGAATATCAATTCACTTCCTGTGACTTACCATATCAAAGAAGAAAGGAAAGAACACGCCACGTGTTCATCTCAGTAGACACAGAAAAAGCATTTGGCAGACTGCAGCAGCACACGCCTGACAGCAATACTCGACAAACTGGGAATAGGTGGCAATGTCCTCAATCTAGCTGGGATCTATGGAAGACCTCCAGTCCCACTGCCAGAGCAGACTGCACGCTGTCCTCATCAGCTCAGGAACAGGAACGGGAGGACTGCGGGCAACTTTCATTCAGCATGGCACTGGACGTTCCACCAAGCAATTAGGCAGCAGAAGAGACAAAGGGCTCCAGATTTCAAAGGCACAAGAAGAGCCACCTCCACAAGGACACACTTGATCTTCCACTTACAGCTTACCTCTTACTAAGAATTCAGCCAAAAACTTGGAACAAATGAACACATTCAGCCAGAGTCCAGAGCAATACACAAAAGTGGGCTGCTTCTCCCTACACCAGCAGCGAGCAATCCAAAATTTAAAGAAAGAACACGAGTTCATGAAAAGCACCACTGGAAGGAAAACATTACTTAGGAATGATTTATGTTTATACTAAAAAGGACAGAAGGGTGTTAAAAGATATTAAAGAAGACCTAATTACACAGAAAGCCACTCCAATACATGAATCAGGATATTTATTGTTGTTCAGATGATAGTATTTCTCAAGGAGATGTACACATTTAAAACAATTCCTACCAAAATTCACAAGGTTCTTTTTAGTTGACAAACTATTCCTGAGATTCCCACAGAAATTCAAGGTACCCAGCATAGCCTAAACAATCTTGAAAATGAATGGCAATTTTGGGAGATGCACACTGCCCAATTACAACCTTACTATATAACTAAAAATCTGTTAACAGCACCAACTATCACAGTAGCCTAAAAGTGGAATCTGAAAGCTCATTGACAGATTAAATGTGGTATATCCACAAGTGGAATATTATTCAGGCATAAAAATGAAGTACTGATACACACTACAGCATGATGAGTCATAAAATCATGCCAAGTAAGAAAAGCAGACACAAGAGACTACACATTGTATGACTCCAGTTATACGCAAATCAATAGAGATAGAAAAGAGACAGGTTTGCCCCAGCTGGGCAGGCAAGAATGAGCAGTGGCTACTTTTAGGGTGTGAGTTTCCTTTCCAGGGGCTGATGAAAGTTCTGGAACATGATGGTGGTGAGGTTCACATCAGTGTGTGAGTACTGATGACACCGAACTATGCACTTGAAAAATGGTAAATCTTTGTTACCAAAAGCTGGAAAAAGTCTGGTGACACCCCGAAAGTAGAAACATGCAGCTACCAAGGGACCCGGAAATTCCACTCCTAGCAGTACACCCAAGAGAATAGAAAACACGTGTCCACACAAAACCTGCACACAAGTGTTCACAGCAGTTGGCTCCTAGTAGCCAGAAAGTGGAACCAACCCAAAGTCCTTCGGCACACAAGCAGATACATAAAGTGTGGCGCACCCATGGACCTGAATGTCATGGGCAATAAAAACCTGTGCTACAGCACAGCCGAGCCCAGCGCCCTACGCTGGGGGATGCTGGTCGTGTGTGTGTGTGTGTGTGTGTGTGTGTGTGTGCGTGTGTGTGTGTGTGTGTCCATTCCTGTGAAGAGCAGAAGAGGAAAATCCACAGAGACAGAGTCGCAGGGGTCCTCAGCCAAGGAACAGTGACTGGTGACAGCGAGGTACATCTTGGGCGTGTGCCTGAAAGTGTTATAGTTGACAGGGAGTGTTCCCTAGTCTGAGATTGCAAAACCAGCAAACTATAAACATTAAATGATTGAATTGTATGGCATGTGAATTACTCTCAAGTTCTTTTTGAAAACCATTTAAAATACAAAGTGTTCAGACAGCACACGAAGGCATAACGAATACAATTTTTAAAGTGTAGTCTTCGTGGCATTACCTAAATTGTTAGCCAACTTTCTGGGTTTTGCATGTTCATGTCCAGCACTTTGTAAAAACCCTGACTCACTCCAGCTTTTAGTCAATCAAGATAATAACTTATTAACAGAGACACTGCTAACAAAACTCTCCACGCCTGATAACCTCCAAAGAACTAGTCATAAAAATAAACTGGGGATGTTGAAAGACAAGCCAAACTTTATAGACTCTAGCCTAAATCATGGATCTTAAAAAGTGCCTGTTAACTATGACTTGCATTTTAGGGTTCTCTGCCCCTGGTTTGCCAAAAATCCACCTTGGGCTCATCCAGGAAGTGCCAAGAGGTCAGCCTGCAAGAGTGTCTCTTGTAAAGCTCTGGAGGGAGTCTGGTCCTCACAGCCACCTCGCCGCAGAGAGTCAGTGAAACGCACGTGGCATTTATTTAGAGTGGACATTCCCAAGGATTGATATTTGGGGCCAGACAAGTCTTTGCTAGGACTGGAAGATTCTTACCCATTGTGGGATTTTTAGTAGCATGCCTGGCCACTGTGTGTCACTTGACAGTATCATTCCTCCAGAGGTGACACCAAATTGTCTCCAGCCATTTCCCTCTGGGGGGATAAAAAGGACTCCAATAGAAAACCACAATTGGTACGCCTTTGGAACACAAGAGTAAGAACTTCCTGTCATCATGAAACTAGGCTCCAAGGAAAAGAGGGCCAGGGCCACCAGACCCTGTCCTTCTGCAAAGCACAGTCACATGCTGTGTGTGGTACATAGGTCCTCAGCAGCCCTGTGAAGGGCTGAGGCTCACTGTCAGCCCCATGTTCAGTGGGCTTTAGAGTAGCTGTGGTCAGGTGGGTTAAAACCTGTGGAAGGATCCTCCGGACCTCGTGGAGACTTGATCTTGGATGAACAATGCATTGAAAAGGAACATTCTGGCATGAAAGACAGGAGGGGGCTGAAGACTGTCAGAGGGTCATTATTTGCATTTTTTTATTTTTTTATTTTTATACTTGGTGTCGAACCTGAGCTACATCCCCAGCCATTTTTGTTATTTCCTCTTGAGACAGGGACTCCCTACTTTGTTGAGGGCCTCACAAAGTTGCTAAGGCTGGCTTTGAACTTGCCATCCTCCTGCCTCAAACTCCTGAGTCACTGAGATTATAGGTGTGTGCCATCACACCCAGTATCGATTCAGTTTTTGAGAAAATCTCCCAGATGGTTATTTTTCCAGGTTACTCTGGCCCTGCATTAGGAGGGATTCTAGAAACACTTGCCTTAGACCACAACACCTCTCCCACAAAGGCCAGTGAGGATGTAGGAGTTGTGGGCCACACACAGCTCTGCCATGCATTCTCCATTGTTGTAATATCCCTTTAGCACTATAACAACCATGCTTAGATCTGGGCCTTTAAAATAGGCCTCTGGGCAGATGTGGCCCACGGGTTACCTCTAGCTTAGGGCCCAGCGACAAACCAGAAGACAGAACTGGGAATATGGTTTTGACCTATACCTGCCCCTGGGTCAAGCCTCCCCCTCTGTTTGAATTGGAACGTTCCTAAGCCTCCTGCAATGGTTGTGTGACTGTCCCCAGATAACCTAATTGAGTGTGCCTCTTCCTGTGGCCAGGCAAGGCGTCATTCACTTGCCTCCACCTCACCTGGGCCTCAGGCCTTCCTGTCCTGCCACTCCACACCTGGCTTCCCCTTCCCACCACCATTCCTCGGACAACCCTGCCCCGTGAGAGTGAGTGAGGAGGACAGACACTGCGAGAACAATCCTGCCCACAATGACACGGGGCAATCTAAGAGGGAGGAATCACCAACCTGGGACAGGACACCATGCTTCTTGCAGTTGGTCCCTCCAATGAAGACCATGTTGGGCATGGCTGGCCTGGGGTACTCCAACACAAAGTCGTATCTCAAGAGCCACACAGGGTCCCTCTGATACAAGGCGGACAGGCGCACTTCTCTCTTGAGGAGGCCTGCTGCCAGCTCCTCGTACTTTGAATACAGACAGTGAAACAGGTAGCTCTCCAAGAAATTAGCCAGGAAGTTGGCCAAGCGTTGGGGAAACGTCATGTGGGCTGAGAACTTAGTGTAGCACCTGGGGACGTAAGACACGGGGTTCGGGCTTCCGCCCAGAGCATGCTCCAAGGAACACGGGAAGCCCCTGAAGAGGTACACAGAGGGCAGACCCAGGTACTCAGCCAGGATCACACCACAGGGCAAGGCCGGGTCTGTGAAAAGAGCATCGAACTGGCTCTCCTTGAGGACACTCAGGGTGTCAGAGTCCTGCAGGAGGCTCTGGCAGTTGAGGAAGTACATGTCGATCACAACCATGTTGTTCCTGTACTCTGTCTGCGCAGCCGTCAGCAAGGACCTCTCAGCAAAGTGCCGGTTTCCAAAAGCACGGTAGCGGCCCTCCATCTCTTCCTGGCCATAGGGCACAGGGTACACTTTCCTTCTGTAGTGTTTTGATTCCTTCAGAAGCAAATTGATTTCTGGCACCACCACCACGACATCATGTCCCCGGTCACTGAGACGCTCAACTATGTCCTTCATGCTAAGCCAGTGGCTTCCATCCTGAGGGACCACCAGCAGCTTGTCACCTACAACTGTGCCCCAAAGTGCTAGGAAGAAAAGCCCTGCACAAACTCTCTGAACCACAGGAAGGAGCACAGACATCCCAGAAGAAGGAAAGGAACAACAATAAACTGTCTGTTGTGCCCTGACCCACAGGGCTCCCAATCATTCTCCCGAAGCCAACTGGTGACTTTTACAGACTGCCTGCTTCTCCCTTGCTCTGATCTTGCCCTTTGTAATAAAACAAGTTAAATTAATATTTAACCGTATATGACCACACAGCTAGCTCACACCAATCACACACTTGCCAGGCATCATCTGAGATTCTAGGCTTCTTTGAATCTTTGTCTCTGCTAAAATCCCCTTCCCACTCTAAAGAGGCATTGCCATAGTTGGAGGGCCACCTGGAGAGAGCTGTGCAGCCCTGCGGCCCTCTGCCCTGAACTGTGATCCCAGTCATGCCCAGGGAGGAAGACCTGCCCATGCTTTACCACTCTCTTGCCAACTTATCTCAGAACAGAAAGGAAACATTAACTGAACAGATGACAAATCCAAGATGCACACAACACAGTAGCACCACCCCCTCAACATTCTGCTCCTCAGAGTGATTGCTGGGGGAAAAAAAAAGCCAAATTGCACTGCAAGAACCTGAGGCCATCAACTGAGCCTCTGTTGTCAGGGGTTTTCTGTATTTTTCCAAATACAGCCCTGAGGGGTGTATGCTCTAAGAACACCTCCACTGTCAGTGGAGCTGAGCACAGGCCTCAGGAGGCAGCCTGGCCCAGGCCAGCTGGCCTGGATGCTTGCACCTCAGTGGCCACTCTACGTAGGGGAGGTTGCGTCAGAATCTCTCCCAGGCCGGATGCAAGGATTATCTGAGTTACTTCTTCTGTGTGCCAGAGGACAGGTCCCACAGAGGCAGCTGGTCTCAATATGACGTGAACTGAGGGGCATTCCAGTGGCCCAAGTAGCTCTGGAAAATTGTTAATCAATAGAAGATCTTGTCCTGCCTTAGGGAAGAGAAGGGAAGTACAGGAAGAGGAGAAGAGACAGAAGAGCAGGTAGAAAAACAGACAAGGGAGAAAATGTGGAAATATAAATGGTGGCAGGATCACACATGGAGGCTTGTCATCCAACAAGTTGAAACAAACAAACAAACAAAAAAAGCTGGTGCCAGTTACAACAAACTTTGTGTAAAGAACTTGATTTGCTTTTTATTTATAATTCTATATAGGGTGGGGTGAACAATAGAAATTTATTGTCAGACAGCTCTAGAGACTGGACATCTGAGACACCATTACAACAGGTTTGCCCCTTCTAAGTAGGGAAGGAGAATCTGCTGCAGACATCTCCCTGAGCTTCTGGTGGTTGCTGGCAGTCTTCGGTGTCCTTGGCTTTCTGGAAGCATCACCTGACCTCTGCCTATATCTTCACATGCTGTTCCGTATGTGTGTGTCTCTGTGCCCAATTTTTCAAATTTTTATAAGGACACCAGTCTATTGGGTCAGGAACCACAGTAAAAGCCTCATCTTGACTAATTACAACTCCAGTGACACTATGTCCAAATAAGGTCACATTCTGAGGGCTGTGTGTCAAGACTTCAACATATCTTGTGGGAGAGGCAATTCAACCCACAACACACCCACCCACCGTCTCCTGTAGTCCAAACACAGAATGGAAGTGTGCCGTCCTTCTACAGCTGAGAAACTGAGTCTTGCTACCCATGGAAAGGAACCCCTTAAGCATGAAGCTTCATAAAAGAAACAAGGTTGGCTACTTCTAGATCTGCTTTTTGGTCTCAGGACTTCTTTACACTTGACAAAAGACAATGCCAGTTACAACAAACTTCGTGTAAAGAACTTGATTTGCTTTTTATTTACGATGCTAAAACTGGGCAATAACTCATTCCTGTAAAATAGAAAGAGTGTCCTGACAAGCTGAGACAGGCAAAAAAAAAAAAGAAAGAAAGAAAAAAGAGAGAATACAAACAGAATAGAGCTGGACTGGTGTTTTCAGCCCGGCCTCCTCAAAAAGGCTCAGAGAGAGGAAACTCCCTTCTCATTTGACCTCCTGATTTCTGGGGAGGTGATGTGGAACTCCAGCACAGCCTCACTGCCGTGCTTTGGCTAGTTAGAGCTTGCCAAACGAATGCTTCTGGGCCTTTCACTTAATGCACTCTCCACAATAACTGAGGACCCCCAAAGCCTCTGAGTATGTGGGTTACGTCTGTGCCTGGGAACCACAGTAGAAATTAACCTGACTCAGTTTTAAATACTTCCTCGGTGTATTTGACAGGAATAAGCCCATTATATGTTAACATAAATTACTTCTTTGAAAAATACCAACACCTCCCAAAACATACAGAAATGGAAGCGTGAGACGTTCTTTCACATCCTCACAGGCCGCTTCATGCCTGGCCTCATAACGCCACCCGCACTCCCGTTTCCTCCTTCATTCACTCTGCTGCAGTAGCACACACACAGGCTCTGGAAAGCTCACTGGTACCCTCGGGAGAAGATGAGCACAGAAGCAGCAGTGTCTCAGTACTGTTATGAAAACCATTCCACTTTACACACCCACTAAAAGGGACGCAGGGATTGCCAGTGTTCCTAGCACACTTTGAGAACCTCTGGTGTAGATTAGGGGCTGGAAGACGTCTACTAAAAGGCTCGAATAGTACACATATTTTAGGTTTCCAGCCTATTTGGTCTCTTTGGTAATGACTCAGCCCTGCCATAGTGGCAGGAGAGCCACCATGGACAGTAGTGACAAAATGGCTGGACATGTTGCACTGACATCAAGCCATGGGCTACAGTCGGCCTGAGTCTGATCTAGATGTCGATGATGAGAGAGGTGGCAACTCCAATCCACATGTCCACACAGCCTGGTCACTGCCTTCTTTTCAGGGCTGCTCAGGGCCTTTAACCTGACCTTCCCTCATTATCAAACAGCCCAGGACACTCCCAAGCCCCTTCCTCCTTTACCAGCTAACCTATTGCTTATCTCCTGCCCATCTCCCCCATTCATGGGAGCGCCTTAAGGGCAGGGACAATGTTTGCTTTGTTCTCTGCTCATCCCCAGGCTCCACAGAATGTCTGGCATACAGCAGGCTCTCCATAAGTCTTTGCTGAATGCATGAACTAGCGTTGGGTTTGCCTGTCTGTCTCAATCTCACACTGTGTGTTCATTCTTCATTGAAGTAAAGAGGGTTCGCTCATGAACCAGGAATAGGCCATGACCACTTGCTCCTTTTCAAGGAGTGGGTTCCTCCTCTGGAACACTGCCTAAGGAAAAGCCAACCTCTCCCTTTAGAGCTCTTGCTCAGCACAGAGCACTCGTGGGCGAGAGGCACAGCAATTTACCCCCACTCAGACCAATTCTGCAACACCAGCAGGATGTCCACAGGTCAGGTCAATTCTGACACCACCAGAGTCATGCTGGTCACACAACTCCAGGGCTGCATCCCATGAGACTGTCCCCACTATACACACCCACAACTCTGTATGACCTGGCTCCACTCCAGAGGTGCCCATTCCCACTTCCTGTCCTCAGTCCTTTACTAGAAAGTAGCACAGAACCAAGGAAACAGTTGGGTACTGGTTTACCACCAAGGGTATTCACAGGATGCAGATGAACAGCCTGATAAAGCAGTAGCATCTGGGTGAGCAAAGGAGGACAGAGTTCCCATGCACCCCCGGGGTGCCCTACTCTCCTGCCTTTGGCCACCTGAATCTCTCTACCTCTGATCTTGTTGTATGTCATGCAGCTTTCCTTATGCAATAGGCATGAGTTATTGAATCACTGGCCATTGGTGATCAGCTCAACCTTCAGCCCCTTTCTCTTGGCCTCCCTCTAATCACCTGTTTGGTTCCCCTGGCAACTGGTCCCCTCCTTAGGGACTTTCCAAAATCCTGAATCAACTAGATCCAGGTGTGCATAAGAAACTTATTATGGACAAGACTCTGTCTACCTTTATCCTCCCACCACTTTGGAAATTAGAAGGGTTTTCAGTGCTCTGCGTAGGAAATGGGAAGAAATACCAAAGAACCCATTTCTCATAATATACCACAATGTCACAACAGGGAATCTGTTGCTTGTCTTCAGGAAATCAAGACTGGAGAAGTCTGAGTCTATCAGCACGTGGTGGCAGCCCTGGAGTAGGAGACAGAAAGCCTGGTGCCTGCTTCTTCTCTGGCCACCCGCGAACCAGGGAGCAATTCATACAACTTGCGATTTCTCCTTGCAGACCCAGGACAGGGTTCATGTTTGCTCTGCCTGTTCATGGCACTGCTGAGAGGGTGCCCACAGAACAATAGGCGTGGAAACAAGGTTGTCCCAGTGAGAGGTGGTTCCTGGAATTACTGGAACAGACAGACTCACCCAGAGCTAGTCACGCACACTTGAAATGGCCTGTTGTAACCTGTGACTTTGGCACTAGATGCAAGCTGGGGCCATGGGAAGGAGAACAGTCCGAGGAACAGATTGAAGGGGCCATCCCATGTGCACGGCTGGCCCTACACATACAGCCAAGATGCATATTCATTGTTCAAGCATGTAAAGACAGCTCCATCTGGGCAGGGGCAGCCTCTAGGGCCTCCTAGGGAAAAGGTGCCAGCAGGGTTCCTATTCACAGTGACCAGAGACGGCAGGTGCCAGCATCCTGTTGGCTCCATCTACAGGGCAATGAAATCCCAGTTAAGACTACAAAGGAAGCACAGTGCAGGTTCACCCTTATGGTGCACACAGGAGCTAGGCAGGGTCCCTTCCAATCAGAACAAGTACCTCTGGAGGGAGAATAGCTCCCAGCTGAGGTAGGAGAAGCCCGAGGGCTCAAGCCCTAGGTTCGCTGTATGAAGCCTCCCACTCCACTGAGATTCATGGTCTGAAGCCTTCCAAGCAGAGTCTTGCTCTGGAAACCAAATAGCTTATGTTCTGATTCCAAGCAAGACTGAAGGGACTAAGGGAGGTGTCAAGAAGGAGATGAACAGCCGGCGCGGTGGCACACGCCTGTAATCCCAGCACTTCGGGAGACTGAAGCAGGAGGATTGAGAGTTCAAAGCCAGCCTCAGCAATGGTGAGGCACTTAGCAACTCAGTGAGACCCTGTCTCTAATAAAATACAAAAAAGGGCTGGGGGAGGTGGCCCAGTGGTCGAGTGCCCCTGAGTTCAATCCCTGGTACCACAAAAAAAAAAAAGAAGGAGATGAAGGACAGGAACTAACATCACTTGGCACAGCATCACCAGAATGGTGCCCTGCAAGCTACAATGGTAATTGGAAAATCTTCTATTTTGCCCCATGAGATTTGATTATCCTCATTCTGGATTGAGGTGTGTGTGTGTGTGTGTGTGTGTGTGTGTGTCCACACTGGGCATTATAGTGAAGAATCTGACATGTCTGGTAGTCACAAGATAAGTCCAAAAGGAGACCTGCCCTGGAGGCCCAGTTCAGCCATGAGTGTGGGGGATCACAATCCCCTCAGTGTGCAGACAAAAGCCACTTTTCCTCAGATTTACTGCAGACCAGTGATGCAGGCTTGGGGCACAACTTAATATAGTGAAGGAAGTAGGTCCTGGGATGGAACCAATCACTGTGCATAGGAGCAGATTTCCCAAAGAGTGAAAGGAGATCTCTCGGCATTTCAGGTAGAGAGGAGATGTTAAGGTGTGCTTGGGGCAATTTCTAGCAAGAACAGAGGGGTGGCTGGAACAGTGGACCCTGGGGAGATGTTCACTTCCTGGGTGCCACTCTTTCAGATACTTGAATTGCCCACAACCCATGACAAGGAGCCCATGACCTACAAGAGTTCATAGGACCTGCAGAATATTTGATGTTTGAAAAAAGAAATAGCCTGAATCCATGATACTAAAATGGCAAGATCAAATTAATTAGTGTCTTATTAAATAGTTTTTAAAATAAAACTTCATGACATAATACCATGACAGTTCTGCTCATTGGTTACATAGATAGTGTACATGATATGGGATACAATCTCATCCACTTTATTGGGGTCAGGCAACTGTGCCATCAGAATTCTCCTGACTCAGTTCTTGGGGCAGGTCTAAAATGGTCAAGTCTGAATCATACATGATGGTACTAGGCAGTGTAGAGGCATTTGCAATGAGCACCTTCCTACTACAGGGGCTATGTCTATGACTTCCCCTCAAACTTAAAGCAATGTTACAGGTGGTCCCAGAGCCCATAAGCAGTGTAGAGGGGCCTAGGCCAGTAAAGAAGCCATGACAAAGGACTACTAAGAGGATACATAAGCCAGAACTTCCACTCACTTGTGTTTACTAAAGGCAACTTGGGATTCCAGCGATGAGAAGGAGGCGTGATGACAGGGTTCTAAATATTAAAAAACTCATGCCATTGGACTTCTTGCTGCCCCTGACATCTTCTCAGCTCAGCACATTGATCAGTTCTCTTTACATCCTTTATTGTTCTTTCAGACTATATTCACAATTTATAACTGACTAAAGTCTGCTTTTCTGTTAGACAGCATGCTCTGCCAGGAAAAGCCATGCTCATTTCATGATGGCCACATCCCAGCACTCAGCCAGGTACTGCGGCTTCCTTTTCTTTTCTTTTTTTAGTTGTTTTTTAAAAATTTTTATTTATAGTATTAGTATGTAATACAGTTCATACTATACATATAGAGCCTCTTTTTACACAAAACAGTTTGTATACAAAGTATATTTGTAGCATTCAAGTCTTCAATCATGCATTTAGAATAATGATATCCATCTTATTCAACCACTTTTTCTTCCCCCCCTTCCTCCCTTGCTCCCTCCTTTCCCCTCCCTTCCCTTTGACCATTATAGTGTTCCTCTAATCCTCCTATGTACCCCAACCCAACAATACTGTGAACCGGCCTCCTTATATCAGAGGAAACATTCGGTATTTGGATTTTTTAGATTGACTGATTTCACTTAGCATTATATTCTCCAACTTCATCCATTTACCAGCGAATCCCATTATTTTATTCTCTTTTATTGCTGAGTAAAATTCCATTGTGTAAAATACCACATTTTCTTTATCCACTCATCAACCAAGGGACATCTAGGTTGGTTCCACAATCTAGCTATTGTGAATTGTGCTGCTATAAACATTGAAGTGGCTGTGTCACTGTAATATGCTGTTTTTAAGTCTTTGGGAATAGACCCAGGAGTGGGATGGCTGGGTCATAGGGTGGTTCCATTCCTATTTTCCCAAGAAATCTCCATACTGCTTTCCATAATGGTTGTACCATTTTGCAGTCCCACCAGCAATAAATGAGTGTGCCTTTTTCCCCACATCCTCTCCAACATTTATTGTTGTTTGTGTTCTTGATAGCTGCCATTCTGACTAGAGTAAAATAAAATCTTAGAGTAGTTTTTATTTGCATTTCTCTAATTTTTTTAGTTGTTGATAGACCTTTTTTTATTTATTTTTATTTACATGTGGGACTGAGAATCGAACCCAATGCCTCACACATGCCAGGTGAGTGCACTACTGCTGAGCCACAGACACAACCGTGGTACTGCAGCTTTCAATAGATTTTTTTTTAATTAAGGATGCTTCACATTAAATGATGAAAAAAGAGTCAACTGATGTTATTCTGTAAAACCACCAAAACCAACTGATGTCTGCTGAGGGATTAGAATAAATTATACTCCATGTATGCATAATATGTCAAAATACCCTCTACTGTCATGTATCTCTAAAAAGAACAAATTTAAAAAGAACTAAGAAAAACATTGGAGGAGATTAAAATAATAAAACATCATATGGAGAGAATGTTTATATGCATTAGGCTTAGAAAGACCTAAACAAGTTAAAATACAGAAACCATTCAAAATAAATTTAACAGGTTGAAACTCCAAAAGTGAAAGTGAAAAAGATGAAGAACGACCAATATAAAAATATTTTCAGCACATATAGAAAAAGCTGTCTTAACCTAGTACTCAAGAGGTTTATAGCAATTAGTTATAAAAAGATATATAGCCGTATAAAATTATTTTAAAATGTGATTCTATAATTCACAGAAGAAAATGCAAATGATCAATACATCTATAAATATAGGAAGTGAAAATTGAAGCAATACATTAGCCCCCCAATTAACAAAATTTTAAAAGTTGAACAACATCTTGAGCTGGAGGGTATGGGAAGAGTACAACTTTCATATGTCACTGATCTTACTGTGAGGTTGCTCAAGATTTGAAATCAGTTTCTCAAGTTTATCAAAATGTAATATGCCTGTACCATTTGACTCAGGCACCCTTTCTCTTAGGGCACTAGTCTGCTGAGATAAGAACATGAATTTAGAAATAATTGAGTTTAAAGAAAGTATTTACAAATGTTTGCTACAATGTTTTTCAAAATATCTATCAATACAGGTTGGTTAAAAAAAACTAAGTTACCTCCAAAATAAAGACATTTACATGATTATTAAAAGAACATGTGAAATCTGTAAGTATTGACTTTCAATGATATCTATCATTTATTTGCAAGTGAAAAATGTAAAGTCAAGAACATTGCCTCTAGCCCCACACTGGATTTTATTTTAATGAATAGGTGTGAGAGGCTTTAATCCTGTCCAGGTAGAGATCCCAAACACTGTAATTGTCCAAACAGGGAATATATCTTCAGAATGGCCTGAACAAAAGCCATCATTGTATCCAGCCCAGCCAGCAGTTCCACCTGTTAGTAGAACCCGGTCAACAGTCCCACCCAAAATAAATGCAAAGGCTCACAACAAACCCTTCCTGCCCAGGGTGGTCTTAGCTGGCCCTTCCAGAATTATACACTAGAAGTACAGGTCTATCCCTGCCAAATAACATCCACAAATTCCAGAAGAGGAGGCTGTCTCTTCCAATATATAAACAACAATACAAAGACACAGTATTGCAAGGAATCGTCAAATCATGATACCTCCAAAAGAAAATAATAAAGCTCCAATAATGGACACCAAAGAAACCAGGACTAGGAAACAACTGAAAAAGACTTCAGAATAATACAAAGTTCAACAAACTATAAGAATATATCAGCCGGGCGCGGTGGCGCACGCCTGTAATCCCAGCACTTGGGAGGCTGAGGCAGGAGGATCACGAGTTCAAAGCCAGCCTCAGCAATGGCAAGGCACTGAGCAACTCAGTGAGACCCTGTCTCTAATAAAATACAAAAAAGGGCTGGGGATGTGGCCCAGGGATCGAGTGCCCCTGAGTTCAATCCCCAGTACCAAAAAAAAAAAAAAAAAAAAAAAGAATATATGGACATAAAATTTAATGACATCTAGGAAACAATACATGAAAAAAGCAAGTTAGACAGTAGAGACAAATTTAATTCCAAGACACAAAATAAGAACCAGATGTGAATCCAAGCACAAAAGTAATAGGGAGACATTGGAATTGAATGACACTTAAGACCAAAGGCATATAATAGAACATTCCATTCAATGGGAGGAAAATGATCGGGAATTAGGTAGAGGTGGGGATTGCAGATATCTGTAAACACACTAAAACCCACTGAATTGTATATTTTCAAAAGGTGAACTTTATAGTATGTGGATTATATACCATTTTTTTAAAGAACATCTAGATTTTGAATCGTGGCTCTCTCCTTCACCAGAGGTATAACCTCCGGTGCCTCAGTTGCCTCATCTTCAACATGGGTGTTACAAACAATGCTGACCAAAGTGCAGCATTATACAAACATAACTTTTGTTATATTTCCATTGTAAAATCTCCTTAAGAGTACATGTCACTCACCAAAAGTTTTAATAATTTATGGGAGGCTTACAACAAGAGGAGAATTGTTGACCTCTAATAAAGGTGTTTTGAAGAGAGCCTGAAGACATGGCTAATTTACAACCACTGTGGAGGTTAGAAATAATCATGCTGGAAAGTGCACATCACCCACCTAATAAGGGCTACTGCCAATTCATTTCCACATACCAGACAGTCTGCACGCATTATCACATTTCATCTGGATAGCAGCTCTGTGTGGTAGTGCTGTTTTACCTCCATTCATTCAAATTAGAAACTAGGGTTTTTAGCCAAGGGTATATAACTCTCAGGGCTGGGGAATCTGTGAACTCAAGTGTGGATGACTCCAGAATCCATATTCTCAAAACTATATTGAACCATCTTTTAAAATACTCCATATCACCCCTCTCATCTTGTAAAACCTAATGCCCCAGCAAACCATGGGGACCCTACTTCTCCCTTCCCTGACAGTGAGAGGCCTTTGAGAATAGATATGGATTTTAAAAAAGTAATTGCTTAAAAGACAGGAAACCAGCAAGTATTTCCACCCATATTGTTCTGCAAGGTTTTTTCAACTCATCCTGAGGGCTGGGAGCGTAGCTCAGTGGAAGAGAGCTTGCCTACCATGTGTGGTCCCTGGGTTCAATCCTAAGTACTGCAGGAAGAAAATAAAAATAATCAATGAACTCATCCTGAGAGTGGCAAAATCTGCTGGCTACAGGATGTGACATGGAGCAAATGCCTTTATTCCTCTCCAAACAATCCTCTGAAGCCAATATTCTTTGACACTACCGCCTACTCCATGTTTTCATTAATCCACCAAATGACACCAACACCAGGCAGGTGCTATGGCAACAGAAAGCCAACACAGTTCCAACCCTCATGAGTTAGAGCCCTGGGAGAAGCACAGACACTCCACAGACAAGTGTGATAGAGTTCATTAGTTTTCATTATGATAAATACTGCAGGGGAAAAGTGCACCAAGCACTTCTCTGAGGACCATGAAAAGTTTTTTGAAAGAAATGTCATTGGAACTAGAAATAAAAGACCAAGCAAATTTAGGTCACCTGTGAAAAGGAGGTATAGGATTCCAGAGAGGGAGCAGAAGTCATGAAAGTCCCAAAGGGAGTAGAATACAGCAGTTTCAGAGGCTGGAAGGAGGCAGCGAGGCTGGAGCACAAGGTAGGATGGTGGTGAGCTGGAGAAGATTGGAGGCTACAACTTGTCTAGTCAGACCCCTGTCCCACCCTCCTGGTCCTAGTTCCTTCGGAATTGCTGAGAAGGACAAGAAATGCCTGCCATTTTCTCCCTTATCAGACCAATCTTAATATCACTAAAATGGAACACTCAGTTTTAGGTCACCTTCTGATGTGGTGCAACACCAAATGCAGAACACTTACTCAGCTTCTCAAATGAGTGGTGTCTAGATGAATTGAACCTATATTGACTTCCAGTTTGCTGGAACAAGTTTAAAAAAAAAATAACCCAACAGAAGGGCAAACAGACAAACCAAAATGTAGACCATTCCACAGGACATCAACCCAGTTACTGAAAAGATCACAGCAATTTTTAAAAAATCATTTTAATTGGGAAGGCAGAATTTGTGCCAGGAGGTGATGGCAACAAGTATAGGGACCACAAACCAGTGCTATGGGATTCTCCAATGAAGGAAAGAGATTGGACTCAACTCTCACAGCATTTTTTACAAGAAAAAAAGATGTGACATGAAAATGATAAACCAGCCTAATTCCATCTTAAGACTGGGAGCCATCCTGTCAAAAAGTTATGAAAAGCCCACTTCAGTTTTCTATGAAATGCTAGGATTCCTATTTGGCCTGAGCACATTTTGATGTTTTAAAATTGTTTGGCATTCATGCCCAGGCCTTGAGCTCACTCAGGCCTGGCTTTCCTTGACCAGATAACAACTCTCTCTCTCTCTCTAAAACTAATGGTGCCTCATAAACTTTTGATGTGGGGTTTGACTATTACTCCCTCCCTTGGAATACAATGCCATGTAGATTATTAGTTTGCTACTTGCTCTTGAATTGCATATGTCTGACCTTGTTAGCTATAAGTTCCCAAGATTTTTTGTAACTCTTTGAACTATAAAAACCTTGTCTTCCCTGAGAGCGGGGCTGACCCCAAGCCCAGTGTTTGGGAGGGGCAGCCACTGGCCAGCTCTCTTTGTGTGTACACAATTTATAAGCTTGCTTTAATTTAAAATTGGAGTTGGTAGTCTTTTCTTTTCATCTTGAATCAACAGAAAAATGGGTTTATAGCATAATTCATGCACATCAAAAGTGGCTCAGCGGTAGAGCGCCTACCTAGCATGTGCAAGGCCCTGGGTTCGATCCTCAGCACCACATTAAAATAAACAAAATTAAGGTATTGTGTCCAACTACAACTAAAAAATAAAAATTAGAAAGAAAACGTTAAAATATGCTTTTTCTATTTTTTAAATTGTAGTACAATACATAATATAAAATTCACCATCTGACTTGTTTTTACTTTATAATTCATTGGCATTTAGTATAATCGCAATGTTGTGCAACCACCACCTTTATCTAGTTCTTTAAGATTTTTGTCACCCCAAAAGAAAGTCCCTTTCTCATTAAGCAGTCATTCTCTTCCCCTCTCCCCTCAGCCTCTGGCACCCACCTAAACTCCTCTGTGTGTCTATGGATCTGCATTAGATACCAACACCATATAGGTTAAAGTTCCCATTGTATAAAGATACTATCAACATTAGAGGAATTGAAAACATAAGATGGAGGAAATATTTATGTATTTGAGGCTTAGAAAGACCTAAATGAGTTGAAATCTAAAAAAAAAGAGAGAGAGAAAAATAATGTTTATCAATTGGCTAACCAAAAATCAAAATCCTCTATGACAAAAGATGAACAGCCAAGAAAAAACTATTTGCAGCACATACAAAAATAAAAAGTGAAAGTGTTTGTACTCCTAATAGTAAAGGGACTTGTAGCAATTAGTCCACAAACCAGTCCACAAAAATGATTAAAGAATGTGAATGTGTAATTTACAAAAGTGGAAATGCAGATGGCTAGTATAGTAAGTACTGGCTTATAAAGATGTACCTGATTTACTGGCAAGTGAAAAATGCTAGGTAAAAAATATTATGTCCAGCCTCACACTAGATTTAATTAAGTAGGTAACAGAGTTTCTATTAGATATGTGCATATTTATTTTTTAAAAATTCCACAAATTGGGAAGATGCATTAAAAACTGTTGAGTATTTTCCTGTAAGAGATACCATACGAATAGCAAAAGGGGAAGTTTCATTTCTTACGGTGCTTTTCACAATTCCCCACCCCCCCCCAAAAAAAAAAAACAGTATTTTTAAATGCTGTTCAGAAAGTACATGTGAATACATCCATTTTATACACATACACACTCACTGAGGGCAAACTTACAGAGTTTGTTAATCCACAATTAAATGGCACAAAATAATCTGTTGCACCAGGAAGAAATTCCAAACAGACCAAATAACGAATCACAGCTCAATAAAGAATCTTTCTTAATGCCCAAAGCCAGGGTTTCCTCAGTGTACTAAAGGAGACAACGTACTTTGGCCAGTGGCTTCCCTGGAGGCAGTTGATTCCACCAATGAAGATCATGTTGGGCATCACAGGTCTGGGATAGTCCAAAACAAAGTCAGTTCGCAGCAACCAAATGGATACTTGGCTGAAAAGATCATATGGTGTGACAGGTGTTTGGAGAATTTCAGAGGCGATTTCCACAGTGGTTTTCAAAAAATAAGGGCAAAATAATTGCTCCCCCAAGTGGTTTATAAGGTTCTCTACTCTCTCCTTGAAAGTCATGGCATCTGAGAACCCAAAAAATAATCTGGGAACATAGGACAGTGGACTGGGGCACTGTGCACCTTCTTCAAGATAATGGCAGAACACTCCCCTGGTGAAGACCACAGATGGGAGTGAAAAGTATTTGGCAATGATTAGGCCACACACATCAAAAGGATCCAGAAACACTGCATCAAAAGAGCTCTCCTTTAAGTATTCTACTAACTTCTTGTCATTAAACAAACTCCTACAATGTGTAAAGTGTAGTTCAAAAAAAACATTGGATGAACCAAACAATATAGACAATAAACGTTGGTCTGGATTTTTCATTTGAGTCTCAGTGAAAACTTTGAATTCACGGTCCAAGTCCTCCAGAGTGTAAGAAGTTGAATAAGTCTTTAGTGTAAGATTCAATGACTGTCCTAGTTGCCAACTCACCTCTGGCACAACAGCAACCACCTCATGCCCTCTGTGGATGAGTTTCTCCACAACCATCCGCATGGTAAACCAGTGGCTGCCATCCATGGGCACCACCAGCAGCTTGCCTGCCTCAGCACAGCCAGATGCCAGCAGCAGACACACACACAGAGGAAGGGCGGCAGGTGAAAGTGTGGGGAGCCATGGGATAGCTGAGCCCCAGCAATCCAGCTGCTTGGATTCTATGCACAGGGACTATAGTAGGTGGAAGAAGTACAGGCACAAAATCTGTGTCAGGAGAGGGTGTGTATTCATAAGTTCATTAAAATAAATTACACCCACTGCCATTTATTTACTCAGAAGAACAATAATAAATGAGCAGCATTTGCTGAGGTATCTACTAGTCAGTTTTCCAGAGAGGAATAGCTCATGATCTCTGCCTTGAGGAGAATCATGCCCTGTTGCAACATGACTTTAGAAACAGAGTTACTAGACAAGGTGTTTGGACCTTGAGGAATCAGAGAGATAAGATGAAAATTAATTTGACTAAAGCTTGCACTTTACAGCATTTATCCTAAAGCAAAATATGGATTTTATCTTCAGATCAGCAAAGGGCCTTGGCTGAGAATCGAAGTGGCATTCCAGGTTTCAAGGAAACACTGGAGGCCTGAGCTCCTCACAGGCATTGAAGTGCTGTTCATAAACAGCTCTGCCGTGAATGGATAGGCATTGCTGTTTGTCTTGTATTATCTTTCACCCTTCTGAGGCCTCTGAAATGCTAACATGAGGTCGACAACCTACCTACATGGATCAGTCCAGGGATTTGATGGAAGGTGACAATCATCTATTTTATTATTTGTTTTTGTATTTACTAACTCTTTATTATGCATTAAGTCAAAGAATTCTGAAGGTTTATTTTTTGTCATCTATAAAATGGAGATAACATGATACACCTTGCTGGACTTTGTGAAAATCAGAATTGATCCATGGCTTCTCTATATTTATTAATAGTCATTATTAAATATATGACTTTGTTTAGCAAAATATTTGTACCTACTTATCATTCACTACACTGCTAAAGGCTGGATTTGTTTGGTTTTTATTAGAGCTTTATAGTTTTACATAGTAGTTGGGTTCATCCCAGCACACTCACACATGCATGGAAATCCATTTCAGATCATGATCCCCTTTTTTCTCTCCCCCTTTCCCGCCTGTCCTCCCACTCTCTGGTTCTCCCTCCTCTACTAGACTTCCTTTCACTCATATATTAATTTATATTTGATTGGTTCTTTATGTTATCTTATCCTTCCCTCCACCTTTCCTTTATTTTACATCTAGCTTCCACATATGAAAGAAAACTTTTGACCTTTGAGTTTCTGAGTTTGGCTTATTTCATTTAGGATGATATTCTCCATTTCCATCCATTTACCAGTAAATGCCATAATTTCATTCTTTTTATGACTAAATAGAATATATATATATATATATGCACCATAATTTCTTGATTTTATAATTTAGCTATTGTGAATTGTGCTGCTATAAGTATTGAGGTGGCTATATTGCTATAGTATACTGATTTTAGATCTCTAGGGAAAATACCAAGGAGCAGATAAGCTGCATCATATGATGGTTCCATCCCTAATTTTTTGAGGAATCTCCACACTGCTTTCTGGAGTGGTTGTACTAGTCTGTAGTGCCACCAACAATGTATGAGTGTACCACAGCATTTATTGTTATTCATATTCTTGATCATATGATCATTTATTTTAAATAATTTCCCCTTGATATGTCCAATGCTGTGGATAGTCCACTGCCCAAGCTTGCCAGAGCATTCTGATGAAATGCCTTGTTCTTTCCCACATGCTTTCAAGTCCTAGCCAGGGATTTAAGCCTTTGCTATAAGCTCACCCCAATCATCAAAGGACTGTCATTCAATAATCTATGTATTTGTTATTCATACTCTAATGAGTACCCCTTGAGTCATGGGATATGACTTGATGTTTTCACACTCTTCTAGAGGATCCATACTATGGTTTATACATAGTATAAATACACACAGTACACTAGGAATATTTGTTGCATTGGACTCAATCACTCTGTGAAAGTTTCCAGATACCTTCATGAGTGAACCTGGTGGTCCTTTTCAGGTAACACCCTGAAAAGCATTTAGAGAGGTATTCTATAGCCAACCTAGGTCTATCATCCTGGTTAGAACATAAGATGGCTTCTTCTAGGAACCTAACTGTTCTTTGACATTTGTTTCATCAACAATTACCTCTGTCACTTGGGCACTTTCAGATGATTGTCCTTGAAAATAGAGTGATGTCTGCAAGATGGAAGTTTAGGACAACTCAGGTGCTACCCCCACCCTGAAGAATGTTCACCCTGTAACTACCCACTGTCTAGAGTATCCTTTTGTAAACCCAAGAATTTATAAAGAAGCCTGAGACTTGTTTATGGTCCACAGAACTTAATAAAGTCCAATTAGAAGGGTAAAAACAATGTTTTCACTCCAATTGTGCTACCCCAGTGCCTACCCCAAATTGGCATATCACCAGTTGTGAAGGAATTTCTTAGGGAAAAAGAAGAAAGACAGGAAGTCATCCAGCTATCCTAGCATTGCAAGAAGCTTCCCAGGAAGCCCATTTCTGTCTCTTCTCACAGAGAACATAGAAAGGTATGACTAATCTACCTGTGTTCAGGTAGAAACAGAAAATGAGGCAGAGTTCATAGGGCTCAGTAGAGACCTTGGTGGTACCACAGTTTGCTGCCTATTGTGGCACTGGATCAGAGATATCTGCCAACTCCACAGAATATTCACAAAGTTGAGCTCCTCACCTTCTGAAGCATGAAGGAAAATCATCCTACCTTGAGTCCCTAAACTGGTGTCCCAGCCCAACCACAGAGTTGTCCAGTGAGCCTCCAGGGCAGGAAGTGATCCTCTTCAACCCATTCCAAAGAACACAAGGGCTAGCTAGCACTGCTTTATCCAGGAAGTCAGACGGTTCATTTAAACAAAAATTCCACCCAACAGCCTGGCCCAAGCAAGGAGACTCTCACCTCTTTGGATTTCACATAAGCAAAGCATTAGTTTCTTCCTCTGAGAAGTCAAGCAGCAATTACACTGTGCAAAAAAACATGATGACTGACACCACCCAGGGAAGATACTCTCACTTCTGTGGCTCTCAGAAGGGAAGAAACAAAGGAGTGCTTTGGCTTTATCTGAGAAATCAAGCAGCCGCTGTAGTCACCTAAAAAGTGTGCCCAAAGATTCCACCTAGGCTTCTTCTCCTCCTCTCCCACAGATTTCACAGAAGTGAAGCAGGTAGGCCTGCTTGATCTTAGAAATCAAACATTGGATCTACTCAGCTTAAAATGTTGCCCAGCAACCAACACAGACAATTAAACTTCCACCTCTGCACATTGCAATGAGGGAGTTAGACCTGCTTGACTTGGGAAATTAAACAGCCACTCAATTCAGACAAAATTCCACCCCTCAGCTGCACACTCATCAACTGTACATATCCAAGAAGCACGGCCTTTGGTCCTGTCTGTCTCAAGCAAAACACTGTTTAACCTCTGAGTCTACCCTGAAACCCTGCCCAACATCAGATCTCAAACAGAGGAATTACCTAGCCAGAAACTAGCCTGAGCAGAAGCTATTGCACTACCCAGGCAGAAGCTTTGCCAGTGGTTCCACTGGGCAGTGGAGACCAGCCAGCAACCCCATCTGATAGCAGAGCAGACAATGTCCTAGTGAACTAAAGAACTTAGCATAAACTCTGGTTACCTTACATTGCCAATAGCTTCCAGAACAACAGGTTACACTAAATAGTGAAGGTCTTCTCCTGCCAAAGATCACCCATAAAGGCCAGAGGAGGGAAATGTGTCTGCAATTGTCTAGACAATAGTGTAGGGACATAGTATTTTGAAGAATCATGGAATCATGACACCTTCAAAATAAACTGATAAAGTTCCAATAATGTATCTCCAGAGAAATGGAGATGCATACAAAAGCTGACAAAGAACTAGAATAATACTCATTAAAAAGTCCAGTGAACTACAAAAATGTGTGGACAGAAAATTTTAATAAAATTTATAAAACAATATAAGAAAAAAGCAAGAGGTTGAGCAAATAAACAGAAATCATAAAAAAGAACTAAATAAAATTCCTAGAAATGAAGAATATTAATGACAGAACTGACATATCAATAGAAAGCTTCAACAGCAGACTCAACCAAGGAGAAGAAAGAATCAGTGAGCCGAAGAAGACAGAACATTGAAATTATGAGTCAGAGGAGCAAAACAAATTAAAAGGAAAGAGAAAGACGATAGAAAGAGACTAAATTCTTAGATTATAGTAGTTGCCCAGGGAGAAGAAAGGAAAAAGGGCCAAAAAAAAAGCATAAAGAAATAAGGACTAAAATTGTTCCTAATTTTGGGATAGATGCCAATTTATAGGTTCAAGAATCACAGAAATCTCCAATGAAATTCAGTCCAAAGAATAATACACCAAAACGCACAATAATCAAGCTATCAAAAAAAAAAAAAAAAACAAACAAAGAAAAAATTCTGAGGCCAGCAAGAGAAAAGAAACACATAATCAATAGATAAATTAGTGGATTTCGGAGCTGGGGTTGTGGCTCAGCGGTAGAGTGCTTGCCTAGCACATGTGCAGCCTTGGGTTTGATCCTCAGCACCACATAAAAATAAAAAAATTTAAAAAAAAATTAGTGGATTTCTCCCAGAAATTCTGCAGGTCAGCAGGAGAGAATGTTATTTTATAATCAAAGCACTAAAAGGAAACAAGGCAGGAGAGGAAGAAAGAAGAAAAGCATGCACAACCAACCAGAAAACAACCAACAAAACAACCATGGAGAATTACTTTGAATGTAACTGGATTAAATTCTCTAATAAAGAGACAGAATGAGTACATGGGTTTTTTAAAAGCAAAACTTAGCTATATTCTCCCTACATGAGAGGTGCTAACCAAGAATAATTTATACAGCAAAACTGATTTTCAGGAATCAAGAGAAATCAAAACCTTACCAGCCAATAAAACAGCTTAGGGAGATCATCTGCCCTGGAAGTGCCTAAAAGGAATTTTAAAATCAATTTCTTAAACTGAAATAAGAAGCTAATGATTAATAACATGAAACATGAAAACACAAAACTCAATGGTTTGAATGAAACAGACCCATATTCAGAATACTCTTACGATTGTAATAATAGTGTGTTCTACAATTTTATCCCTGGTACAAAAGTTAAAACACAAAACTGGATAAAAATGAGAGCCAAAATGAATTGTCAAGTCATGCACATGGCAAAATAAAATAAATTCTGACATCTAAAACATAAAAAGTGAAAGGAAATTAAAGTATGGAGTCGTGCCCAATCAAAAGTAAGTTGTGGTTGTGATACTAGCTAGTGGCAAAACATGTGCTTATAATGTTCAAAACCCTAGGTTCAATGCACAGCACCAAATAATAATAACAGTAAATTTAAGTTATCAGATTGAAATACAAAAAGCAAAAAGTCTAAGATGTCCTATGCTGGCCTCACGGTAACCACAAAGCAAACTACTTGACACATAAAACAGAAATGGAAAATATTCAAAGCATACCATTACAGAAAACATCAAGTCACAAAGGAAGATGGCAGGAGAGGAAGAAAGAAGAAAAGCATGCACAACCAACCAGAAAACAACCAACAAAACAACCATGGAGAATTACTTTGAATGTAATTGGATTAAATTCTCCAATAAAAAGAGTGAGTACGTGGGTTTTTTAAAAAAGCAAGACTAAGCTATATTCTCCCTACATGAGACTCCCCTCACTTTTAAGGACACATGTAGAAAATGAAGGTATGAGAAAATATACTTCACAAAAATGAAAATAAAAAGAGAGCAGGGCAGTTAGTTATACTGTGTCAGTCAAAATTGACTTTAAGTCAAAAGCTGTACAAATAGACAGAGAAATCATTTAATATTAAAGGGTTCAATTCATCAAGAGAATTTAACCATTGTAAATATACATGCACCTAAAATTGGAACACCTAAATATATAAAGCAAATATCAAAAAAACTGAAGGAAGAGATAGATTAAAATACAACAATAGGGGACTTTAATACTCTACTTACAACAATGGACATATCATTCAGATAGAAAACTTACAAGGAAACATTGGATTTAAACAACATTTTGACCAAATGGACTACCAGATATATGCAAACAGACTATCCAACAGCAACAGAGTACACATTCATTCAAGAGCATGTGGAAACTTCTTGAATATAGATTGCATGGTAGGGCACAAAACAAGCCTCAGAATATTTAATACAGAATTACATAAAGTATCTTTTCCACAATGGTATGAAAGTAGGAATCAGTAACAGGAGGAATTTCTGAGAATTCCCAAATACTTAAAAATTTAACTACATGATGCTGAGCCACAAATGGCAAAATGAAGAAATCAAAGGACTCAGATTCAAAAAGTCAAGGGTTGAATGTTTTCTATCATGTGGAAGCTAGAGCAAAGTAAGGGGAAAAGGGTTGGAGAGGGTCACATGAAAATATGAGAGATCAGTGGAGTAAAAGAAAGGAATTGAAGGGGAAGGAAGAGGAATAAGAAAAAGGAGGAATGGTGGAATGAAATTACCAAACTATCCTATGTACATATATGAATATAACATAGCAAATTTCCCTTAATATAGATCTATAAAGTACTAATTTTTAAGAATTATAAATAAATAGAAGGAAGACCATTAGAGTAGAGAAAAGGGAAGGAGGGGAGGGAGAGGGAAAGGGAAAAGCGAAGTACTGAGGACTAGGTTGGAGCAAATGATATTCCATGCTTGTATAATTATGACAAATAAACCCCAATAATATGTATAACTATAATTAACTAATAAAAATTATGAAAATCTTTTTAATCTATTTATTTGTTCTAATTTGTTATATATGACAACAGAATGCATTTCAGTTCATAGTGTACAAATGGGGCACAATTTTTCATTCCTCTGATTGTACACAAAGTAGAGTCACATGATTTGTGTCTTGAAAATATTTTTAAAAGAAAAGAAATCAAAGTAAAATTTAAAAATATCTTTGGGAATGTGAACATATAAACACAACATGTCAAAATGTATGAGATACAGCAAAAGCACTTTAAAAAGGAAAGTCTATGGCAACAACTGCCCATATCAAAAAAGAACAAAGATTTCAGATTCACCCCAAAGATCTAGAAAAAGAATAAACTGAGACCAAAGTTAGCACAGGGGAGGAATACACCAGAAAAATACTACAAAACATCCAGGAAACTAAAAGCTTGATTTTGAAAAGATAAACAAAATTGAGAAACTTCAGCTAGACTAAGAAATAAAAATCTAAAAATAAATAAGATAAAACATGGAAGAGGAGACCACAGAAACTGATACCACAGAAATTCAAACCACCACAAGAGACTACTATGAACAATACATACCAATGAGTTGAATAACCTAGAGAAATGACTAAATTCCTTGATGCATACAACTTATTAAGACTGAATCATAAAGAAAGGAAAATCTCAACAGACCTATAACAAATAAGGAGATTGAATCAGTAATAAAGTTGCCAAGCAAAGGAAAGCCCAGGACCTAATGACATTGATTGAATTCTACCAAGTATTTACAAGAGAACCAATAATGATCCAATAAATCAAAGAGGAAGAAATACTAAGACACTCTTCAGGCCAGCATTACCCATACACCAAAACCAGAGAAGGACACTAAAATAAAATTATAGGCCAATATCCTTGATGCACTTAGATGCAAAAAATCCTTAACAGAATACTAGCAAACCAAATTCAACAACATATTAACAGAATCATCCACATGATTGAATGAGATTTATCTCCAATAGACTAAACACATGCAAATCAATAAATTTGATACATTATAGTAACAAAAGATGATCATCTTACTAGAGACAGAAAAAAACAATTGATAGAAGTCAACAACCTTTTATTATAAAAACTCTAAAAAAAAAAGACATACAAACAGGATAGAATAAGTCAAATTGTGATTATTTGCTGATGACATGTTTTTCCAAACAGAAAATACCACAAACTTCACCAAAAACCTGTTAGAACTAACAGACAATACAGTAAATTTACAAGATTGAAAATAAACATACAAAAGTCAATATCATTTCTACACAATAAAACTAAACTATCAGAGGCTGGGGTTGTAGCTCAGTGGTAAAGCCTTGCATGTGTGAGGCACTGGGTTCATTCCTCAGCACCACATAAAAATAAAGAAAGATATTGTGTCTATCTACAACTTAAAAAATATTTTTAAAAATAAATAAATTATCAAAAGTAGATTAGAGAAACAGTCTAGTTTATAATAGCTACAAGAGGAAAATACTCAGGAACATATTCATTGAAGGAAGTGAAAAACCTATATACTGAAAACTATAAAATCTTGATTAAAAAAAAGCGAAGAAACAAATAAAACACAATAAATTAACACAAATAAATCAAGAGATATCATATGCTCTGGATTGGAAAAATTTATGTTCAAAATATGGATCTAAAGCCAAAGGAATCTAAACGTTTAATGCAATCCCCATCATAATACCAATGATGTTCTTCATAGAAATGGAAAGGACAATGCCCAAATTTTTAGTCAGTTTTGCATCACTATCACCAAAATATCCAAAAAGAAAACTTAGATAAGGAAAAGTCTGTCTTGGGTGATGGTTTCATGTTTGGTCAACTCCATAGCTCTGGGCCCAAAGTGAGGCAGAACGTCATGGCAGAAGGGTGTGGTGGAGGAAAGCAGCTCAGAACATGGAAACCAGGAAGCAGAGAAGGCCCCACTTACCAGGGACAAAATATTAACCCCATAGGCATACTCCCAGTGACCTACTTCTTCCAACTATACCCTACCTGCCTATAGTTAGGGCCCAGTTAATCCATTAAGTGGATGAATTCACTGATTAGGTTATACGTCTCTTGATCTAATCTTTTCACCTCTAAACATGCCCACATGATCTCACACATGAGCTTTTGGGGACACCACATACCCAAACCATAACACCAAACTCATATGGATTCATAAAATACCCTGATCGGCCAAGGCAATCATAAGCAAAAAGAACAACACTAGGGGCATCACATTACTGAATTCCAAACTATACAGATCTATAGTAACTCATGGTTCTGGCACACTTTCTTGTACCCTCTTTCATACACACACACACACACACACACACACACACACACACACATTGACCAATGGAACAGAATCAAAAAGCCAGAAATAAACTCATTCATCTATCATCAAGTGATTTTTCACAAAGGTGCCAAAAATACTCAAGGGTGAAGGACAATTTCTTCAAGGAATTTCTGGGAAAAATTAGATATTCCAATGCATACAAAGATTCAGCTACAGTCTAGAAACTATAAAACTATTAGAGAAGAAAAATAAGGGGAAAACTATGAAACATTGGTCCAAGTAATTTTTTAAATTTGATCCCAAAAGCACAGATTACAAAATAAAAAATAAACAAATGGGAATACATCAAACTAAACCCTCTGTACAGCCAATAAAAGAACCAATAGTGTAACCAGTGTAACCCCACATCATGTACAACCACAAATATGGGAACTTATATTCCATGTGTGTATAATATGTCAAAATATATTCTATTGTCACATATAACTAAAAAAGAACAAATAATTTAAAAAAAAACCAATAGCATGCAGAAACAACCTATGAATTGAAAGAAAAAAATATTTACAAGCCATACATCCACTAAGGGGTTAATAAGCAAAATATATAAGAAGCTCAAACAATTCAATAGCTAGGGATAAAACCAATTAAATAAAAAGGGCAAGGGACATAAATAGACATTTCTCAAGAGAAAATGTAAAATTGACCAATAGCTATATGGAAAATGCTCAACATCACTTGTTCATTAGGGAAATGTGAATTATAGTCACAATGAGATATCACCTCATACATGTCAGAATGGCTATTATCAAAAAGCAAAAAATAACATGTATTAGCCAGGATATAGAGGAACAGGAAACTTGCACTCTGCCAGTAGAAATGCAAATTAGTTCATCTGTATGGAAAAAAAAATATATATATATACATATATATATATATATTCCTTAAAAACTAAAACTAGAATTATCCTTTGATCCACCAATCCCACTTATTTGCCCCAAGATTTATGATCAGTTTATAAAAGAGATTTCTGCACCTATATATCTGTAATATAAAGTAGAGGATTGCATAGCTAAGATAGTAAATTTCAAATGTTCTCACCAAAAATATATTAAAGTTTTTTTACCTGACAGATATGTTAACTAACTTATTTAATTTTTCTACATTATAATCATAAATATAATGTCACTTTGGACACAATAGATAACTTATATAATCATGAAATATCAATTTACAACAAAACAAGACTATATCAAAATTTTTTTAAAAAATTAGTATGATGGTGAATAATCTATTCTTCCAAGAGGCTTTCTTCAGAGCAGAAATTGATAAAAATAAAAAATACAAAATCTGTGATTATTAGTACAACTACTGTGAAAATCATTATAAAGGTTCCTAAAAAAATTGGGCATGGAACCACCAGATGACCCAGTATATCACTCCTCAGTATCTATCCTAAAGAATTAAAGTCAGCATACCATAGTGATACATGCACACCCATGTTTATAGCAGCACAGTTCACGATAGCCAAACTATGGAACCAATCTAGGTGCCCATCATTGGACAAATGGATAAAGAAAATGTGGTATATATATACTCAATAGAGTCTTATTCAGCCATAAAGAAAAATGAAATTATGTCATTTGCAGGAAAATGAATGGAACTAGAGATCATTATGTTAAGTGAATAAGCCAAACTCAGAAGGTCAAGGGTGGTATGTTTTCTCTAATATGATGAAGCTAAAGGAGAAAATGGAAAAGAAAGGTGAGGGCAGATCTTCTGAAAATTAAAGAAAGATCAGTAAAGGAAAGGGACTAAGGGGTGAGGGACAGGGAGGGATGGAGGAAGTGTTGGGGAGTGATACTGACCAAATTATATTGTGTGCATGTGTGAATGTGGGACAACAAATACCATCATTATGTACAACTACAATGCACCAATTAAAAAATGTAGACTAAAAGAAAAGATCCAGAACAAAAATAATAAAATAAAATTTCAAAATCACTCTTAAAACATGGTTGTAATAAAAAATAAACTTTCTTAAATGTGGAAATTTTTGAATTAAAAAACTAGAAAATACAGGGCTGGGGTTGTGGCTCAGTGGCAGAGCACTTGCCTAGCATGTGCAAGGCACTGGGTTCAATTCTTAGTACCACATATGAATAAAACAAAGGTCCATTAACAACTAAATAAATTTTTAAAAAACTAGAAAATACAAACCAGTGTAGAAAATCAATGACACCATAAGAAAATCTATTAATATGATAAATCTCTATGCATACTGGTCAGAAAGAGAGAGGAAATAAGAATATAGGTAATAAGAGAAGTGATATCACTACAAATTCTACAGATACAAAAAGTATAAGACTATAAAAAACAAACTGAAGCCAATAAAATTTACAACTTAGATGGAATAGACAATTTTCCTTTAAAAACATTAACTGCAGAGGGTTACACAAGAAGAAATCAATAACCTTAGTAGAAATAACTCAAATAATTTAAATTGAAATTAAATTTGATTCCATCTTCCTGACAAAACTTCAAGGTCATATGATGTCACTGATAAAATCTACCACACACATATAGACGTGAAGGAGCCCTAATCAAGGAGATAGCTATTGCGGTTAGCTGAGAGCCATAAAAGATGTTTAAGTTCCACCTGATATTCATACATTATTCAAAGTATCTTTGTATGCCCGTGAACACTGTGTGACGCACCTGTAAGCTCGAGCTGTAAGCACTTGTCCTTGTTAAAGCTAAATGTATATAACCAGGTGAGGTTGGTTAGAGGTGGTCAGAAAGAAGAAGGTTGCTGGTGGTTGGAGTCAGAGTGGTTAGAGTTCGAGAGGTTGATGAAGCCGGAGAGAGAAGAAGAATAAAAGACCTTTTTCATTTTCATCCTGCCTCTGAGTTTTCTCCCGCGGCATCGTAGCTGCAAGCAACAGCATCAGGCAGCTACATAGAAGAAATAAAATCAATTGTCCACAGCCTATCCTAGAAAATAAAAGAAAATGTAGCTTTCTTGTTCACCCTAAGAGACCAGCATCAAATACCAAAACCAGATAAAGACTACAAGAAGGGATGAGGATGTGGATCAGAGGTGGAGCACTGGTCTAGCATGTGCAAGAGCCCAGGTTTGATCCCCAACACCGCAAGTGAAAAAAACAAAATTCACCTGAGCACAGTGCCATATGCCTAGTCCCAGCTAGTTGGAAGCCTGAGGCAGGATCATTCAAACTGGGGAAATAGAACTCCAAACAAAACTGCAGAATATTAAAATCAATAATATCCTTTTTTCTTTTATATCATTTTTTGCTTTATCATCCAATTATTATTTTGATGTTTTTTGGTTTTGGTTTTGTTGTTGTTGTTGTTGTTTTGTATTGGGGATTGAACTCAGGGTCACTCAATCACTGAACCACATCCCCAGCCCTATTTTGTATTTTATTTTGAGACAGGGTCTCGATTAGCATCTTGCTGTTGCTGAGGCTGGCTTTGAACTCCCAATCCTCCTTCCAAGCCACTGGGATTACAGGTGTGTGCCACCACACCCGGCTTGGGTTGTTTTTGTTTGCTTTCTCTCTCCCTTCCCTTCCCTTCCCTTCCCTTCCCTTCCCTTCCCTTCCCTTCCCTTCTCTTCTCTTCTCTCTCTCTCTCTCCCCCGCCCACCTCTCCCTCTCCCTTCCCCTCTCTCCCTCTTTCTCTCCCTCTCCCTCCCGCTCTCTCTCCCCCCCTTAATGACCTTTATTTGCTTCCTTCCTTCTCTTTTGCTTTCTCTCTTTCCACTTGTTCAATATTCTAAACTTTCTTTTGCCTTCCTACCACATTTTCTTTTCTCTTAATGAACTACATTTTAAAACTATATTTTAAAACTACTTGGTGTATATAATTTCTTTCCCTGCAATTCAGTCGTGGTTATTAGTATTGCAGATGTCTTAGTTGACATATGGTGTTCATTTAGATAATATACCTAGTTCATGGCTGTGATTGTTGTTATTGCTGTTATTAAATTCTGACCACACCATGCCTGTTTTATGGTTCTTAGTGTCACAGATGTCATAGTAGGCACCTGGTATTTACTTTAATGCCACATATTCTTCACTACTCTTGTTGCTGTTGTTTATTTCCCTCTTTTCTGTAAGGTCTAGAAATCTGGCTTGACACTATAAGTTCATGGAGTAGATACTCTGATGCTGAGATATACCCCACCCCAGCTAAGAGACAGCACACCTTGCCACACACAACCTAATCTCAGTCAAACTTGAGCAATACTTTAACAAAAGTAATCGGGAAAAACAAAAACCCAAACCAATGATCAGGCCCCAAGCAGAAATGGCATAAAAACAGATCGATGGAATAGAATAGAAGACACAGACACAAACCCACACAGATACATAAATCTTATCCCTGACAAAGGCACCAAAAAATATGTGGGAGGGGCTGCAGAGGTGGCTCAGAGGTAGACCACATGCGAGGCCCTGGGTTCAATTCTCAGCACCACATAAAAATAAATAAACAAATAAATAAAGGTATTGTGTCCCAACTACTTTAAAAAAAAAATGTGGGAAAGAAGACAGCCTTTGAATGGTGCTGGGCAAACTGAATAGCCATACAAATAAGAATGAAACTAGATTGATGGATCCCTTCCCCCTACTCTCTCTCTCTCTCTCTCTCTCTCTCTCTCTCTCTCTCTCCCCCCCTCCCTCCCTCCCTGAACAAAAATCAACTCAAAATGTGTCAAATGCTTGGGAATTAGAACAGAAACTTTGCAACTGGTAGAAGAAAACACAAGGTCAACATTCATACATATAGACATAGTCAATGACTTCCTCAATAGGACCCCTAAAGTTCAGGAAATAATACCAAGATTTCATAAATGAGATGGGATCAAATTGAAAGGCATCTGAAGAGCAAAGAAAACAACTAAGAAAATGAAAAGAGAGCCTACAGAATGGGAGAAAATCTGTGCCAGCTATTCTTCCAACACAGAATTAATATCTAAAATAAAGAATTCAAGCAACTTAACACCAAACAATCCAATCAACAAATGGGCAAAAGAACTAAACAGACACCTCTCAAAAGGAGAAATACAACAAATATATGAATTCGGCCAACAAATATATGAAACAATGTTCAACAACTTTAACCATAAGGGAAATGCAAACTACACTAATAGTGAGGCCTGAAGGAACTTAGGAAGACCCTGTCGTAAAATAAAAAATAAAAAGAAGGTGCTACAGGCTAGATCTGGAATGCCCCCCAAAGGCCCGTGTTTTGAGGACTGGTCCCCAGTGTGGCACCACTTGAGGTGGTGAAAACTCAGGAGTGGGGCCCACTGAGAGGTCTTTGTGTCTTGGAGCATATGCCCTTGAAGAGGATGGTTGGACCCCAGCCTTCCTTTCCTTTCTTTCACCGCCAGTGGCCACGAGGTAAACAGCTCTGTATTACCATGTGCTCCCCACATAATGTGCTTCCTTACCACAGGCCCAGAAGCAATGGAGCCAACCAATCGTGGACTCAGGAGTCCACAACAAAACTTTCCTACGTTGATTTTCTCAGGTACCTGTTGCCTTAATGAAAGTCTAGCAAGGAAATTCTGGCCCAGGGATCCAGCTCCCCTCTGCCCTGCTTTTGCAGGCTTGAGGCCTCCACAGAGCTGGGAGTACAGGAGACTGGGCTGCAGGCCCACTGAGGTGACAGAAGCACCTCTGCTTCAGGGACACCATTATCATGATAACCCACCCCCTACTGATTATGGGGGTTTTGTTTGAGCTGCTGGGGTTTTTAGTTTCTCCCGACCTGGGTTTAGCTTCTTCCGGCCAGCGGAGAAGGCTAGGGGAAAAACACGCCCCAGCGGAGGCGTGATCAAGAATGGTAGAAGCCAGCTGGAGGCCCACACCAGCCCTCACGATGGAAGACAATCAGAGACACACCAGGGAGCCCGGTCAGAGCTGGGACTCGTTTATTGAAGATGACTGACGGCGTTTATAGAAGACATAGGCCAATCAGCAAAAAGATCATAGGAATACATAAGGAGTATGGGCGGATTACATTGGCGGAGCCACTGGCCTATCCTTGGGGTGGTTTCAGTTCTCATCTTACATCAGGGGAAGGCCTCCTGATTAGGCCAAGTTCCCTCTCAGGGAGTGGGAGGCAACCAGAGAGTTAAGTTTTTCTATTCATTTGGCCGATGTGTTCTTAAGTCCCCAACACTGATGAGGGAAGAATTGGTGAAACCCCAACTGTGGGGCCAGCTGGGGTCAGTTTCTCCACTTTCTGGCAATAGTTTCAGGACAGCATGATTCTATTTCCTGGGCTGGTGTCTGCTTGGAAGGGACTTGTCACTACTTTGATATCTGAGCAGAAGGTGCAAGAGTGATGATTCCCTGAAGGCCTGTTGTCACTGAGCTTCCTGAAAATGATGGCCAGCTTTAGTGGGTCCCATTACAATGCCCACCAGGTGTCCCACTTGCTGGGAACTGAAAGGTCTCCTGTGACTCAGGACTTCTAATGTCTGTGTCTAGAAAACTGGGAACATTTCAGGACAACCAGTGTGAGTTGTCATATATGTGCAGGAGAGACTCGATGCCATGTTCCCAAACATGGCTGAATTGCTATTTGAGAATTTCACTTGCTTTTTATTTACATTCATGAATGCACACACACATAAACATAAAAATCTTTAAACATATAAAAGCTTTCATACATCTATCTTTCAATACTTATGTAAAACCACATATTTATGTATTTTATAAATAAATGCATACATGTCTATTATATATTTACGTGATTGAATAATCATAGAATCGTACATATAACTAAGTATAAACAAAATTCTTTTTGGCTTAATATGTTTCATATTTTATAGACATCTCTAGATAATGGGTGACCACACTGAACTCAGGGCTGGTTCAGGAAGTTGTAGGGCACCACCTTTGGGTAGACAGCAAGGGTGCCTGGGTGCTTCAGTTGATAGGGCATAGAATAGAGAAAAGCCCCTTCAAAAGGCTCAGGCTATTATGGTCCTATAACTTGCATCTCCTTGCCTGGTCTTGTCAAGAGCAGAAAGTCATGCCTAATTTTATACACCTAAAACCACAGTCTTCCACTCTTTTAAAATAGCATTATTTCACTTTGACATCAGTAGGATAAAGATATATTCTCATTAAACCCTAAAAATATGTCAGAGAATATGATCCTGCTACAAGGTCTGTTGAACGTGGAAGAAGATAGAATAGCCAATGAATAATAAATAATCCATCCATAATAGAATTGAAGTGAGACATCAGGTGTTGAACATTTATAGCTATGCATTTACCAAAATTATGAACTCTTTTTTCTTTTAATTTTTTTAAGTTGTAGATGAATATCTTTATTTATTTTTTATGTGGTGCTGAGGATCAAACCCAGTGCTTCACGTGTGTAAGGCAAGTGCTCTACTGCTGAGCTGCAAATCCAGCCCCCAAAATTATGAACTCTTACATTGGTCAAGATTTTTCAAGTCTAAATGATTGAATCCCAATTTAAACTGCCTAGACATGCTGTTTCATTACACAATGTTTTGGAAATACATGCTCCAATAAACAAAATAAGTCATTCTGCAGTTTGGATGACTGTCTCTTAAAGATCTAGTGTTAATGGGTTGGTCCCATGGTGATGCAATTAGGAGGTGATAGAACCTTAGAGAGGTGGGGGGTAGTTCAAGGAAGGTCTTTAGGTCATTGGGGTATGTACTTTTAGGGCATTATGGAACACCAGCCCCTTCACATCTTGCTTTTTGCATCCAAGATCATGAGGTGCATGGTTTACCCTACTCAAGATTTCCATAATGTGCCACTCACGCCAGAGATACAAAGTGATGGGACCACTCAATCTGAGACCAAAAACTTTAGATCCAGTAGCCAAAAACAAACCTTTTCTCTAAATAAGTTAATTGCCTTGGGTATTTCATGATAGTAACATGAAGCAGACTAATACAAGTTGTACAAAAATCACAGAGGAAATTATTTGCAGAGGCAGAATCTCAAAAAATCATAAGATAAATTAGAAATATAACTAAATACAACATAAATGAAGAAAATCCAAAGATGCACTTTACCAATAATCACTAAAAAATTGAAATAGAAATTGCCTGGGGAAAATAGTTTCAAAGATAGCAAAATGCCTGGGAATATATTTTAAGAAGAAAGAAAAATGCTTACATAAATGAAATATGAATTTTTGCTAAGGGGCATAAATAATATATATATATATGATTACATACATACATATATATATACATATATCTGAATAAATGAAATGTGTTACATGACCCTAAATGGGAGGACAAAGGCAAAAATCAAAACATGTTAATCATTATTAAACTAGAAAAATATTTCATGTAATATTTCAAAGACAGTCCCTAATGGTTTGTTTTTATTTCTAGAATGAAACAAAACAATTCTCAGTTTTATGAAGTAGAATATGTTAGGAGAATCACCAACAAAATTTAGAAATAAATATAATGACTATAAGGATTGACTTAGAGATATTAAAACTTACTAAAAAGCTACTTAATCAAAACATGGTATCACACATGAATAGATAAATAAGTCTGAAGAACAAAACAGAGTTCAGAAGCAGATACAAAGAACATAGAAAAGTAAATCTTTAAGGGCATTTCAATTCCATAGATAAAGAATGGAATTATTCTAAAAGTTGTGGGACATGGACTATACTTTGAGAAAATAATTAAAATTAGGTCCTTATTCTGTATGAATTAAAGATCTCTCTGAAAAAAATGTCATCAATATTAGAGGATTTTGTTGTTTATATATGCTAGACCTGGAAACATGTAAGCAAGTTGAAATCAGAAACCAGTAAATGAAAGTAAAACAATTTACTTAAAGTGAAAATACTGGTGTCTGGGGCTGTAGCTCAGTGGCAGAGCTCTTGCCTAACACTTGTGAAGCACTGGGTTTGATCCTTAGCACGACATAAAAATAATCAAATAAAATAAAGGCATGTTGTCCATTTACTACAACAAAATAATTTTTTAAAAGTGAAAATACTGTATGACAAAAGATGAAGAACCAGGGAATTGAACTCACAATCCTCCTGCCTTAGCCTCCCAAGTGCTGGGATTACAGGCGTGCGCCACCGCGCCCAGCTCAAATGAAAATATTTTGCATGATATATATTTGTTTATATTCTTAATAGAGAAGAACTTCATAGCAATTCATTATAAAAAAGCAAAAAGCCCTGTTTAAAAGTATAAACAAATGTGAATATGTAATTTACAAGTGAGGATATGCAAATGGCAATATATCTATGAAAATAGAATGTAAAAAGTGCAGGAGATACACATAGTATTTTGTCCAGAAAAATAGCATATTTTTAAATTATAAATTTGTTAAAGTTAACAAACTTTAAAAGTTTGACATCTGGTGCTGGAAAAGGTATGGCAAAACTACAACTACAGCTCGGGTATACATATGTGACATATGCATACCATCAAACTCAGCAACTCTATGCCTATGGTGCTGGCCTCCTGAGATAAAAGCAAGAACACGGAAATATTTGAAGGCAAAGAAAATATTTTAAATGCTTACCAAACTTCTGTTCATAAAGTCAAAAAGGAGAAAAGGCTTCATTATCTATCACTATTGGTTAGGTAAAAAAAAAGTAAGGAATATACAAAGTAAAGGTTTTAATGCTATCTATCATCAAAAGAACATGTTACATCCATACGTACTGGCTGATAAACATGTCAAATATTTCTTGGCAAATGAAAAATGCAAACTCAAAAACACTATGTCCAGTCTATTAATGCACATTATTTTTTAAAAGTAGGTATAAATTTTGTGTGAGATATCTCCGTATACATGAAAATTTTCAAGAAATTTAAGAAGATGCAGAAAAAAATACTAGATCACTTTTATTTTTATTTTTTTTAATTTTTTTTTTCAGTTGTAGGTAGACACAACACCTTTATTTTATGTATGTGGTGCTGAGGATTGAACCCAGGGCCTCACACATGTGATACAAGCGTTCTAGCGCTAACCCCAGCCCCTACAGCACTTTTCTATAAGAGAAAACATAATGTCAGGATAAAGGAATGTTTTGCCAGTGTAGGTAGGAAATACTGTTAAAACACGACCTTGATATTATATACAATTATATCAATTGCATATATGCATGGATCATGAGGTTAGAATTACAATGTTTGCAAACCCACAGTTTAAAAAATTTCAAAAATAATTCATGAAACCAGAAAGAAACTCCAAGTATGACACATGTGAATAACAAATCACTGTTGAGAAAAGTTTCTTTTCTTAACATCCAACATCAAATTGTTCTCAATGTGCCAAAGGAGAGACAACATACCTTGGATAGTGGCTTCCCCTGCTGGCAGTTCATTCCACCAATGAAGATCATGTTGGGCATCACAGGTCTGGGATAGTCAAACACAAAGTCAGTTCGTAACAACCAAATAGATATTTGGCTGATGAGATCATTTACTGTGACAGGTGTCTGGAGAATTTCAGAGGCGATTTCCACAGTAGTTTTGAAAAAATAAGGGCAAACTAAACGCTCTTCCAAGTAGGTTAGATGGTTCCTTACTCTCTCCATGAAAGTCATAGCATCTGAGGACATCGAGAAAAATCTGGGAACATAAGACGGAGGACTGGGACACTGTGCACCATCATCAAGAAAATGGCAAAACAAGACCCTGGCGAAGACCACTGATGGAAGTGAAAAGTATTTGGCAATAATTAGGCCACACACATCAAAAGGATCCAGAAACACTGCATCAAAAGAGCTCTCCTTTAAGTATTCCACTAACTTCTGGTCATTAAACAAATTCCTACACCGTGAAAAAGTGATGTCAAAAAATCCTTTGGCTGAACCCATTGTTACACCGTACATACTTGGTTCTGGAGTTTTCCATTGAGTGTCAGTAAAAAAGTTGAATTCACGGTCCAAGTCCTCCATAGTGTAAGAAGTTGAATAAGTCTTCACCGTAAAATTCAATGACTGTCCCAGTTGCCAACTCACCTCTGGCACAACAGCAACCACCTCATGCCCTCTGTGGACAAGTTTCTCCACAACCATGCGTAGGGTAAACCAGTGGCTGCCATCCATGGGCACCACCAGCAGCTTGCCTGCCTCAGCACAGCCAGATGCCAGCAGCAGACACACACACAGAGGAAGGGTGGCAGGCAAAAGACCAGGAGCCATGGGATAGCTGAGCCCCAGAAATCCTGCTGCTTGGATACTAAACTCACAAAATATAGCAGGCAGAAAAGGTCCAGACACGTAGATACCAGAGCAGTTAGTGTGTATGTATTCTGAATTTGTGAAAATATATTGTGCCCGCTGCCAATGATTTACTCAGAGGAAGCTTGATTAATAAATAACATCTGTTGACCTACGGGGGCTTGTATGTTTTCCAGGTTTAGAATAGCTTATGATCTTTGCCTTGTGGGAACATATGCCCTGTAACACAATGTGACTTTAGTAACAGAATGACTAAGCAATGGGTGGGGACTTGTGTATCTGGAACAATTAAAAGGCAAACCTTAATAATCATTGCATTTTGCAATCTGTCCAAAAGTAAAACTGGGACGTGATGCTATGACGATAAAGTCCCAGACTCTTGGCTCAGAATGAAATGGGACATCCAGCGTCAAAGGAACTCCAAGAAAGTCCTTAGTCCCAACCTGATCCCTGGCAGTGAAATTGTGGTTCATAACTCAATGTGCCATGGACATGCTCTGCTGCTGTCTCTTCTACTTTCAGAAGGAGCCATGCTCCAGTTACAAACCTTCTGAGGCCTCTGAAATGCTGCAGTAGGATAGAGCACCCACTACATTGACCATTCCAGGGATTTGATCCTATGTGGCTACCATCTATGGTAACTCACTTTCTCTTGGCACCTCCAGAGCAGTAGGTCATCACCTAGTTAGTGCTTGCCTCAGCATTATGCTGCATGCCTCTGGCTTTCCATATGATTTCATGTACAGCCAGAGATTTAGAGCACTTTTGTGGATCCATGACCTGTGGGCCCTCCTTCAGGGATCTACATGCTGGTCTCCCACACTCTACTGAGCATACTTTGTGCTCACAACATATATTCTTCATGTTCTCACCTTCCTTCCCCAGGACTACATCCTGCACAGAGAAAAGTACACAGCAACAGTTTGTTGCATTGGACTCAACTGCATTAGGCAGTTTTACAAACCTTCACAGGTGAGCAAGTGGCATTTCTCCAGAAATACCACAAGGAGAATCAAGAAAGTGACTCTAAAGCCAAGCTAGGGGCATCACCCTTGTTAGGAACTCACAGTGGTTCCTTCAAGACCCTAAATGTTACTAGACGCTGGCTGCATCACCATTTGTTTTGGCAACTGGGGCACATGCACATCATTGTCTTTGGAAAATCAAAAGGAGGAGAATGACAACAGCAATATGACACAATCTGGAGTCTCAGAATACCCCTCCACACAGAAAGCTCAGCGAACAATTGTCCTCAGACCATGACATATTTAGAAATTCCAACACTTGGGCACAAGCCTGAGGCCACCCAACCAGTCCCCAAAACTGATTCACATTTGGCTTGGAAGGGGAGGAAGAACATCTCACTCTGACAGCACCAACACACCTCCTTCCCCAGATGTCCACACCACCACACAGGGTGCTTCCCCTGGAACATCCCTCCACAGAAGGAAAGGAGACACGCTGGCCATCATCCTGCCACCCTAGCATTCCATGATCCCTCCGAGAAACCCACTCCATTCTCACCTCAAAGGCAAACCTGGTGGAAAAGGCAGTTTGACCACCCAAGGTCTGGTAAAAACAAAGAAAGGAGGCAGTGATCCTAGTGACCAGCGTGTGCACCTGGGTGGGCCTTCAGTGTTGCTGTCAGCTAAGATGCTTGAACACTGAGACAGGCTAACCTCAGACCAGCAGAGCTGGCTGCCATAAAAAGCCCAGTGGGAAGTTCAACCTACCTTCTGTCCCAGATGGTTTCTTTCCTGCCCAGATCAATGCCCACCACATTCATCTCCCACTTTCTGGATTCCAAATTGTCAAAGGGATTATAATGCCTTGAATTAGAAAGTCAAACAGTAGCCCTGCTCAGCAAAAATCAGGGCCAATGACAGCCCTCTCATAGAGGGCTTGAGAGAAGTGTAGAGTTAGACCTGCTACACCTCCATTTCATTCAGCCACAAGGTCCTCAAGGCTCCACTCTCAAACAGAAGCTTTTCTGAATTGTGCATTTACAATGAACATAGCCTCAGGTCATACCTTTCCCAAGAAAGGACTCTGAATAACCTCAGAACCCAGGCTGTACCCTCTGCCCAACACCAGACCCCAAAGATTAGAATGGCCTGGCCAGGTTATATATTATGTAATCATCCTCACCAGAAGCCACTGCAGTACTCAGCCAGGAGCCCCACTTGAGAGCACAGTCCAGATAACTGTTTCAAGAGGGAGTGGAGCTCAGGCAGCTACCACACCTAATGCCAGAACAAAGGCCCGTGGCTCACATGACTGAAGAGTGAACAACAGGCCTGCCTGCCTATCGTGGTAACCAGCTCGCCCTTCTAAAGTCACAGTGTAGGGAGCCAGTTTAACATGACCACAGCCATCTTCATTCATAACCTGACCCGATGAGTAAAGCTAGCCAGTCCCTACATAGTTACATCACATGCCGAGGAAAACAAAACCATTAAGGTGTCATTGGAGTGGGTCTTAGAAGAATATAGTGTTGCCAGTGCCAGGAATGTGCCTTACATCTTTGATGCTAGCTCAATAACACCTGGGGCATTCTTGCTTGGGTTAAGGCCACCTTTGTTAAGTCTCCTTCCTGGAAATGAATTTGCAGGGAGCTACTGGTCTACCTGCTTCCTTTGACCAACAATTTGTCCAAAATTCCCCCATAAGATTTGACACTGCAATTCTGTATCTCCATTGTACTTTTTGGTCACTTCACAACTTCTGCTTATGGCTGATATTTATTTATGTTGGATAATCCCAGAATACCTAGGATAGACTAAATGGCAAATGAAGAACTATGCCTGCAAAAGAACCCCAGTGAAGGTCAGAACAGACAGTTGTACCCTGAAATGCACACACACAAAAGTGAAATAAAAAATTTTTTTGAATAAGTGAATCATGACAACTCCAAAAAAAAACTAATAAAGTTGCAATAACTGAACTATGTAAATGAACCACTAGATCATGGCTAAAAACGAATTCAGAATAACATTCAGAGAAGTCAGCAAACTATAAAGTCAAATGGGTAGAACTTCTTGTAGAATTTGGGAAACAAATGAATAAAATAAGAAGTTGCAAAATATTTAACACTTAAAAAAAACAGAATTCCAACAAGATAAGGTATTCTACACAATGAAAATTAAGTAAAACTAGAGGTAGCTATGTTTATCAAACAAAATTGACTTTAAGCGAATAATTGTAGAGGAGGCTCAAGTGGGCAGGACAGAGATGCCAGCACTAGTTTGTTCCTCCACAGATACCCCTCTGCATGGGGGATTTAGAGGTCTTCTACAATACCAGACTCTTGATATCACCATTATTGCCAAAGAGATTCAACACCATGTTCCCAAACACAGGTAACAAGGAAAATAGGCAGTTGATGGTGGACTGTCGGGAGCTGCCACATAGGAGCTGAGTAGTCCCTAGCTTTGAGCGATGGAAATGTGGAGACTGGTTTCTGCTGCCCTGGAAGCAGGTGGATCCCCATCTCCTCTCAGCAGGGAGTGAAGCAATGGGTGTGGGCATTACCCAGTGGGAGTGGGCTGTCTTCTTGTTCCTTTGTAATACTACCCCTTACCTTTTTTGGATGGAATGTTCTAGCAAACAACTCCCCTCAATAAATACCATGCTTTCAGGCATGCTCTCTCTTTCCAATGGATCCCTAAGGTCAAGAGCCTTCCTGCATTTTGAAAAGGTATTTCTGTGTGATGGCGTGCCTTCTTCACGTGTTTTCTTAGTTATTGATGTAGCTCAGTTATTGATGTAGCTCAGTTCTTGCGTGTTTTCTCAGTTATTGATGTAGGCAGATTTGTGAACCCAGCATAGGTTGCCAGCCTGGCTAGCTGGCGATAGTGGACTTAGTCCTGGTGTCTGCTAGCCATTCAGGACATGTGACAGGGTATCTACAAATTTAACCAGGGACACTCATCATGTCTATTCCTAATGAGACAGTGGTCACCCAAACCTTTGCATGGGTCTAAAATGGTGCCACTCCAAGCCAGCTGTCCAGCTCACAGTGCTGGCTGAGTGTTTCCTGCCCACCCACAGGCACCAGGGCACACACTGCAACACAAAACACCCTCACAAAAATAGGTGCTGCCTTGCCACCCAAGCCTATCATCAGGGGTCTTGCTTTTTATGTCCTTGGCAAACTCCTTTACTGAGGATTTCTTTTACTTTTTATAAAATTGTGGCTCCATAATGCTTGGGTTTTTTCCTGATGTTCCTTCACAGCAGATACCTTGAGAAGAACTGTGGTAAATTACTTCCATGATGCTCTTGATACACATTCAGGAACATACATACAAAATCTCACTATCGTCAATGTTCCTTCTCATAAAATAGATGCTGTTAAGACTATGACACCTATTCTTCAGCAATACAAACACTAAATACTTTCCCAATAGACATCTGCCAGTTTTAAACAAAGACAGAAACACACACACTCCATAGCTCTCAGGATGAAAATGTTTACAGTTATACCTGTGCTATACGCAGGCTCTTAATCAAAGGCCCTCTGAGATCTTAATTCTTCTTTGAGAATTGTGCTTCCTGTATATTTATATTTATAAATGTATTTAGTCTCCCAAAGAATAAAAGTGAGAATATATATATATATATATATATATGTATATATATATATATATATATATACAGATAATTGTTTCAAGAGAGAGTGGAGCTCAGGCAGCTACCACACCTGATGCCAGAACAAAGGCCCGTAGCTCACATGACTGATGAGTGAACAACAGGCCTGCCTGCCTATCGTGGTAACCAGCTCGCCCTTCTAGTGTCACAGTGTAGGGAGCCAGTTTAACATGACCACAGCCTCATAACCTGACCCGATGAGTAAAGCTAGCCAGTCCCTACATAGTTACATCACATGCTGAGGAAAACAAAACCATTAAGGTGTCATTGGAGTGGGTCATGGAAGACCATAGTGTTGCCAATGCCAGGAACATGCCTGACATCTTTGATGCTAGATCAATAAAAGATAATATCAAATTTTGCTTCTGGAAAAAGTACCCCAATTCTATCTCTATTCATATTTACTTTCCTTCAATCTTTTTTAGTTGTAAAGTCCAAAGTCATACATATATATATATCCTTTAATACACATATAAAAACAAATGTTTTATTTTTAAATATGAGTGCTATATATAAAACCAAACATATTTGAAACTCTATATGGTTCAATGTCTTATAGGTATTTCTAAATGATGGTGATATAAAATCATATACAGAATCTGTCTTCCTAAAACCCCCTAAGTGATGCAATGAGCCACCCTAACCTCACTGTGGGTTCAGGAAGGTAGAGGGCCCCACCCCAGGGTAGAGGGCAAGAGCACAGGTAGTGCCTCATGGTGATTGGCACAGTGCTGATAGAGGGCATAAGAGAGAAAAGCATGTTGAATGACTCAGCTTGTTAAGATCCTGCAACTTGTATCTCCTTGCTTTGTCTTCCCAAGAGCAGAAAGCCATACCTAGCTTTAACATACCTAAAAGCTTGGTTTCCCAGTCTTCTAGGATGAGCATTAGGTCACATTCCCACAGGTGAAAAGAAGAACCTTCTCACCAAATATCTGCCAGTATAGGAGAGAATGGGACTGTTACAAAGTATACTGAGCAGGCCAGAAGCCAGAACCAGAGATAAAAATGCATAGTCCACCCCAAATAATATGCTGAGATAATATATGAAATGTTCCACCAGAATTTAGCCACCAGGAATTTTCCAAGAACATTAGTTTTGTATTTGTCAAGATTTTTTCAGTTGCAAGATACTGAATGACAATTTAAAGTGCCTGGACCAATGATACACTCACGTGTTTCAATGAAGCAAAATAATGGTGAAAATACCAGCAGAGGGAATAATTTGCAAGTCAAAATTACAAACTAATAAAAAATATAGGAATATAACTAGACATTAAATAGATGCTCAAAAGCTATCCTTTAATTACCAATAAGCAGTTCAAAATAAATAAAAATAGCCCCATACAATGTCTAGAAATATATTCAAGAAGGAGATATAGTGCTTATACAAATAAAATGAAACTTTTTACTGATGGATATTTAAAATACCAATAGACTAAAGAAAGGTTATCACATGGAAGGAAGGGAGGGAGGGAGAGGAAACAAACTGGGGAATGAAATGACCAAATTATGTTATGAGCATGTGTGATTAGGTAACAATAAAGCCCACAATTATATACAGTTAAAATACAACATTCAAAAATCACCTCAAAAACACATTTAAAGTAGGCAGGTTCTAATATAAGCCAATTCAATGAAACAATTTTGTGGTACCAGATACATATTCTTCCAGATGATTGGACAATGCTGATTAGTGAAAATAATTAAATATTAATACCTAATTATGTCTCAAATATAAAGGTCTGAATGAGTAAAAAAGGATACATCTTCCTGAAAAGCAAGGGGGAAAAAAGAGTGCCAATCTTTCTCAAATTAATGAAATTATTTAATTTAATGTAAACACAAATAGTTTGTTTTTATTTTTTGGAGCTTGACAAAAATAATTTAACATTTTATGCAGCAGCATACATAATGATAATCACCTATAAATTTAGAAATACAGATAGTGAAACACACATATTTGAGCTTACTACAGAGCAACTTACTGAGAACACAGTAGTGCCAGATAACTAGATAAGTCACAGGGAAAAAACTGAGAGTGCCGATACAGATGCAAAAAGTATAGAAAATAAAAACGTGTGTGTGGGGGGGGGGGTGGTGTTATGAAGTTCAGTGCAATGTATGAAGAATGGAATTAGGACCAAAAGGAGTTGGGACATCAGACTATCCTTTGAGAAAACAAATAAAATCAGATGTGTGCACTGTGTACTTGAAGGTCTCTTTGCAAAAAGAAAAAAAGTTAGAAACAATAGAAGAGTTGAAAAAATAAAACATGATGTGGAAAATTGTTTCTACATCTCAGGTCAGGAAAAATATAAACAAGTTGAGATCCAGAACTCTTAAAGAAAATCTTTAAAATTTAACTCCCACAAAATGAAAATCCTACATGACAAAAGATAAAGAATAGATCAAGAAAATCTAATCACACCACCTATTTAAAAGTTGGATTGATATTCAAATAGAAGATTAGAAAAATTTATTATAAAAAGACAGAGAGCCATATTAAAAATGACCAACAAATGTGAATATGAAAGAGAAGAAATTCAAATTCCCAACATATCTGTGAAAACATGAAACAAAAACTAAAGCAGTTACACTCAATGTTTTGCCCAGAAAATTGACAAAACCTTAAAGTTATGATATCAGGAGCTGGAGAGGCCATGTAAAAGCAACGGCTCTGATATACTGCTGATCAAAGAGAGGGGTTGCTCAAGACGCTGAAGGTTACTTAAACATAAATGACAATAGCATCTGACCAGCAGTTCTACTCCCAGGAGCTCCTGGATACAAAGAAAACAGCAGGAATATGGACCATGTGAGTGGGAAGAAAACATTCTAGAGTGGTTACTACAATCTTGTTCAAAAAGACAAGAAGCAGAAAAAGTTTAAATATCTATCACTATTGGTTGGTTCAAAACAAAAGTGTTCAAAGCTTTCAATGCAATTACTAAATGAGCACATTAACTTTATAAGTATTGGACTGTGAACATGGCTACAATACATTGCCAAGTGAAAATGCAAGGTAAAGAACTCATGAACACTTTATTATTAGATATTATTTAATAAAATATGTGTAAAGTTTGTCTTAAATACATGAATACTTATACAATAATTTCAAAAAGAGGACAGCATGCATACAAAACTGCTCAGAACCCTTTCCTATAGGATTGGAAAAAAAAAAATGTTTCCCATCCTGTTTCGCAGGGTTTTTCTGTGGCAGTTTTAGAAATAGAGCTTACAAATGACATGAATTCTATCACTGATATGCACATAAACATCAATGAAATCAGCTTTATAAAATTTGCTAACCCACACTTAATGAATAGGCACTAAACCATTGTTAACCCAGGAAGAAATGCCAGATGCAATGGATGTTAACAAATAATCACAGCTCAGTAAGGGATCTTTCTTAACGCCCAAAGCCAGGGTTTTCTCAGTGTGCTAAAGGAGACACAACATACCTTGGGTAGTGGCTTCCTCTGGTGGCAGTTGATTCCACCAATGAAGATCATGTTGGGCATCACAGGTCTGGGATATCCAAAACAAAGTCAGTTCGCAGCAACCAAATGGATACTTGGCTGAAGAGATCATATGGTGTGACAGGTGTTTGGAGAATTTCAGAGGCAGTTTCCAAGGCAGGTTTTAAAAAATCAGGGCAAAATAATTGCTCCCCCAAGTGGTTTATAAGGTTCCCTACTCTCTCCTTGAAAGTCATGGTATCTGAAAACCTCATTAAAAATCTGGGAACATAGGACAGAGGACTGGGGCACTGAGCACCTTCTTCAAGATAATGGCAGAACACTCCCCTGGTGAAGACCACAGATGGGAGTGAAAAGTATTTGGCAATGATTAGGCCACACACATCAAAAGGATCCAGAAACACTGCATCAAAAGAGCTCTCCTTTAAGTATTCCACTAACTTCTTGTCATTAAACAAACTCCTACAATGTGTAAAATGTAGTTCAAAAAAGCCTTTGTATACACCCAATAATGAAGACAATAAACTTTGGTCCGATGTTTTCATTGCAGTCTCAGCAAAAGCTTTAAACTCATGTTCCAAGTCCTCCAGAGTGTAAGAAGTTGAATAAGTCTTTACTGTAAAATTCAATGACTGTCCCAGTTGCCAACTCACCTCTGGCATGACAGCGACCACCTCGTGCCCTCTGTGGATGAGTTTCTCCACAACCGACCGCATGGTAAACCAGTGGCTGCCATCCATGGGCACCACCAGCAGCTTGCCTGCCTCAGCACAGCCAGATGCCAGCAGCAGACACACACACAGAGGAAGGGCGGCAGGTGAAAGTGTGGGATCCATGGGATAGCTGAGCCCCAGCAATCCAGCTGCTTGGATACAAAGCTCACAGACTACTACAGGAGGTGGAAGTACAAGGATTTTATATACAGCAGTAGTCCTGCATTCATAAATTCATAAAAACATTTCTACACTGCCAATGATTTACTCAGATGGACAATGATTAATGAGTGACAGGTGTCAAAATACCTCATAGGTATTCTTTCTAGGGAATAAAACCTTATCATAGTGTCAGGGGAGAATTACATCCCATACAGAAATGTGAGTATAGAAAGAACATAGAGCAATGACTTTGGACTTTACAACTCATAAAGATTGAAGGAAAGTAAATATGAATAGAGATAGAATTGGGGTACTTTTTCCAGAAGCAAAATTTGGTATTATCTTCAAATTGCCAAAGGCTCTTTTCTCAGAAGATATTGGCAACCAGCTTCCAAGGAAACACTGAAGGTCCTCAGTCCTCCTCAGTGGCAGTAGCATTAGTCCCAAACACAACACTGCCCTGGATCAACCTTTCTACATTTCCTGTTCTGTTTAACCCAGGATTCATGCTCCATTTCCAAACCCGCAGAGGCCTCTGAAATGCTGCAATAGAATTCAGAGCCCAGTACATGGACCATTCCAGGTATTTTTTTTTATGGTTATGTTCAGGTATAACTATGGAATTAACATTAAGTTTAACCTTTGAGTTTGGATACATGTATTTGTGTAAATGAACATATATGCATAGACACACACACACACACACACACACACACACATTTGTCAATATGTAGGGTTAGTTTTAGGGTTTGGGTTAGAATTAGAACAGCATTTTTCTTATTTGTTCTTTTTAATTATACATGAGAGTAGAACATATCATAGAGTACAACGTAATTTCTGTGGTTGTACATGATGTGGGATTACACTGGTCAAGTATTCATAGATGAACATAGGGAAGTTATTTCTGATTCATTCTACTGTCTTTTCTAGTCTCATTCCCATCCCCATTCCAGGAATTTGATCCTATGTGGCTACCATCTATGGTAAATCACTTTCTCTTAGTACCTCCAGAGCACTAGGTCATCACCTAGTCAGTGCTTGCCTCAGCATTATGCTGAATGCCTCGGACTTTCCATATGATTTCATGTATAGCCAGAGATTTAGACCTCTGCAGTGGGCCCATGACCCGTGGCCCTCCATCAGGGATCTATGTGCTAGTCTCCTTCACTCTACTGAGCACTCCTTGTGGTCACAGGACAGACACTCTTCATGTTCTCACCCTCCTCCCACAGGACCCACACTATGCCCTGCACAGAGAAAGTACACAAGTACAGTTTGTTGCATTGGACTCAACTGCATTGGGCAGTTTTACATACTTTCACAGGTGAGCACAGTGGCATTACCCCGAAGAGTATTTAGAGAGAGATTCTACAGGCAACCTAGGGGCATCACCCTTGTTAAGGATCACGCCATGGCTCCTTCAGGACCCTAAATGTTACCAGACACTGGCCACAACACCATTCACTTTGATGACTGGGGACACATTCAAAACACTGTCTTTGGAAAACAAAAACGAGGAGAGTGATGTCAGCTGTGAAGCACAATCAGAAACCTGAGGTTCCCCCCTCCACACAGAAAGCTCAATTAGCAACTACCCGCACAGACCAGGACATCTTTTGAAACTCCAACACTTGGGCACAAGCCTGAGCCACCTCCATGCACCACAGGACTGAATGAAGTAAGTAGTAAAGAGAATGAAGTGAGTAATAAAGAGTCTCACTAGGACCATGTCACTCTTTCCCCTTCCTCAAATCGACACAGTGACGTGCAGGAGGGTTCCCCTGTGACCATGGAATCTGCAGTAGGAAAGAGAAACAGAGGTGTTCATTCACCCATCCTAGCATTCCAAGATGCCTCCAGAAAACCCACCCCATTCTCACCTCAAAAGCAACACTACCAGAAGTGGCAGTTAGACTACCCCTGGCCTGGCAGAAACAAAGAAAGGAGGTAGTGATCACACTGACCAGTGTGCGGACCTTGGTGGACCTTCAGTGTTGCTGTCCTTTTTGATACCTGGTCAGAGATATCAGATAACCTCACAGACCAAGCAGATATTGGACAACCTCACAGCCTACCTTAGCAGACTCCATAACACATGTCAGGAGAGTTCAACATAACTTTGGACCTATGCTGTTTTTTCCCCATCCAACTTCAGTGATCACACAATAGTCCCACCCAGACAGCAAGACTCCCACTTGTGCAGATTTCAGAGAAGCAAGTGAAGTGTATCAGTTTGTATAGGAAATCAAACAGCAGCTCCATTCTGTCAAAAGCAGGACCAACAGCCCTACCCAGACAGAGAGACTCCCACCTCTGCACATTTCAGAAAAGCATGGGACCTAGACCTCCTTGACCTAGGAGATCAGACAGTCAATACTGAATAGCCAATCAGCACCCCATGGCTCCAGAATGAAAGGGACACATTCCTGAATTCATATTTATAGGGAGTTTAGTGTCAGGCCCCACCTTTCCCAAGAAGTGACTCTGCCAGACCTCAGAGCCCAGTCTGTAGCCCTGTCCAAATTCAGATCCAAAGACCAGGCTGGGCAAGGAGATTAAAAAGGCAGGTGAGTAAAGAGGACCTGCTGGCTGCTCCTGGAGAGCGAATTAAATCAAGAGTTGTGCATCTGCACAATGAGATGGAGGACTAGAGGGAAGGCACTGAAGTCCAACTCAGAGAGACGGTGACCAGGGAAGCACAAGAATGGTGGGATCTTAGAGTTAGAGAAAGAAAGAGAGATTCCAGTAGCACAAGGTGGCTGGCTGTTGGGTCAGGAGTGCAGCTCCCATCCAGAGAGCTGAGAAAAGGAATCATAAAGATTTCAAGAAATTCAAACTACACTTTCAGGCAAATAAGCAGTTCCCACAGGAAGGAGATTTCAATGCAGCATGGCTGAAGAGGACACCTGCAATTCCAGGCACTTCCCTCTGTATTCTGTGAGAACTGGGAAGAGGAATCATCTTGAAAGGTTCATCACTGTCTAAGCTGTCTGGGTGGAAGAGCAGAAATCCCTGCACACTCACTTTTGTTTTCATTTTCATTGCTTTCTCTCTCGTTTTTAAATTTGGTACACACATTGAAGGGCAAAAACCACACCAGAGACAACCAAGTATCCAACAGATTTATTCACCAGCCTTTATGGCTGGTTGGAGATAGAACAAGTATGAGGAGAGAGGAGTCAGGGAGAGGGGAGTGTGCGAGCTCTGAACGGAAGGTGGAAGGTGGGTGCCTGGTCATGCTGGCTGTGGTCTCTGGAGCTGTGGACTAAGGCAGCTGCTGTCAGGCTAGAGGCTGGAGCTGTTAGCTGGGGCACCTGCCATTGGGCTGGAGACAGTGGGTCTAGAGCTGTAGCAGTGGCTGCCTCTTTTCAGCAGGGAGGAGCTGTTGTGTCTGAGCTCAGGGCAGGCAGGAGCTTTAAGTAGGGATTTCTGGTGGGGGGTGTACCAGAGTGACCTTTAACGCTATTGGCTCTTTTCCCAGGGAACAGAGTGACCATTAAGTCGATTGGCTCCTGCCTGGGGAACAGAGTGACCTTTAAGCCAATTGGCTCCTGCCCAGGGAAAATGAAACCAAGTTGCTTCTCATGGAAATTTCCATGGGGGAGGTGGGCCCTCAGCCCAAACCTATCTATCACACATACCAAAATTCATCCCAGGATCAGGAGCCAGACTGTGACAGCAACATGCTGAGAACTCTAGACTGCCACAGGCTAATGGCAGGAACTTCAGAACTCTGGTTGGAATCCACGTGGGCCCACACACACAAGCTGCAATCTGGCACACCTTAAACTGTCTGGATCTCAAGACACAGGATTGGCTGTGGGACTTTCTGTGTACCTTGGCTATTTAAAAAGGTGGGGGCGAGATAAGCAGGGCTACAGTCACTCAGGTGTTCCCTTGAGCCCTCCTAAGAGCTGCTAGGTGCCCATGCATAGACATACTGAAGCTGCACAGGTTTGTGCCAGATGTGGGTGAGTCCAGGTCTGTGTGCAACAGCGCCAGAACCTGATATTTGACAGAAGAAGACCTAGCTAGACAAGTCAAGAACTAAATATACAGCAGAGAGGTTTGGAGCTGCTGCTGCCTCTGTGCCCAGAGATACACGGGTTACACAGCTAAGGTTTGAGTATCCACTATCCCTCTCAATACCTGCTGTAATCCAGAGCTGGAAGGCTCAGCAAGAAAACCCTCCATCAAATACCTCAAAAAGGACTAACTTCAGATTCTTTGAAGCTAGTTTTTTTTTTCTTATTTCACCAGTATTATCGTCTGTATTGATTTGATAGAACTCCCCTCACTATTTGATATTGCACTCCTTAGTTCAAGTTTATACATGGTTTTCTTTAACATAATGTACTAATTGCAAGTATGTGCTCTACTATTCTTCTCCCTCTTTGTTATATTCTCTTCCTCTCTCTCTCTTTTTTTTAATGTTATTTGTTGTTTGTTTTTTGTTTTGTTTTGCCACTGGGAATTAAACCTAAGGGCACTAAACCACTGACCGATATCCCAGACATTTTTTTTCTTGTTTTTTATTTTGAATCAGGGTCTTTATAAGTTGCTTAGGGTCTTTCTAAGTTGATAAGGCTGGCTTTGAAGTAACCATCCTCCTGCCTCAGCTTCCCAAGCTGCTGGGATTACAGACATGTACCATGATGCCCAACTCTTTATTTCTCTTCTTAATTTTCCTTCTTCTATCTCCCTTTTCTCACCCTCCCTGTTTTTCATTTGTTTGATTTGTACGTTTTAGGGTTTTTTTAGAGCACTATAGTTATGCATAATATTGGGGTTCAATGTGACATAATCTTACAAACATGGAATGTCATTTGCTTAATTTCAGCCTCAGAACTCCCCTTTCCCTCCCAGCCTCCCTTCCCCTGTTCTCCTTTTATTCTGCTGCTCCTCCATCCTCCTCACTCTTTATTCTTTTTCTTTTAATGCCTCTTCCTTCTCTTTTATTTTCATGCCTTAAATAGTACAATATAAATTTTACTTTACTTGAAACTAATTTCTAGCCTATCATAGTGTATTATACACTTTTCCCGCTTTTGTACTACTGGAGGTGTATAGGACATTTTTAGTAAGTTTTTTTTTTTCACAGAATTAGTATATTCTCCCTCAAGGAGTCACAGTTATATGTGATTACCATCTCCTCTCAAAGCAGTGTTCGGGATTGGTCAAACACTGTGAGCATGCTAAGTGGGTCCTCTGACATAGAAATATGCTGCTGACTCCAGACACACAGTAAAGAGAAAGCACCTAAGTCTCTCCAATGGATTAGATCAAGTAGAAGATAGAATCTCAGAGCTTGCCGTAAAGGGCCAATCATGAACATATGAACAGTATTAAAGAAAAAATAAGAAATTTATATTAGAATATACAACATTGAGACACCAAACATAAGACTCACTGGCATTGAGGAAGGAGTAGAGATACAGGCTAATGGCATTGAGAACCTATTCAGTGACATAACAGCAGAAAAATTTCCAAACCTTGGAAACAACATAGACATCCAGATACTAGAAGCATTTAAAACCCAAATAGAGCAGGCTGGGGTTGCAGCTCATGGGTAGAGCACTTGTCTAGCATGTGCAAAGCACTGGGTTCGATTCTCAGCACCACATATAATTAAATAAAATAAAAGTTCCATTGACAACTAAAAGAAATTAAAAATAAAAAAAAAAACTAAATAGATAAAACCTGGAAAGAACCTCTCTGCAACACATTATAACTAAAATTTCAAAAATCCAGATCAAAACAAAAATACTAAGTCTACAAGAGACAGACACCAATCAGATCACAGAGAGAAATCAGTCAAAATAACCTCATATTTCTCAGCAGAAACCCTAAAGCCCAGGAGGGTTTGGAGGAATGCACTTCAAGCCCTGAAAGAAAATGACTTCCAATCAAGATTCCTATATCCAGTGAAGTTACTGTTATAGTCTGAATTTAATCAATATATGATATAGGTTATAGACTAGAAATTATAAGTTAATAAAATATTAACTAGTAAAAATAATAGGAGTATAAGATACATGTTATAGAATTAGTAATGTTAAGATACTCCAGTCTGCCCTAGTTATAAGTCAGAAGAAGTAACAATAAGATGATCACTGTAGGACATGAGATTTATGTTGATAGTAATAAGACATAGACAATGTAATGTGATAAGTGTAAGCTCATAAGTCTAATATAGTTACAACTAATTATAGATAAATATAGAGAAAATATAGATGACTAAAACAGTAGCTAGATACAAGAAATAACTATAGACAAGTATAAGTTAGTATAGCCATAGTGACTCCATTTTCTTGGTTCCCATGAAAATTCTGTTACATATAAAATGTTCCTGTGAAAGACCCATGGAAATGAGGACGTAAATCCATACAAATGAGGATGTAGATCCCCATAAATGGGGACGTGGTTTTCTGTTCTTGGTCTGCTACCTGAATTTTTAGCCCCTGTATGCTGCTTGCTTGCTTGCATTTTGCAAGATCTTACAAAATTCCACAGGAAGATCCCTAGAATGTGGTTTTGTTCCCTCTTTTTTCCTTAAACAATCTGACCACAAACAACTTGCAGCTATTTCTCTCAGAGAGCTATTCTCTGTCAGAAGAAGTCCTGGCCAGGTATAATTGACAAATAGATCAAATATCAGAAACAGTCCCTGGCAAGGTCAACTTGGCAAAATAGATCAAATAAAATTCGTATTTGTTTCAATTCAGACATGGGAGTGTTTTCTGAGCCTGTAAGCTCGAGCTGTAAGCACGTGTCCTTGTTAAAGCTATATGTATATAACTGGGTGAGGTTCGTTAGTGTGTGTGGGGGAAGAAGAAGGTGGTGGTTGGAGTTAGAGCATTTGGAGTGATTGCTGGAGCTGGAGAGAGGAGAAGAATAAAAGACCTTTTTTCATTTTCATCCTGCCTCCGAATTTTCCTGTGGCGTTCGCTGCTCCCAAGCGACTTCCGCTTCAGGCAGCGACAGGTGGCAGCCCGTACGGGGAATTCGGCGGCAAGGTAAGAAAAAAGAAAATTTAAAAAGATGAGAGCAAATATAACAAAAAGTCGGTTTATAAAAGCCATGAATGAAATTTTTGATATTGAGAACTCAGAGGATAGTGAGAAAAGTGAACAAGAAAGCATATCCTCTGACTCAGTGGAGACCAGCAAGGAGAGTAGAAATGTAAATTCAAAAGTAAGATCTGCAAAAGCCATCAGAAGCTTAATAAAATTAGCTGAGGAGTATGTACTCTCCTTAGAAACTGAAACTCAGGATACTAGTGAAAGTAATAATAGTAACAAGGAGCCAAACCATGAAAGTACAGTCTCCTCTACTGAGCCGGTTTAGGAATTATGAAGCTAGTAGTGAAGAGGAATCAAAAAGCGATTCGGAGAGCACAGTCTCCAATAAAAAGAACAAAAAGAAAATTAAAAAAGAGAAAAGACCGTCAAATAGAGGAACCACTAGCGCCCTCTGCTCCTTCATGGATAGAATCCCTAACAGAAACAATAAAGAGTATGGATCAGAGTATACGTGCCCTTGAGGTAGAAATTGGCGGCCTTTCAGAGCGCTTATACGCTCTCGAACAACATAGACCGCAGGAGCACCTAGAACTGCCAGTATTTCAAAATGAACAGGGACAAAGATATCACGAGTTCCTAGACTTTAAAACAATAAAGAATTTTAAAGAGGCGGTAATGACCTATGGGCCTCAAGCTCCGTTCACATTAAGTATGATAGAGTCACTTAACACCCTAACCTTAGCCCCCTCAGATTGGAAAAGTCTATGCAGAGCGGTACTAAGTGGGGGACAATACCTAATCTGGAAAACTCAATTCCAGGAACTTTGTTCAGAAATAGCAAAGAGAAATGCTGCAGCAGGTTTCCCTCAACGCAATATAGATATGCTCACAGGGGAGGGTGAGTTCGCCGAACTACAAAATCAGCTACAATACGATCCAGGTGTGTATGCCCAGATACACACTGCAGCTGTGAAAGCCTGGAAGACAATCTCAGGCACAGGGGATCTGCAAGGCAGCCTATCAAAAGTTATACAAGGGCCTAACGAACCTTACGCTGATTTTGTAGATAGGCTCTTAAAAACAACATCTAGAGTTTTTGGAGAAGTCGAGCAAGCTATGCCCCTAGTTATCCAATTAGCATACGAGAACGCTAATAAATATTGCCAGGATGCAATAAGGCCATGGAGAAGTAAAAAAGACTTATCAATTTATATCAGACTGTGCAAAGACATTAACGAGGCTGTTATCACAGGCAACGTAATTGCTGCAGTGATGAAAAATTCCTCCCCTCAAAATTCCCAAAGGATTCAACCTAGAACAGGATATTCCAGACAAAATTATTATAATCAACCAAGATATGCTAAGCAATATCCCCCAAGGGTAATAAAATCAAATTCATACCGTGCTCCAGGCCGATGCCCCAGATGCAAAAAAGGTATACATTGGGCCAATCAATGCCATTCTAGATATGATATATATGGAAATGATTTATCAAGGATTTCAAAAAACGGGGCACGGGGCCCAATGCCCCGGGGCCCACAAATGTACGAGGCACTAGAGGAGGAAGGCCCTCAGATTCAAATGATTCCTCGTCACAGTCCCTCCTACCCATTAACTCCCTTATCAGAGGGACAAGAGGAAGTGCAGGATTAGATCTCTGTTCTACTGCCCGGATGGTCCTGACACCTGAAATGGGGTTCAGCTGATTCCTACGGGAATCAGGGGACCTCTCCCTTCAGGAACTGTGGGACTAATCCTTGGGCGTAGTTCCAAAAGTTTATTAGGCTTTAATGTTATACCAGGGGTTATTGATTCAGATTATAATGGAGAGATTAAAATAATGCTAAGTACACACAGGGGCATCATCTCCGTAAATCAAGGAGACAGAATCGCACAGCTGCTCCTCATTCCCAGTCTCCATAATTCTTTTAAAAGCATGCCACAAAATAGAAATAGCAGAGCATTCGGTTCCACTGGTTCAGGACCTATGGCTTTCTGGGTCCAGGACTGTTCACGGAGGCCTATGTGCAAATTAAAAATTCAAGGTATAGAGATGGAGGGGCTGATTGATACAGGAGCTGACTCTTCCATCATAAATCTACAACAATGGCCTAAGCACTGGCCTCTACAGAAAGCCTCAACCAGTTTAAGAGGCTTGGGATACAGTAATACCCCAGCTCAAAGTGCTGTAATCTTAAATTGGCAAGACAATGAAGGCCATACAGGAACATTCAAACCCTATGTTTTTAAACAGCTTGCCAGTTACCCTATGGGGAAGAGATATTTTACATCAAATGGGGCTACACCTAGCGACCAAGCCTGCAGGTGTTAAGAATAAAAATCCTACTCATAATAAAAAAGGCAAAGGACATTTTTTCTAGGGGCCACTGAGAAAACAATTTTAAAAATACCATGGCTCTCTAATAAGCCAGTTTGGGTCCCTCAGTGGCCCCTATCCAAAGAAAAATTGCAAGCGGGCCCATCAATTAATTAAAGAACAATTAGAAGCAGGACACATAGAGCCTTCCACCTCTCCCTGGAATTCTCCCATATTTGTAATTAAGAAAAAATCAGGTAAATGGAGACTATTACAAGATCTAAGACAAATTAACAAAACAATGCAAATTATGGGCCCTACTCAACCTGGACTTCCTAATCCTGTAGCTATTCCAAAAAACTATTACCTTATAACCCTTGATATAAAGGACTGTTTCTTTTCCATTCCCCTACATCCTCTGGATGCCCCCAGGTTTGCTTTTTCAATTCCTTCTATTAATAATAATGGCCCTGATAAAAGATATCATTGGAAAGTATTGCCGCAGGGAATGGCAAATAGCCCTACACTGTGCCAACTATATGTGGACAGAGCTATACAGCCCATTAAAAACAAATATCAAGACCTTATGTGTCTACACTACATGGACGATGTTTTATTAGCTCACCCTAATCAACAAATCTTATTTAATATATTTAGTGAAATAACAAAAAATCTAAAAAAATATGGATTATATATAGCAGAAGAAAAAGTTCAAAGCAGATCACCTATACTATATTTAGGCTTTAAAATCATGGATACTTTTGTTAAACCCCAAAAAATTCTAATAAGTAAAGAACATTTGACCACCCTCAATGATTTCCAAAAATTACTGGGTGACATTAATTGGCTTCGCCCTACACTAAGCCTCACTACTGGACAAATTAAAACCCTTATTTGACATCCTTCGTGGGAACCCTGACCCATCCTCACCTCGAACATTAACTCCTGAGGCCAGGAGAGCTCTAAAATTAGTAGAACAGGCCATTGAAAGATCCCATTGCGATAGATTTGATTTTGCACAACCACTAATATTGATTATTATTCCTTCACAATATACTCCAACAGGAGTATTTTGGCAACAGGGACCTATATTATGGATACATTTTGCCTGTCTCTCCTAAAAGTACAATTGAGTCTTATACCTCCATGGTGGCTAAACTTATTCTTCAAGGACTTAAAACCTCTACTAAAATATTTGGAATTCATCCCGCTACTATTATTACTCCTTATTCATCGTCACAGGTTGAATATTTGTGCTTCAATGATAATGATTGGGCTGTAGCTAGATGCTCTACTTCTGCAAATTTTGACAATCATATTCCTAAATCTCCTATACTGTCCTTTTGTATCAATCATCCTATCATATTCCCACAGGTAATAAAAAATCAACCCATTCCTAAAGCATTTAATGTATTTACAGATGGATCCTCTAACGGTACTGCTGCAGTAGTCACTCAAAATGAAAAAAATGATTCATATCACTAATCAAAAATCAGCTCAATTAGTGGAACTCGAAGCTATAATAATAGCTCTGGAAAATTTTAAAGAACAGCCTATGAATATTTTTTCAGACAGCCATTATATTGTACATGCTGTCCCAAAATTGGAGCTAGCAGGTCCAATAGCACCACATACTCCAGCTTTTAAATTGTTTTCTCAAATCCAAAATCTCCTATGGCAACGAAAAGAACCTTTATTTATAGGTCACATAAGAGCTCACACTAATCTGCCTGGTCCTCTCCATGAAGGTAATCAAAAAGCTGACGCCCTCACTAAAACAATATTTATATTTACTACAGTACAACAAGCTACTTTATTTCATTCCCAGTTCCACGTTAACAGCACTACCTTAAGACAAAAATTTAAAATCACAAAAGAACAAGCTCGTAGAATTGTAAAAGAATGTCCATCTTGTGTAACACTTTTGCCCAATCCACATTATGGGGTTAACCCACGAGGTTTGATGCCCAATCATTTGTGGCAGATGGATGTCACACATGAGCCAAGTTTTGGAAAATTACGATTTATTCATGTCACCATAGATACATGCTCAGGCATGATTTTTGCTTCTTTACATTCTGGAGAAAAAGTTAAAGATACTATATCTCATTGTCTGCAAGCTTTTGCTGCATTGGGCATCCCCAAAATGCTTAAAACAGATAATGGCCCTGCATATACATCCACATCCTTCAAACAATTTTGTACAAAGTTCAATATTATCCACAAAACAGGTATCGCTTATAATCCTCAGGGACAAGGAATAATTGAAAGAGCAAATCGGACACTTAAAAATATGTTACTAAAGCAAAAAGATGGAAACTGGAAAAATCCTAAGGACAGATTGGCAGTTGCCCTGTTTACCCTAAATTTCTTAACTTTAGATTCTAATGGACATTCGGCTGGAGATAGACACTGGAACCCACACCAACAACATAAACCTTTGGTTTACTGGAAGGATGTTCTCTCAGGTACATGGAAGGGTCCAGACCCAGTATTAATTTGGGGAGAGGATCTGTTTGTGTTTTTCCAAAGCACGAATCCTCTCCAATATGGATACCATCTAGATTGATAAAGCAGGTACAAAGTCAAAGAGATCAAGACGAAGTTATTGAGGAGTCTAGATTGAATAAACAAGTGCAAGGTCAAGAGGACCAAAATGAAGGTATGGAGTGATTCCCTTAAAAGAGTTCTCCATTAAATTTACAACTTAAATTTTATTCTTCCCGGCCGGGACAAGAAGATCTCTCTTCAGTGTATACACAATTGTAATTTTTTTTTCTCTTTTATATATGTCTTTATGTCTGTGCATTTGTCTAAATTTCATGTTAATGTGATGTCACAAATATGTTTATATGTGCGTCTGTCTAGTGTGACGTCACAAATAATTAAGCGCTTAAAAAAAAAAAAAAAAAAAAGGTAGATAGATATAGATCCAAATAACAAATAACGTTAATTCATTTAAGCTTAGAATATTCTAATTTGATAATCGATAGATAGATAAATAGATATTTATATAAGTTCAGAATATTTTTAGATAATCAATTATAATGATAATCAATTTTGATTTATAGTTGTCTCCGGGACTTCTCTTCAGCTGTGAATATGTTTAATGTTGTATAACCTGATATTTTTGGTGTTCCGACAGAGGATCATTTATTTGTTATTGACTTCATTTGTTTAGTAGCTGATTAATTTGAATTATTTCAACAGGTATAGGATTGCTGTGTATATAGAGACTCGAGGATTCCAGCTAACAAATTATTTTTCCAAAATGCCTTTAGCTTTTCTTTATCTTTAATGCAGTAAACACCCTCAGTTTCTCTTTGATTATTTCTGAATGTGATATTTTGCCAGCTTATGTTTGTGGGAGCTTAAGCAGCAATGTGTGTGAGCAGAGATCAACTTTTATTTTCTACTCTAATAATTCTTTTTTTAGTTTGACAGCTCACCTTTTGATCTCAGTGCTGGAATAGCACTGCCTTTCCCTTAATAATGGATGCTTGAGTTTTTAGGTAGCGGGCCCTGAAGATTTGCCGGTAGAAATGTCTAGACATAAAAAAGAAACGGCTGCTGCTACAACTGCAGGGACCGCGGTCGCTGCAAGCATCCCTGCTGCTCAAGCATCAACAACCTCACCAGCAGTGTGGCCTCTGCTCTGCATGCATGGGGCCTCCTGAATCTATGTGTTATAACTTATGGACATTTTGATTTTCCATTATTTTGGGACATTACGGGACAATGCCTTGCGGGTATTTGTCTAAGAGAACTCAGTGCGTTACTTGATGAAACTAAGGGCAGCTGATTCGCTTAAAGAACTTGATACGCTATGGAAACTTGCCTCGTCAGCAGTAGGCTTACCGCCTTAAAGCCGCAGCATCTCCTAAAAATTGGACGGCTGTTAGTCAAGTCACAGTGTAGGGAGCCAGTTTAACATGACCACAGCCATCTTCATTCATAACCTGACCCGATGAGTAAACCTAGCCAGTCCCTGCATGGTTATACTGCATGCCAAGGAAAAACAAAACCATTGCAGTGTCATTAGAGTGGGTCATGGAAGACCATTGTTTTGCCAATGCCAGGAATGTGCCTTACATCTTATATCTTGATGCTAGCTCAATGAAACCTAGTACATTCTTGCTTGGGTGAAGGCCACCTCAGGGATCTACTGGTCTACCTGCTTCCCTCGACCAAGTATTTGTCCATAATTCCCAAAATCTTCAATTTTGGTTCTGTATGACTCTTTTGGTCTCTTGATATTATCTGCCTATGGCTGACGTGTCTTTAAATTGGATGATTCCAGAATACCCAGGTAAATGATGGTCTATGCCTGCATAAGAACCCCAGCAAAGATCTGAACAGGAAGTTAGCTGTACCCTGAGATGCACATACTCCAAAGTTAAACCAAACAATTTTGAATAAGTGAATCATGACAACTCCCAAGAAAACTAATAAAGTTCCAATTATTGATACTAAGAAAATGAAGATGTACAAAACATCTAAAAAGTAATTCAAAATAATTTTTAGAGACATCAGTGAACTACAAGTTATATGCATAGAAATTTTCATACAATTTGGAAACACATTAAAAAGGCAAAAAGTTGCAAAAGAATTCAACCCCGATGCCCAATGAAGTGTTCTGTTATCTGCAGAGACTGGAAACAGGTCAACCCTCAAACCCTGTAAAATCCAATCCCCCGGGCTGGTACTGTGGCTCAGCGGCAGAGCGCTCACCTAGCATGTGCACGGCTCGGGTTCGATCCTCAGCACCAGGTAAAAACAAAGGCATTGTGTACAACTAAAACAAATAAATAAATATTTTTTTAAAAAATCCATTTCCCCACAAGCCATGAGAACCCCACTGCTCTGTTTCCTGACACTAGGGTCTTGAAGGGTAGATTTGAGCTTTGGGAAAGCAACTGCTTAGAAGAAGGCCATTGGCAATGATTTCCACCCATACTGCCTACAGGTCTCTTTGGACTCTTCATGGGAGTGCCCCAATCTGCTGGCCCAAGATTCTGACAGTAAGCAAGTGCCTTTCTTCCTCTCCAAACAACCTTCTGCTATCAAGTCCTTTGGCACACCCCTTTTCTCAAACCATGTTTACGATTATACAGCAAACAAGGTACCAGCACCAGGCAGGAGCTTATGGCAATATAAAGTCAACTGTGGCTCTGGCCCTCATGGAGTTGGAGCAGTAGAACGGGTAAAGACACTCTGCAGAGAAGTGTGAAAGAATGTATTGGTTTTCATTATGATAAGTAGTATGAAAAGGTGCACAAGGCACGATGAGAATCTGTCATTAGAATGTGTAGCCCTCTCTGGGGAGTGTGGAAGGTTTCCAGAAGACATACGATTAGAACCAGAGTCAAAATAACAAGTGAATTTAGGTCAGCTGTGAATGGGAGAAAGGGGCCCACAGAGTGAGCAGCAGATATAACAGCTGCAAAGGAGAGTGGAATATGGTAGTTTGAGAAACCAGAAGGAGGCAGTGTAGCTAGAGCATAAGGAGGGGCACTGATGAGCTAAAGAAGCAGGCACTGTAGCAAGAATCGCCCCTAGGACACCAACCCAGTCAAAAGTGAAAAGTCACAGCATTTTAAAAATTTAATTCATTTTTTTAAGGTGATCAGGCACACTTTATTTAAGGAGAACATGGTGATAAATCAGGGACCACTGCAATAGGGTCCTACAGTGGGGGGGTGTGGGGAGATCTCAACTCCCTCTTTTTTTTTTTTTTTTTTGGTCTCCTTTGTGTATGTTTGAAAACTCTACCAAATGTTAAAAAAAATAATCTTGGTGAGAGGCCCTGGGATAACACACAAGTAGCTAGACTTGAAATTGGATTTTGGCATGGAACTAAAATCTGAGAGAAATGGCATGAGCACTCATCTTTTACTACTGTGTAACTGCATTTAAGTCCCAATTTTCCAGAGCTAAAACTACCCTGAATTATATAGATTGAAACTGATTTCCTCCTAATGGGACCGCATAGCACTAGAACTCACCAATAATTCCAAAATACTGGGAGCAATTGCTTTTTTTTCCCACCATTAAAACACTTTTAACATTCTCCCAAATGATGAAATGTATCTTGTTAAAGAAGTCAATGAAATTCTTGGTTATAATTCCTCTGGATAGACTGATGGAATTTTTTACAGGACACCATTATTAAAATCCCCTATGCAGGACCTGAGATGCACAAACATGTGCCCTTGAAGCACATGCACACATACACAAACAATTACACACACTGACATCGAGTGTGCTTCTTGACAAGTAGATGCAACTCAGACTATGACTCCTGTTCTCCAGCAACCCAAACACTGGTTTTCAAGAGATAGCCTGCCTGTCTGACGCAAAGATAAATAAGTACATATGGTTCATAGCTCTTTAGATGAAAATTAACATCTATAGTCATGCTATATCCAGGCTCTGAGTCATAGGGCCCTATGAGATCTTAATTTCTCTTTGAGAATTGTGCTTACTTTGTATTTATAAATGTATCTAGTTCCCAATCTATACAAGTTTGCATCCATATATATGCATTAGTACACTAGAAAACCAAATGTTTTATTTTTAAAATATGAGTGCTATATATAAAACCAAACATATTTGAAACTCTATATGGTTCAATGTCTTATAGGCATTTCTAAATGATGGTGATATAAAATCATATACAGAGTCTGTCTTCCTAAAACCCTCTAGGTGATGCAATGAGCCACCCTGATCTCACTGTGGGTTCAGGAAGGTACAGGGCCCCACCCCAGGGTAGAGGGCAAGAGCACAGGTAGTGCCTCATGGTGATTGGCACAGTGCTGATAGAGGGCATAAGGGAGAAAAACCTGTTGAATGACTCAGCTTGTTAAGATCCTGCAACTTGTAACTCATTGCTTGGTCTTCCCAAGAGCAGAAAGCCATACCTAGCTTTAACATGCCTAAAAGCTTGGTTTCCCAGGCTTCTAGGGTGAACATTAGGTCACATTCCTACAGGTGAAAAGAAGAACCTCTCACCAAATACCTGCCAGTGTGGGAAGAATGGGACTCTGTTACAAAGTTACTGAACAGGCCAGAAACCAGAACCACAGATAAAAATGCATAGTTCATCCCTAATAATAAGCCAAGATAATATATGAAATGTTCCACCAGAAATTACCACAATGCATTTTCCAAGAAGATTAGTTTTGTACTTGTCAAGATTTTTTCAGTTGCAGTTAACTGAATACCAATTTAAAGTGCTTGGACCAGAAATACATTCAATAAAGCAAAATAAGTGGTGAAAATACCAGCAGAGGGAATGACTTGCAGATGCTATTACATACCAAATCAATCTTGCAAACTAAGAAAAATATAGGAATGTAACTAGATATTAAATGAATGCACAAAAGCTGTCCTTTACCAATAACCACCAGTTCAAAAAAAATTGCTCTGTGCACAAACAATAAAATGCCCAGAAATATATTTTAAGAGGGGGATAAAATGATTAAACAAATAAAATGAAACTTTTTGTGATGGACATCTAAAATATCAATAGAGTAATGCAAGGGTACTGAGGGAGGAAGGGAGGGAGGGAAAGGAAATGAACTGGGGAATGAAACTACCAAATTATGTTATAATCATGTGTGATTATAAAAATAAAACCCACAATTATATACTGTTTTAATGTACCAATAAAATATCACCTCAAGCCAGGCGCGGTGGCGCATGCCTGTAATCCCAGCACTTTGGGAGGCTGAGGCAGGAGGATCGCGAGTTCAAAGCCAGCCTCTGCAATGGCGAGGCACTTAGCAACTCAGTAAGACCCTGTCTCTAATAAAATACAAAAAAAAGGGCTGAGGATGTGGCCTGGTGGTCGAGTGCCCCTGAGTTCAATCCCCGGTACCACAAAAAAAAAAAAAAAAAAAAAAAATCACCTCAAAAATAAATTCAATGTAGGCAGGTTCTAATGTAAGCCAATTCAATGAAACAAATCTGTGCAAACAGATATAAATTCTTCCAGATGTTTGGACTGTGCTGATTATTGAAAATAATTAAATATAAACACATAATTTTGTATCAAAAAAATTCTGAATGAGTAAAAAGAATACATCTTCCTGAAAAGCAAGAAAAAAGAAAGTGCCAATCTTTCTCAAATTTATGAAAACATTTAATTTAATATTAACACAAATGGTTTGTTTTTACTTTTTGGACCTTGAAAAAACAATTTAAAATTTTATGAAGCAGCATGAATAATGACAATCTCCAGGAAAGTTTAGAAATACAGATAGTGAGACACACATATTTAAGTTTACCACAGAGCAACTTAGAACACAGTAGGTAACTCAGTGGGGAAAAAACTGAGAGTGCCAATACAGATGCAAAGAGCATAGAATATTAAAAATAAATATATATGCAGCTCAGTGCAATGGATTAAGAATGGAATTAGGACCAAAAGAAGTTGGGATATCAGACTGTCCTTTGAGAAAACAAATAAAATTAGATGTTTGCACTGTGTAGTTAAAGGTCTATTTGCAAAAAGAAAAAAGATTGCAACACTGGAGGAATTGAAAAAAAAAAATGATGTGAAAAAATGTTTCTACGTCTCAGGTCAGGAAAGACATAAACAAGTTGAGATACAGAACTCTTAAAGAAAATCTTCACAATTTAACTCCCCCAAATTGAAACTCCTACATGGCAAAAGATGAATAACAGCTTGAGAAAATTTATTCACAGCACATATTTAAAAGCTGTGTTAAAAATATCCAAATAGAGGATTAAATAAACTAGTTATAAAAAGACAGATAACCATATTAAAAATGACTTAACACACGTGAATATGAGTCTGGCATGGTGGCCCATGCCTGTAATCCCAGTGGCTGAGGCTGCAGAGGCAGGAGGATTACAAGTTCAAAGCCAGTCTCTGCAAAAGCGAGGCACTAAGCAACTCAGTGAGACCCTGTCTCTAAATAAAATACAAAATAGGGCTGGGGATGTGTCTTGGTTGTACAGTGCCCCTGAGTTTAATCCCCAGTACCCGTCCCCACCCCAAAAACAAAAACAAAAACAAAAAAGAAATGAGAACATGAAATTCGCAAGAGAAAAAATGCAAATGCCTACATAGCTATGGAAACAAAAAGCAAAATCTGAAGCAGTTACATTCAATATTCTGCCCAGAAAACTGACAAAAGTTACAACATCTGGAGCTGGAAAGGGTATGTAAAAGCTACAGCTATCATATACTACTAATCAAAGAGAGGGGCTGCTTAAGACTCTGAAGTTTATTTAAACATAACATGAGCACGGCACCTAACCAACAGCTCTACTCCTAACATGCACCTGCGATACAAAGAAAACAGCAAGAATATGGAAACATGGGTGGGCAGAAAATATTCTAGAATGGTTACTACAGTCTTGTTCAAAGAGGCAAAAAGCAGAAAAATTTTAAATATTTATCACTATTGGTTGGTTCAAAAGAAAAAGGTCTTTAAAACTTTCAATGCAATTAACTAAATAAACATGTTAACTTTATAAGTATTGGACTGTGAACATGTCTACAATACATTACCAAGTGAAAAATGCAAGTACACTTTATTATTAGATATTTAATAAAGTAGGTGTAAAGTTTGCATTAGATATATGCATACATATGCAATTATTTCAATAAAAGGAAAAATGCACGTGAAACTGCTCAGAACACTTTCCTATAAGATTGGCAAAAAAAATAAAAAATGTTTCACATCCTAATGTTTTTCTCAGGACTGGCTCTAGCTCAGCCGTTCCTTCGACAAAGAGTCCATAACCTAATGTTTTTCTCAGAGGTTTTCTGAAGCAGTAATAGAAATGGAACTTATAAATGACATGAATTCCATCACTGATATGCACATAAATATCAATGAGGCCAGTAAAGAATCACAGCTCAGTAAGGGATCTTTCTTAACGCCCAAAGCCAGGGTTTCCTCAGTGTGCTAAAGGAGACACAACATACCTTGGGTAGTGGCTTCCCCTGGTGGCAGTTGATTCCACCAATGAAGATCATGTTGGGCATCACAGGTCTGGGATAGTCCAAAACAAAGTCAGTTCGCAGCAACCAAATGGCTATTTGGCTGAAGAGATCACCTATTGTGACAGGTGTTTGGAGAATTTCAGAGGCGACTTCCAAGGCAGTTTTGAAAAAATAAGGGCAAAATAAATGCTCTTCCAAGTAGTTTAGGTGGTTTCTTACTCTCTCCATGAAAGTCAAAGCAGCTGAGGACATCATTAAATATCTGGGAACATAAGACAGAGGACTGGGGCACTGTGCACCTTCCTCAAGAAAAGTGCAAAACAATACCCTGGTGAAGACCACGGATGGGAGTGAAAAGTATTTGGCAACAACTAAGCCACACACATCAAAAGGATCCAGAAACACTGCATCAAAAGAGCTCTCCCTTAAGTATTCCACTAGCTTCTGGTCATTAAACAAACTCCTACACCGTGAAAAAGTGATGTCAAAAAATCCTTTGGATGAACCCATTGCTAGACCATACATGGTTTGTTCTGGAGTTTTCCATTGAGTGTCAGCAAAAATCTTGAATTCACGGTCCAAGTCCTCCAGAGTGTAAGAAGTTGAATAAGTCTTTACTGTAAAATTCAATGACTGTCCCAGTTGCCAACTCACCTCTGGCATGACAGCGACCACCTCGTGCCCTCTGTGGATGAGTTTCTCCACGACCATCCGCATGGTAAACCAGTGGCTGCCATCCATGGGCACTACCAGCAGCTTGCCTGCCTCAGCACAGCCAGATGCCAGCAGCAGACACACACACAGAGGAAGGGCGGCAGGCAAAACACCGGGAGCCATGGGATAGCTGAGCCCCAGCAATCCAGCTGCTTGGAAAAGCTCAAGGGATACAGTAGGCAGAAGAAGTACAGGCACGCAACATACAACAGGAATGGGCATGTATTCATACACTCCTTTTAAAAATATTATACCTAGTGCCAATGATTTAATTAGAAGAGGAACTATTTGTTAGTCACGTTTGCTGAATTTCCCAGTTTGTTTTCTCTCCAGATAAGAATAGCTTATCTGGGCTGGGGTTGAGGCTCAGTGGTAGAGTGCTTGCCTAGTGTGTGAGGTACTGGGGGTTCGATTCCCAGTACCACATATAAATAAATAAAGGTCCATCAACAACTTATAAAATATTTTTTAAATCTTTAAAAAAATAATAGCTTATCATATTTGTACTGGAGAAAATCACATACTCTAAAGCAATATAAGTGTAGAACAGAATTTAAAGCCATGATTTTGGACTTTAGAACTCAGCAAATATATAAAGGAAAGTAAATTTGAATAAAGGATGCTTTTTGGTTTTTTTCCAGAAGCAAAATTTGGACATCATCTTTAGACTACAAAAGGCTCTTTGCTTAGAAATTGGCCACCAAGCTTCCAAGCAAACAGTGGAATTGTTGTTCACAACTAATGCTGCCATACATAGGTATTCTTGCTTGTCTTGCTCTCTTTGTAGCAGGATTCATGTCCATTTTCATACCCTCTGAGCCTCTGAAATGCTGAAAAAGACTGACAACCCACAGAAATGAATGATTCCAGGGATTTGATCCTATGTAACTGAAGCCAGAATTTAAAAACAAGACAAAACAGGTAGTCTTCAATAGGGCCAGATTGAAGAAAACAGACCAAACCAGTCTGGGTCCAAATGTTTAGGTCAAAAGTCCAGCTTAAACCAGGCATCGTGGCACCACACCTGTAATCCCAGCACTTGGGAGGCTGAGGCACGAGGCACTTAGCAACTCAGTGAGACCCTGTCTCTAAATAAAATATAAAAGGGCTGGGGATGTGGCCCAGTAGTCAAGTGCCCTGAGTTCAATCCCCAGTACAAAAAAAAAAAAGCCCAGTTTATACTGTCCATCCTAAAGAATTGTTAATGAGGCAACTCCTGAGCAGACTGAGAACTGCTAATTAATTCGACCTGGGCCCCCTTCCTGCCAAAATCACTCCTTCCTGGCCTCTCCAATCCACTTGTTTCCCACCTTTTGGCCATCCCACTGAGCACCTCCTGGGCCTACTTGTACATATTGACAGAATTTGTTGTTACATATTTGTACATGCACACAATATAATTTGGCCAATATCATTCCTTAGTATTTCTCATTCCCTCCCCTCCTATCTCCCTCTGGTCCCTTTCCTCTAGTCTACTGACCTCCCTTTAGTTTTCATGAGATTCCACCCACCTTTCTTGTCCGTTCTCCTCTCTAGCTTCCACCTGAGAGAAAACATTACAACCCTTATGTTGTAGGACAGACTCCAACACAGGATCAGCATGCAGTGTTTTTTTATTATATTTCTCTCAGCCTTTTTATACATCTTCCAGACAAAGAGGGCAATTAGCCATCAGCAAACATTAATAGACAATGAAGGCAAATAGCCAGTAGCAATGACGAGCATAAATTTGCGAATCAGCAATCAGCCAGATAAACTTTCCCTAAAGAATATCTTAAACTAGTTAGGGCTAGAACACTTTGAGCTCCTCTTCTTTTCAATATAGAAGAAACAAGAAAGAAACACCCTCGTTTGCAAGCAATGTTTCTTTACTATCTATTCTATATCTCTTGGCAAGACGTTCCGTTTGCAGACACGCCCACCAAGGGCAACAAAGCCTCGTTTGCAAGAACTGTTGTTGCCAAACTTTCTGATTAGCCTCTTGGCATAACATACCGTTTGCAGTATGTTCACCAAGGGGGTGATAAGTGCCTCGTTTGCGAGAACACCTTCACCCATACTTTTGATAAACTACTTGTTTCTTCTCTATCTGTTCTACACCTCTCAGCAGAACGTTCCGTTTGCAGACACGCCCACCGAGGACAACAAGGCCTCGTTTGCAAGGAATCTTGTTGTTCTTCTTCTGATTCTCTACATCTCCCCCTTTCTGTTTTCGTAAGATGCCAAGGCTGAAGCGATAAGAGCAGTTTTTTTTTGTCGTGGTTCAATTGCTGTTGTTTCTTATAGCGCTGGAAGACTATATACAAAACAAAGCATACAAGAGAAATTAATATAATATTACCCAAGGAAGTGAATAACATAGTAGAGTTATAACCCAATGGATTAAGATTAGCAATATTGGTGGTAAGTCCTTGAATGATGTCAGATCCTGTTATATCAGGCAACTTTTTACTAAAAGTGTCCATAATAGTTTTTTTTTTCTAATTCCATGATTTCCACAGTTAAATTTTGGTGTCCAGTCAAATGTTTCCGAACTTTGTCCCAAGATTCACTAATATTATAAGGCACAGGAGTTATGCAAAAATGAGAAGAATTCCAGTCACATTTCAAAACGCTGCGCGTGGCCAAAAGTGTTATTTGATCTCCAAGCCAGGATACCGTATGTTGTAGGTTAAGCACATCTGTAGCAAGCTGAGTGTCAGGTCCTTTTGCTGTTGCCATAGTGAGGGTTCTCTGGGTTGATAATTCCTGAAACTGTCTGATGAAGGGATTTCTCATCCTGCAACTTAAGAAATCTTGAAGGAATCCAAAAAGGTGCTCCACCTGTAGAAATAAGAGCAAATCTCCTCCCTATTTTATGTAACAATTTAGACATTTATTTGTTGTTTTTATTCTTATACCAAATAAGTATCTTGAACTGTTTAAATAATGTAGACCAAACATTCAAAAAAATTTAAAGTTAATAAAGTTCTATGAAGAATGTTTTGAAGTGTATAGGCTATCTGTATATCCCCCCTTTTTATTTTTTGAATATATTCATGAAGGGTATGGTTAGCCCTTTTAATAATAGCTTGACTTTGACTATTATAGGGAATATCAAAAGTATGTGTTACATTAAAATGTTGTAAAAAATTAAATAACTTTTGAGAGGTAAAAGCAGGAGCATAGTTAGTTTAAATTTTAGTTGGTAGGCCCATAATAGCAAAATATAATAACAAATAGAATTTTTTAAAAAAAAATTGATTTGGCTTTAAAGATTTGATCTTAAGCATTTAGCAGATTAGTTTCATTAGTCTTAAATTAAGATCATTGGGTTTAAGTTTATAATTATATAGTCATTTATTATTATTATTATTATTATTATTAATTTATTTTGGATCATATAGTTTGTATATATATATGTATACATATATATATATTTTAAATTGTATATAAGTGTAAATAGTAATATAAAACTTTATATCTTATTGATATTAGGTCCATTTATAGAACATATTTTAAATGATATAAATAAACCTTTAATATTATCTTTATAAGTTTTAAATTATTATATAACCCTAGTTTGGAGAACATCAGTTTGATATAATGTTCTTTTAAAGCTTTTATTTTAAGGTTTCTATACTTGAAAGATATGAACACATACAATATACAAAGAAGGGTATTATTTCATTATAATTATATTGGTGTTTTTATATTAATCAAGTTTAGTTCTTAAAGAAATAACATTATAATATTTTAAAATAAGTTATTGTTTAATTATAGTTGTATAATTTTTAATTTTTTTTTTTCTTATGTGTTAATTTCTTTTATTTCTTCACCTTTTGAAATAATTTTATTGTATTCTTAATTGGAATAGTGTTTGCCTTGGCAATAACGTTGGCAAACTTCAGTTGGTGATTTTCTGTTTTTCTTGGGAATAGATAAATTCTCTTTTAGCTTATGGTAATCTTTTTGAAAGTGCCCAGCTTTTCTACAATTGTAACAAATTTCTGTCTTATCAGGTTTCAAGGTTTCAGCTATAGCAGCAACAAAAATTGAGGCTTGATGTTTAAGGCCATTTACTTTAGTATAAGCTCTAACATATTTTTTAAAGAAGCATTTTGCTTTTTTAATTTCATCTGTTTTTTAAAAATATTCATCATTTTTTCTACTTCTAAATCATTATCAGACTCGCTAATATCATTCTCATATTCTGATTTTGAGGATGTATTCCCATCAGACTCAGGGGGGTTCATCTACAGAGTCATGAACCCCTTCTTAGTTTCAACTTTTTCACCAGATATTTTGTCTTCTCCTTTTATATGGCTCTGTGTCTCCTTATCACTGTTAGTTTCTAACAACTGTAAAGCTTGAGTAATAGCACTGCAAAGCATCCATTCTTTCACAGATATAACATTACCAGATTGATGTTGCTTCCGCAATTCTTTTAGGACAAGTTTCCATTCCCTTAAGTTTAATTGTACTTTAGTTTGATACTGAAACCAATAACAATGACTCTCAATTGTCTGAAATAATTTTTTTAATCTTTTTTGAGAGGTCTTTACCTCTATAGAATATAATAACCCTTGTAGTAACTCTATATATATTGAGTTTTCAATGATTGGGAATTTCCCATTATAATGCCAAAAGGTCCCCCGTCCTTGGGGCGTTAACCCTTTTGGTGCAGAAACTGCATGAATTGGAATTCCTTAAGATAATGCTGAAAGTCCCCCGTCCTTGGGGCGTTAACCCTTTCGGTGCAGAGACTGCATGAATTGGAATTCCTTAAGATAATGCCGAAAGTCCCCCGTCCTTGGGGCGTTAACCCTTTCGGTGCAGAAACTGCATGAATTGGAATTCCTTAAGATAATGCCGAAAGTCCCCCGTCCTTGGGGCGTTAACCTTTCGGTGCAGAAACTGCATGAATTGGAATTCCTTAAGATAATGCCGAAAGTCCCCCCGTCCTTGGGGCGTTAACCCTTTCGGTGCAGAGACTGCATGAATTGGAATTCCTTAAGATAATGCCGAAAGTCCCCCGTCCTTGGGGCGATAACCCTTTCGGTGCAGAGACTGCATGAATTGGAATTCCTTAAGATAATGCCGAAAGTCCCCCGTCCTTGGGGCGATAACCCTTTCGGTGCAGAGACTGCATGAATTGGAATTCCTTAAGATAATGCCGAAAGTCCCCCGTCCTTGGGGCGATAACCCTTTCGGTGCAGAAACTGCATGAATTGGAATTCCTTAAGATAATGCCGAAAGTCCCCCGTCCTTGGGGCGATAACCCTTTCGGTGCAGAAACTGCATGAATTGGAATTCCTTAAAATAATGCCGAAAGTCCCCCGTCCTTGGGGCGATAACCCTTTCGGTGCAGAGACTGCATGAATTGGAATTCCTTAAAATAATTTTAGAATTTTTAATAATTATCCCGAAAGTCCCCCATCCTAATTTATAACCCGGGGGCTTACCCTTTCGGTGCCGATCCTGCCGACTACGCCAGATGTTGTAGGACAGACTCCAACACAGGATCAGCATGCAGTGTTTTTTTTTATTATATTTCTCTCAGCCTTTTTATACATCTTCCAGACAAAGAGGGCAATTAGCCATCAGCAAACATTAATAGACAATGAAGGCAAATAGCCAGTAGCAATGACGAGCATAAATTTGCGAATCAGCAATCAGCCAGATAAACTTTCCCTAAAGAATATCTTAAACTAGTTAGGGCTAGAACACTTTGAGCTCCTCTTCTTTTCAATATAGAAGAAACAAGAAAGAAACACCCTCGTTTGCAAGCAATGTTTCTTTACTATCTATTCTATATCTCTTGGCAAGACGTTCCGTTTGCAGACACGCCCACCAAGGGCAACAAAGCCTCGTTTGCAAGAACTGTTGTTGCCAAACTTTCTGATTAGCCTCTTGGCATAACATACCGTTTGCAGTATGTTCACCAAGGGGGTGATAAGTGCCTCGTTTGCGAGAACACCTTCACCCATTACTTTTGATAAACTACTTGTTTCTTCTCTATCTGTTCTACACCTCTCAGCAGAACGTTCCGTTTGCAGACACGCCCACCGAGGACAACAAGGCCTCGTTTGCAAGGAATCTTGTTGTTCTTCTTCTGATTCTCTACATACAGGTGCGTCACATACATATCAGGTGGAACTTATGGCTTCCAGCTAGCTACAACAGCCCTTCCTAATTAGGGCTCTTTCATATTCCTTCCCTTTAGTTTAAAAAGGTGCTTTAATTCTATTTTCTCTATTTTATTTTCTCTATTTTCTTGTCCCTACCTAGCTTTTCACCTTTTATTTTTGAAAGGGTGGATATTTGAGCCCTTTTTGAGAAGGTGCTGTGGCTTTAAGAAAGCCTAATGCTGAGGAGCAGCTAACGCACCTAGTTAAGCACAATTGCATAAGCGGCTTTGACTTTTTTTTTTTTTTTTTTTTTTTCCTCTATTTTTCTTTATGGCTTTCTTGCCAAAGCTCAGTGGCTTTTATTTTTTTTTTTTCTGCATGGTTTTTACCATGCTATTTAATTCTCTATTTTCTTTTAAGCTCATGGCTTTTTTCTTTATACTAAAGCTCAAGGCTTTTTCTCTATATTTTTTATGGCTTTTGGCCGGCTACTCTGCTTCGGCTTTTGGCCGGCTCGCTTCGGCTTTTCGCTGGCTACTCTGCTTCGGCTTAATTCTTAACTGGCTTCAACTGAGTCAGAGGCTCTGCTCTCTTGTTTCTACTCTTTTTGCTGGTCTCAACTGAGTCTGAGGCTATGCTTTTTCATTGCTCTTATTTCTTAGCTTTTCTTCTCTGCCTGCCGAGCCCCGGACGGACCACCATTTGTAAGCTGCCTGTCACGGCCAGCCACGGCGCCGCCACGGGAGGAAAATTCTCGGAGGCAGAGTATAGCTTTTACTACTTTTACTTCTACTTTCTTAGAACTTAGAGAGGGAAAGAAAGATTTTTCTTCTTAGCTTAGAGTAGAGTAGCTTAGAGTAAAGAAAGATAGAGCTTAGCTTTTCTTCTTAGCTTAGAGTAGAGTAAAGAAAGATAGAGCTTAGCTTAGAGAAAGACTAGAGCTTCTTTCTTCTCTCTTCTTTCTTCCTATTTCTTTCTTCTGTCTTCTGTCTTCCTCAGGAGTCTCGGCCTAACTCTGACCAGTCATTACTTCTTCTATCTGGTTTCTCTTCTGTAACCGCTCTGCCTACGTTCTGGCCGCTCTGATTCTTCTGACCGACCGAGTGACTGCCCGGCTGACTGAATTCTCCGTTCTCCTAACTCGGACCGCTTTCACCCGGTTATATACCTTCAGGTTTGCGGGTGCCTACAGGTGCGTCACATACATATCAGGTGGAACTTATGGCTTCCAGCTAGCTACAACAGCCCTTCCTAATTAGGGCTCTTTCACCCTTACCTTCTGAGTTTGATTTATTTCACTTAACATGATGGTCTCTAGTTCCATCCATTTTCCTGCAAATGTAAGAATTCCATTTTTCTTTAGGGTTGAATAAAACCCCATTGTGCATATATATACCACATTTTCTTTATCCATTCATCCATTGATGGACACCAAGTCTGATTCCATAATTTGGCTATCATGAATTGTGCTGCTATAAACATGAGTGTGCATGTATATCACTATAGTATGATGACTTTAATCCTTCAGGGTAAATACCAAGAAGTGAAGAGAAAAGTGGTGTAGCTGGATCATATGGTGATTCCATGCCTAGTCTTTCAAGGAGCCTCCATACTGATTTCCATAGCGGTTGTATTAATTTACAATCCCACCAACAGTGTAAAAGTGTTCCTTTTTCTCCACATCCTCTCCAGCATTTATTATTATTTGTATTCTTGATGACTGCCATTCTGAATGGTGTGAGATGAAATCTCAGTGTCATTTTTATTTGCATTTCCATAATTGCTAATAATGTTGAACATTTTTCCATGTATTTGTTGGCTATTTGTATTCCTTCCTTTGATAAGTGTCTATTTAGCTCATTTGCCCATTTACCCATTGGGTTATTTGACTTGTTGGTGTAAAGTTTTTTGAGCTCTTTATACATTCTAGGTATGAATCCCGTCAGAAGAGTAGTCAGTAAAGATTTTATCCAGCCGGGTGCAGTGGCGCACGCCTGTAATCCCAGCACTTTGGGAGACTGAGGCAGGAGGATTGCGAGTTCAAAGCCAGCCTCAGCAATGGCGAGGCACTTAGCAACTCAGTGAGACCCTGTCTCAAAATAAAATACAAAAAAAGGTCTGGGGATGTGACCCAGTGGTCGAGTGCCCCTGAGTTCAATCCCTGGTACCACAAAAAAAAAAAAAAAAAAAAAAAAAAAAAAGATTTTATCCTATTCTGTGGGTTCTGTCTTCACATTGCTAATTGTTTCCTTTGCTGTACAGAAGCTTTTAAATTTGATCCTATCTCATTCACTAACCACTGACATTACTTGCTAAGCTTTAGGCATCCTTGTTGAGAAAGTCATTGCTTGTGCACATATGCTGGAGTGTTGGCCCTATGTTTTCTTCTAGGAATTGCATAGTTTCTGGTCTAATTCTGAGGTCTTTGGTCCATTTTGAGTTAATTTTCTGTGCAGGGTGAGAGATGAGGATCTAGTTTCATTCTTCTACATATGGAAAACCAGATGTCCAGCACCATTTGTTTAAAAGGCTTTTGTCTAATGTATGGTTTTGGCACCTTTGTCAAGGATCAGATGACTGTATCTGTGTGGATTTGTCTCTGTATCTTCTATTCTGTATCATTGGTCTATATGTCTGTTTTTATGCCAGTACTTTGTAGTTTTTGTTACTATAGCTCTGTAGAATAATTTGAAATCGGGTATTATGACATCTCCAACTTTGCTATTTTGGCTTAAAATTACTTTGACTATTCTGGTTCTTTATTCTGGATTTTAGGACTATTCTTCTATTAACTTGAAGAATTTCATTGGTATTTTGATGGTGATTGCATTGAATTTATATACTTATTTTTGTAGTATGACCATTTTAACAATATTAATTCTGCTTATCCATGAACATATAGTTCTTTCCCTCTTCTGAGATCTTAAATTTCTTTCTTCATTGTTCTATAGATTTTACTGTAGAGGTCTTTCACCTCCTTAGTTAGATTTATTCCTAGATTTTTTTTTTTTTTTTTTTTTAGGATATTGTGAATGGAATTGTTTTCCTGATTTCTTTTTCAGCAGATTTGTTATTGGTATATAGGAAAGCTATTGGTTTTTGTGTGTTTATTTTGTAACCTGCTGCTTTGCCAAATTTACTAGCTCTAGCAATCTTTTGGTGGAATTTTTGGATCTTCTAGGCATTGGATCATATCCCCTGCATATAGTGATAATTTGACTTCTTCCTTTTTTATTTTTATCCCTTTTATTTCCTTTTCTTGCCTAATTGCTCTGGCTAGACAGATTTCCTTTCTTTTTAAGGCTGAATGATATCTTATTGTATTTATATTCTGTATTTGCTTTTGCAATCATCCATGGATGGACACTTGGTTTGCTTCTAGTGCTGCTATGAACATGACTGAACAACCTTGATTAACTTTTTAATGTTAAACCAGCCTTGCATACCTGGGACCAATTCCACTTTGTTATGTGTATTATCTTTTTATATGTTATATATTTTTTATGTATTATTGAATTTGATATGCTTTTGTTTAGAGTTTATACATCTATGATCCTAAGGGTCTTTAATTTTCCTTTCTTGTAATGTCTTTACCTGGTTTTGGTCTTAAAGAATGAATCACGAAGTTCCTTATGCTTCTATTTTCTTTAATAGATTGTGGAGAGTCAGTATTATTTTCTGCTTTCATGTTTGATAGAATAAATAATGAAATCATGTGGACTTAAAGTTTTATTTGTGGGAAAGTTTGAATTCCAAATTTATTTTCAATTTATAAGATACATATGTTATTTCCATTCCAGTTATTGCTCAGTTCTTGTGTAAACTCTGGTAGCTAGTGTCACTTGAGAAGTTTGCCTGTTTCATCCCAGTTGTAGAATTATTGGCATAAAATTATAAGAGTATCTTTATAATTTTAATATAGGTATAACCTGTGGTGATATTACCTCTATCATTCTTTATAATGGTAGTTTATTTCCTTGCTTTCATTTTTCCTGCTCTGGCTGGCTAGTTAATTGATCTTACTCAAAGAATCAGCTTTTGGTTTCATTGGTTTTTCTTTATTGTTTTTGTATTTTGTATTTCATGATTTCTACTCTGAAGTAAGCCTCTTGTGAAAATGTATCACTTACAACCACATTTCCTTTTTTCCTTTTTTATTTACTCTTTAGTTGCAAGTTGACAATTCATAATTGTATGAATTTATGGGGTTCAAAGTGATGTTATGACTTATAAATACAATGTGGTGAAATCAACCTAGTTAATATATTTGTCACATCAAATAACTAACATTTATTGAGGTGAAGACATTTGAAGTTTACTCAACATTTTTAAAATGTACAAATCCACTGTTATTATCTATATTAACCAAACTGTACTATAGATATTTAAAAAGCCATATATATTCCTTGTATCTGAGATTTTGTACCCTTTGATCATTGTCTTCCCATTTCCTTGTCTCATTTGGGATCTTAGAAATGAGGATTTCATTTTATCACCTTTGAGCATAATGTCAGCTGTGGGCTTCTCAGATGTGGCCTTTATTGTGTTGAGGTACACTCCTTCTCTAGCTAACTTGGTGAGAACTTTTTTTTTTTTTTTTTGTACCGGGGATTGAACTCAGGGGCACTCGACCACTGGGCCACATCCCCAACCCTTTTTTGTATTTTATTAGAGACAGGGTCTCACTGAGTTGCTAAGTGCCTCGCCATTGCTGAGGCTGGCTTTGAACTCATGCTCCTCCTGCCTCAGCCTCCCAAAGTGCTGGGATTACAGGCGTGCGCCACCGCGCCCGGCTTGGTGAGAACTTTTTTATGATGAAAGGATGTTGAATTCATTCAAGTGACTTTTCTGCATCTACTGAGATGACCATATGGATTTTGTTCTTTATCTAATGTTATACTTGTTGTTTATTGATTTGCATATGTTGAATCATGCTTAAATATCAGGAATAAATCATGGTGGATGATTCTTTTCAAGTGTCATTGAATTTGTTTTGGCACTACTTAATTGTGGATGTTAGTATCTGTGTTCACCAAGGATATTGGTCTGTAATTTATTTTCTTTTGATGGCCTTTTCTGGGCTGGGAAGTACTGGTCTCATTAAAAAGAGTTTGGAAGCATTTTCTCTCTTTGATGTTTTTAGGAGTTTAAGGATTAGTAAATCATTCCTTAAAGTTAGCTAGAATTCAGCTACAAAGCCATGAGATCCCAGGATTTTCTTTGCTGGGAAGTTTTTGTGGTTTTTTTTTTTTAATTACTGATTCAATATCCTCCCTTGTTATTGATCTATTCAGATTTTCTATTTTTCATGAATCAGTCTTGGTAGATTGTATATGTATAGGAATTGATCCATTTCTTGTAGGTTATCTAATGTGCTGAATACATGTTCATAATAGTTTGTTATGATGCCTGCATTTCCATGGTAGCAGTTGAAATATCTCCTTTTTCATTTCTGATTTTGTTAATTTGAATTCTCTTTTTTCTTAGTCTTTCTAGCTACGTTTTTCAATTTTGCTTGTTTCATAAAAACACTTGGTTTTATATTGATTTTCTGGTTTCCATTTCTTTTCTTTCTGTTCTAATTGTTATTATTGTTTTTTTCCCTGTTAATTCTGGGTTTTTTTTTTGTTGTTTTGTTGTTGTTTTTTCTTCTAATATTTTGAGGCAAAAATGTTAAATTTGTTATTTCAGATCTGTGTTTTATTTTGATGTAGGTATTTATTTATGGCTATTTGCTTTCCTCTTAGAACTTTAAGTTTTGTTATGTTGTACTTCCATTTTTTCCCAATATTTAAAAATTTTCTTCATTGAACATTGGTTTTTCAGGATCATATTGTTTAATTTTCATGATGTTGTAGATGATCTGACATTCCTTCTGTTATTTATTTCTAGTTTTATAAGATTGTGATAAGCAAAACTATTAAGTATCATTTCAGGGCGTGGTGGTGCATATCTATAATCCCAGTTACTTGAGAGGCTGAGACAGGGATAGCAAATTTAGGGCCACTTGGGCAATTTAATGATAAATAAATAAAGGGACATAACAATGTGTTATGGAAAACCCAAAGCTGTTAAGATGTCAATTTTCCCAAATGGATCTATACAGGTCCCATATAGTCCCAGTCAAGATTCCAGCAAGATGGGGCGGGGGTTGTGGCTCAGCGGTAGAGCGCTCGCCTAGCACGTGCATGGCCCAAGTTCAACCCTCAGCACCACATAAAAATAAATGCATTGTGTACAACTAAAGCAAATAAATAAATATTTTTTAAAGATTCTAGCAAGCTTTTTTTTTAGGAATTGACAAACCAATTCTAAAATTCATATAGAAATGTAAAAAGATCTAGAATAGCCAAAACAACTTGGAAAAAATAAAGTTAAGAGATACAACACCACTTCATTTCAAGACTTATCAAAAGCTATAGTGATCAGATATTTTACTAACATATTGATGGAACAGAATAGAAAGTTCAGAAATAGATACATAGATATAACATATATTTTTTAACAAAATTGCAAAGGCAATTCAGTGAAGAAAAGGATAGTCCTTTCAGCAGATATCTATGAGCAAGAAAACATTTAGAAAGGACATTACCTCTGTGATCTTCCTTCCAAAAATCCAGTATGTCCATAATTTTAAAAATAACAGACAAACCCAAACCATGGGACATTCTACAGAGTACCTGGCCAGTATTCCTCAAAACTGTCAAGGTCATAAAAAAAAAGGAATTCTGAGAAACTATTATAGTTTGGAGGGGGCTTGAGAAGCCATTATGATTAAATGCAATGTCATGTCCTGGGCGGGATCTTACAAAAGAAAAAGGACATTAGGCAAAAAACAATAAAGTCTGAGTAAATATAGACTTTAATTCCACATAATGTATAAATACTGGTTCATGAATTATAATAAATGTGCCACAATTACATAATATTTAACAATGGAGGAAACTGTGACAGGGAATACAGGAAATCTCTTACTATTTTTTGCAACCTTGTTGTAAATATAAATATATTCTTTAAAAAAGTTTATTGGAAAAAACACAAACTGGAAGAAAATAGTTGCCAAGAACAATGTGATGGGGAAAAAAACTTGTATCCAGAATATATAAGGAACTTTAAGTTCAATAATGAGGAAAAAACAATTTTTCAATGAGCAAAGATTTGCACAGGCATCTCCCAAGGAAAAGGCAAACAAACACATAAAAACACATTCAACATCATTCATGATTAGGGAAATCAAATCAAAACTTCAATTTAATTTATGCACCCATTAGAATGGCTAAGGTCCTATCAAGTGTCACCATATCAAGTGTCAGTGAGCAAGCAGAAGAAAGGGCTGCACCTCTCAGATTCTGCAGGTAGGACTACACAGTGGTACTGCCACTTGGGGATACTATTTGGCGGTTTCTTAAAAGGGTAAACATCCACCTACCATATAACCCAGTTATTCCACTTCTGGGTATTCATCCATAAGAGAAGAAAGCATACTTCCTATACCATTTATACAATTTTTAAGTTTTTCTGTATATTTTGATACTTCCACATCTTCACAAGCCTTTCTGGCTAGCAGGAGAGCACCCCTTCCCAAGCGAACCACTGTTAGAGATAGCAAAGGACCAACCCTTTATAATTAAGAGCCTACTTTGAAATTACTCAAATTAGCTAGTCCCAAACCTTTACCCTATTCTACCTTGCAGAAACTCCAATAGGGCCATGGCCTAGGCCCTTACCACATTCCTGCCCTTTCTGCCCTCGGTATTTCAAGTCAAAGTGTGTACAAGGCACCATTTTCCCACAGCCCCAGAATCCACTTCTATCAGTCAGGGTGCTGTCAGAGAAGCAGGACCACTGTGGACACACATGGTTAAGGATTGAGAGAGGGATTTTGAGAGCTATATGAACAATCTCTGCCCACAGTCTTGGTAGAGACTGTAGACTGCAGGATGGTCTCCAGGGAGGCTGATGGATGCAAACTGAGGGAGAATAGGACAAGCTGAGACCCACCAGAAGAGACCAGAACCCCAAGGTGTTTTCAGTGCACCTTGACAATATGGGTGTCCTGTGGAAGGATTTGACATCCTTCCTCATATGTTAATCATACACCCATCCCAGGTGTGGGAGAAGCCAAGGGAGGAGCCAGGGAAAAGTGGAGGAATTGTTGGTCCAGCTGCTGTTTCATGCCCATGAGGAGAGCCCTTGGATGAGTGACAACACATGTGAGCTACAAACACACCTGTCTTGAACTTCCACCTACTTTAGTTTAAGACAAAATTTCAGACCAAAATACCCATGTGACTCACCCTAACCAGAAACATCCAGAGAATACAATGCTGGAAACAAAAATGAACCTTACCCAGTCCACACATGACCACCCTGAGCTGAAAGGGAAGTTTGCATCCTATAAAATAGGGGTCTGTTAGTAAAAGAGAGATGCATACTGGGTAGGCACATAGCTGTGATGGCCACCATCTCTAACTATTTGTAATATCTCCAGTGCCAGACACATGGAAAGTGTTCAAATATACTCACATATACAAATGTATATGTACATATATACATGAAGGATGGCAGGCAAGCAACTGCTTGGCTTTAGAGAGAACAGAACAGTGGTTAAGAGTGAAAGCCCTGGGTTCATATCTTGGTTGTGTGACTTAGTTGGTATATAACCTTGTAAAAATTATCTCCCAATGTCAAAGTCTCCTCATCTGTAAAATGGAAATAATATCAGTTCCATTCTGCAGGGCTGTTATGACAATTCAGTGAAATAGTGTTTGGAAATCCATCACATGGATTTCCTTGTGATGTGCAGGATGAGATGGGATCTTCCTGCCACAGAGTAAATTCTCACACCTTTTAAACAGCAGTATTAATCTTTCTTGATCAGCTCCTCACATGGTAGGAATACTTGGGTGAAACTTCATGGATCCAATCTAGTCAACAGCTTTGTAGATTCGACTCTAGTTGTCTATGGAACAGATTAATAAAGGATTAAAATTTTCATTATAAATGACAAAAGTCATATGCCACGGTTATTAATGACAAAGGAATAGTTTTTAGTGTTAAATGCTCTGAGGGTTACAGGGCAGAAAAAGCCCAACCCTGAAGTGGAGATACTGTGATGAGACTCCAAGCACATAGGCTACAAAGCTTCAAAGAAATAGGTCATATATAGTTTATTGAGATCTGGAAAGTTTCCATGGATGAGTGAGATTCAGATTGTCCACAGAAAAATGGCAACTCCGAATTTTTTAAAAAAAATGGTTTAATTTTGAGCCCAATGACCATGCTCTGGGAACACAAAGTCAAATTAACAACACAAGCTCCCTAAGGACATGGTCCCCTCAAGGACGTGGGTTCTTCCATGATGAGATCATGCAAGCCTTTCATGGTCCCCCAAAAGTAGGTAGGGTCATCAGGTATGCAAGTTACATAAAGATGGGGTATCTTCCAGATTCAGATGTTCTTTTTTAAAAATATTTATTAATTTGCTTTAGTTGTACACAACGCGCTTATTTTTACACGGTGCTGAGGATCGAACCCAGGCCGCACACGTGCTAGGCGAGCGCTTTACCGCTGAGCCACAACCCCAGCCCCAGATGTTCTTTTCAATAAAAAAGGGAAATTTCCTACAGAAGTCAGGTGCTGTCTCCTTCCCAGCCTGAAGATTATTTAATAGAGGCTAGAGGTCCCTCAAGCTTGGCATATACTGATCCAGTAGTCACAAAAATGCTAGGTCAGACACAGATGCTGATGATCAATGGCTGTTGAAGGGGCCTAAAACAGTCCAGTACATTTCAGTCTTCTTAGTTTAAATACTTCATCTCTCCTTGAGGTTTTGATGCTCCAATCAGTGAAATTCAAACAAATCAAAGTTCTCAAACACAAACACAGCCTCTTTTGGGGAAACTTTAGATGGGTTTGTGCTAAACAGGGTTGAAGGGAGACCCCGTGAGGATGAGACCAGATTTTACAGGAAGGCCTGTGACATACCTGGAAATGCTTTGACTGGAGAAGAATGGACAATAAGAAATATAATAGTGTTGGGACCATAACTGGAATAACATCAAAATGAAGAGGATCTACAGTAGATCCTTGGGAATCACTGGTGAGTCTTTAGCAGGGAAATTTGAGCTCAGAGGGCACATCACATGCACTTCCTTGTGATGTGCAGGATGGGATGGAAAAAATGGGAGTCCACTTAAAGGGCTCTCATCCTAATGCTCAGGTGAGCCAGGTGGGACAGTGCAGAGGCAAGGCAGTGGAAGAGAAAGAATTTTATTATGCAAAACTGGCTGATTGGAAGATGGCGAATGATCATCCTAAAGGACCATCTTGCCAGGAAGCTGATTCAGGAACAGCTATGTAGGAGATGGATGGTGACAGACTGGTGGGCACATTCTCACAGGTGGAGGTCAGTAGTAAGATGACATACATCTGGAGTTTCTGTTGTTTTTTTGGGCGGGGGTGGGGGCAGGGATTGAACCCAAGAGCACTTAACAACTGAGACACATCCCCAGTCCTTTGTCTATTTTGTTTAGAGACAGGGTCTCAGTTGCTTAGGGCCTTGCTAAATTGCTGAGGCTGGCTTTTAACTCAGGATCCTCCTGTCCCAACCTCCCGAGCTGCTGGGAGTACAGGCATGCACCACCGTGCCTGGCTACACATCTGGTCTTAATTACCTAGTCACAAGATGTTTTTCAGTTCTCCAAATCTCAAGGCAAAAAAGTTTTTGTCCTCAGGCTTTTCTTATTATTGATTATTTTGCCTATGTACACTTCCTGGTGTGTTATACAATGGATAGGCTAGAGGGGTAACTGCCCAGAGGCCCTGTTGCTCTATCACCACACGCACAGTAATGAAAGAAAACATAATTTAGCCCATTATTGTGAAAGACAAGGTTGGGTGAAGTTATATATGGAGTTGAGCGATCTGATCTTAATGTATGGCTTCAGTGGGAGAAGAGGAGCCACGGAAATGGAGCAAGAATTATAAGTCAAAGTTTCAAATACCCAAGACTTGAATCCTGGATGAAGGGAAGGATAGTGGTATTAGGAGGCTACTCATTCGTTCAATAAAAACTTGTTAATATGTGGTAATGTGCCTGGCACCAAGGAGGTTCAGCTGTGTACAAGTCAAAGCCTGTGTCCTCCTGGAGCTTGCCTTACGGTGGTCATTCCTGGTCAGGAAAAGGAAATTTGCAGAATATCTATTAGGAAGAGGGAGACAAAGCAGAACAAACGAAAGAGAACTGAGGATAGAACAGCAAGGAGCCAGACGCGTAGTCACGAGGAGGGGATTCTGGGGAAGGGCACGCAGCCAGCCTTTGCAAGAACTGAGGGCACGCTCGTCCTGCCAGCCCTCTGCCTCCACTTTCTTCCATCCAAAGCTCCCTGAACTTCCCAGTCACACCAATCTCCCGCCAATGTTACAAATTCCTTGGGCGTTCTCGCTTTGATTCTAGATTCCAACTCCCTCTACTACTTCCTGTTCTCAACCTCTCCAAGCTTTAACTGCGGCCAAAATTGTCCTCTTCCTGTTTCCCACGTTCACCTCTGGACGGAAGCTGTATAAGGGAGGATGCCGGAAGTGGAGCCTAAGCGGTCTTTGAAAGAGCCCACAGAAAGTGCTCAGTGGGAAAAGGGAGATCATTTTGAGGGTTTTTTTGTTTATTTGTTTGCTTTTTCTTTTACTGCCTTCTTACGTGAATTACTTACAATTACAGAGGATGAAACAGACGCTGAGGAAGGCACAAAGTTTCATGGGCAACCTGGGAGGCGCGGCGCGCGGGGCACACTGGGAAGCGCGGCGCGCGGGGCACCCTGGGAGGCGTGGTGTATGTTCACATAAGCGCTTCCGGAGACCCGCCCTCGCCAACATGGCGGTGCCCAGTTGGGGCGCGTCTGATTGCTTCGAGTTTTGGCTGGGGTGGTGGTCTGGGCTTTAGGCAGTAAGTGGGAGCAGCGCCCGGGGGTCTCGGGAGGGACGTGGGAAACTAGGGTCGGTGTGGCGGCGCTGCCTGACTAGGGCGAGCGAAGAGTGGCCCGGGCCTGCCCGTGGACGCGGCGCGCTCCTGGATCGGGTCGGTGGTTGCGGGCCGCGGGGACCTGCTCCCGGTTATGGGCCTGCGTCCCATGCAGGGCTGGAGAACAGGAACCCCCGAGCCTCGGTCATGGATTGAGGGAGTTGGGAATCTGGACTTTGACCTCGAGGCCAGACTCGCGACTTCCACTTCTTGTGCTTTTTCTAATGTGGAAATGAGTTGAAAAAGATAATTGCCTTCGGGGCTTTCTGTCACTTGGAAACTGTTAGGTGCTTCGTATTTCTCGTCTCCAAGTGACTGTCCATCACACTGGGTCCCCGGGGCTGACGTTTCTGTCGGCGATGTGCACCAGAGGGCCTTTAGACTGCCTCGTTTCAGTGGCAGTCTTTCTTCCCCCAGAGACCTCCTCCCTACTCTCTAGTGTAGGGACAGTATACTAAACTGCTATAAAGACTATTAATTTGATGCATTTTATCATTCAGATATAGTCGGGTACAAAATCCAGAGGATTACGAGAAGCAGAGATTTTAGTAAGTGAATGATGTCCCAAGGTCTCTGCCAATTCTCACAACCTAGGCGTTGCCACCCCAGAGGGTGAATTAGGTTTGGTGATGGGTTTTCTTTCATTGGTGATGCGAATATGCCTTTTTTAAAAACAGCTTTCATTTATTGTGGGCCAAACTCTGCATATTAAGTGCCTTTTTTCCTATTATGTCATTTAAATGACCCCTACAGGATATATGGTATCACATTTTACCTATGAGAAAACAGGCTAAATAACTTGCCAAGGGTCACACAAGTTAGGATGCTGGCAGGGATGAAAAAAAGTCTGACTTTGCTGTTTCCAAAACACAAAGTACATATTTTCAAAAGAACAGTAACAAAATGGACAACCTTAAGTGTAAGGTAGGAAGACTTGGAGAAAGTTATTTTTAAAAATAAAAGCCTTTTATTATATAACATATCATTTCTTTTTAAAGGGTAGTATTTAGTTTCACAATGTTTGGGGACCTATTTGAAGAGGATTATTCCAGTGTGTCAAATAATCAGTATGGAAAAGGAAAGAAATTAAAGACTAAAGCTTTGGAGCCACCTGCCCCTAGAGAATTCACCAATTTAAGCGGAATCAGAAATCAGGGTGGAACCTGTTACCTCAATTCCCTTCTTCAGACTCTTCATTTCACACCTGAATTCAGAGGTATGCTATGTTACATACATTTGAATAGTAATATGTACCATCCTCTTTACATGTAATTAATTATACAAAATCACAAATAGACAAAGGATCTTAAAGATGTATTCCACAGTATGTGTTTGTTATTGCAAATATAAGACAAATTGGTGGTTCTCCCTACAGAGAAATGTGATGCTTAAATTATTGTAAATATATTCTGTGTGATTATAGTGTTTAATCACAAAATTAAAGATAAGACAATATACTTTCTAATTCCCACAATTTAAAATACAACATAAAGACAGTTCTGTCCCTAGTAGCAGAATTTATCATTGTTATTTATTTATTTATTTATTTACTTACTTATTTATTTTGTGGTACCGGGGATTGAACTCAGGGGCACTTGACCACTGGGTCACATCCCCAGCCCTTTTTTGTATATATTTAGAGACAGGGTCTTACTGAGTTGCTAAGTGCCTTGCCATTGCTGAGGCTGGCTTTGAACTCGCAATCCTCCTGCTTCAGCCTCCCAAGTGCTGGGATTACAGGCGTGCGCCACCGCGCCCAGCTTGTTATTTGTTTTTTTGAGTTGAAAACTTTCTCCAAAGTAACAAACACTTATCCAGGTTTACCTAAACAATTATATTCTGACTTTTTAGAGTGGGAAGAACTGTTATGTTATTTATATGCATTCACAGTTGTTTCTCTGCATTTCTCAAGTCCAGAAAGCTGTGACCCTGATCTGATCTGACTTGAACTTAACTTCAAAACCTGATCCAGTGTGAAGCTATTCAGAGTCATTAATTATCTCACTTGGGTGAATATTTAGGTATTTATTACAGGAATACTGATCCACTTGATTAATGAATACTGTGTGTTCCAGACCCTGTTGGGAATAAAAAGTAATATAACACTTCTTCCATATTCTTAAATTTTAGAAATTCTGAATTCCAAAGATCCAAAGATCTTAGTGTATGGGATTAGCTATATTAGGGTATCGGGTTAGCTATATTAAAAAGGGAATTTATTGTGAGGATAAAAGTACTCTCCCAGAAATCAACTCTGAATTCACTGGACCCTCGATTTCTTGCCCGTGTCTCTACATGTTTGCAGCTTCCTCCACATGACTCTTAGCATCTACATTCCTTTGATTCCAGTATGAACATTATTTTGCCTTCACAAGGCCCTAATTGGGACACCCCCACTGTCATATGACTTTGTAGCTCAGGTCTCCACAGGGTCTCTATATTCTGAGGATAGACGACCTGAATTATCCTATATCTGAGTACTATGTTCCTCTTCCCATCACTTCCCAATTTATCAAATCTTCATGATGTCTTCTGCTTCCAAGCTTAGAAAGACTTCCTCCTCCAGAAATTCAGTAAATATTTACCATTGTCCCCTTCTCGGGACTGTTTTAATGGATAGAACTGCATGTAGGGATTTTAAAGTGGCACCTCTTGTCCTTGACCCCATTTCTGTAAAAATATCTCCCTGATGAAGTCAGAGATCACTCAGGAATTTTCAGCATTAATAAACAGATTCCTGCCAGGTGCGGTGGCACACAACTGTAATCCCAGCGGCTTTGGCTGAGGCAAGAGGATCAGTAGTTCAAAGCCAGCCTCAACAAAAGTGAGATATTAAGCAACTCAGTGAGACCCTGTCTCTAAATAAAAATCAAAATAGGGCCAGAGATATGGATCAGTGGTCGAGTGCCCCTGAGTTCAATCCCCAGAACAACAACAACAACAAAAACAGATTCCTAAGAGGGATAGAACTTTTTCATGTTTTAATGTGGTTGCACTTAAATGGCAACTTGAAGTAGAAAAGTAACTTCAAGGAGAGACTGAGGAGGAAAGTGAAGGGATGGAACAGGTTTATGGAGAGTACCAGGAAGGAGAAGTAGGGCAGAAAGCCCCAGGTCAGCTTCTACTTGGCTGGCCAAACACGTGGTTTGGTATCATAATGTAGAATGTACACTTCTTGTATGGCTTAGTATGATTTTGATACAGATTGAAGCGGGGATGTGATTTAGAAACAATAAGGACTACAGAGCAGTGAGGAAAAATAAAATTTTTGGAATAGTATTTTAAGGACTTAGGTTAGATAAGGTTCCATTGTCCTCCTAGTACACTCTCCCACAATAGAGGAGTGAGAGATGATTATAAAAGTCCTTGTATGGTTTTGTGCTTTAACCTGTAGATTTGTAGTTCAGGGGTTTTTGGTAGAGACACACTCAGACCTCTCTAATCTCCCTGGAATGTAGCCAAATTTCTCTGAAGGAATTTCTGCCAGTTTGTATACAGACTTCTCAAAAAATTCAGATATTTCCCCATTGAGTCATAAACTTACATGTTGGATTATAAAAAAAATTCTGGAGACTGGCCTGGGGCTGCCAGCTTCTTTTTCAGGTAGGATTACTACTACCATCTGTTATTACCCTCAACATGGAAAAGATGTTTTCATACCAAGAAAAGGAAGGGAGCAATCTCCAGGTGAAAGATGGTCCTGCCCATGAAAAGCTCATTGGCAGACTCACCTGTGATGTGAAAATACAGACTTGCAACATTTGTACATTTCTCAAGGTTCCTCCTGGTTCTGGGTCCTACTGCCAGAGGCAATGGGAAACAATCAAAGAGTCAATGTGACTGGTAATAGTTTTATGTGCAGAAATGAATGATTATTATAAGCCAGGTGCGGTGGCACACACCTGTAATCCCAGCACTTGGGAGGCTGAGGCAGGAGGATCGCGAGTTCAAAGCCAGCCTCAGCAATGGCAAGGCACTTAGCAACTCAGTGAGACCCTGTCTCTAATAAAATACAAAAAAAGGACTGGGGATGTGACCCAGTGTTCAAGTGCCCCTGAGTTCGATCCCCAGTACCAAAAAAAAGAAGAAGAAATGAATGATTTTTTTTTTTTAATGGATCTTCCATACTGAAACCTTAGCATGCCACTTTATTTTCTGAGTTTTAAAACATTAAAGTGGTTTTAAAACATTACAAGAAAGCAAAGTATGTAGATTAAGGGTGTAAATATTATAACATTCATTTTTTGAATTTTTAATCTACCTTATGGTAGTGTGGCTTTCTAAACATTTTTCTAAAATGAAATTTGAAATTTGATTCTACTTTTTTTATTTTTAGAAGCTTTATTTTCTCTTGGCCCAGAAGAGCTTGGTTCTTTAGAGGATAAGAATAAACCAGATGCAAAGGTAATAAATCTGATTTACTGGGGTATTTTGGAGTATTGAGAAAATGTTTCTTAAGGAATTAAGTTCCTTGTTCAAGAAAGCAATAATTTTCTTTATTACCAAGTACGTCTTTATTTTCATAAAGTTTCCTATACTTTAGTAGCAATGACATTTTCCTTTCAAAAACGAATTACTTTTCCAAATATGATGCTGCTATTGCTTTATAAACATACTTCACAATGTTATATTTATGCTATGTTTATTCTTTCTTCTGATATTTACAAATTACCCACACTAGCCCATCCAAACATCTATTTAAAACACTTGCAACAAGACAACAACAAAGACCAGTGTTATTCCAATTTTGTACTCTGAAAATACATTAAGTAAGGAATTCGTTATTTTGTACATTACTGTGGTAAAATCATATTTAATGCAGATCTAATGATGTTCTTCCTGCTTAAACTTCATTCAGACAGAAGTCTCTCATCACTTTCAGGCTCAGATCTATACTTCTTAACAATAGTGTTTCATGATGCAGCCCAGTGCTTCTCCAACCATGTGGTAAAGGACCATTTTTTGTGGATTTTTTTTCCCGGTTTGTTGCAAATCAGTACTTTCCTAGTATATGTTTCAAATGTCATGGAAATGTAAAATTGCTCAACAACTTGCTAAGTGCATATTCTCCCTTTCAGCCCTTAAAGTCTGACCTGAACACTGGTCCCTGAGAATCATTGCTCAGACTGCTGGGCCCTCCTTACCTTGAATGAGGCAGGAATAGGCCTGGAGCCAGCAGAGGGGGAGGCAGGTTATGATTTACCCCATGAGTGAGAAATGTGTGCCTAGAAAGTTCCTACATTCATCTTTTGGAATATATCTGTTCCAGAGATATCTTAAAGAATGGACTATTAGAAATTCAAAGTACTGTCAATCTATGATCGTTTGGGTGGTTATTAGGGCCTACGTGAGTTTTAATATTTACCTGTACTATGCCAATGTAGAAAACTCCAGATAACATAACTTTTTGGATTGAATTAGAATTTTCAAATTAGAATTTTAATTAGTTATCCCTTTAAAATGAGTAATTTATGAACTTTCTCCTGAATGAACTAGGAAATAAGAGAAAACTAGTGTGCATTTCTTTGACGAACCCTCCCTTGGCACTTGAAAGCCATCATTTCAAAATGCATTTGTTTCTCACCCAGGTTAGAATCATACCTCTGCAGTTGCAACGCTTGTTTGCTCAGCTTTTGCTGTTAGACCAGGAAGCTGCATCCACGGTGGAGCTCACCGACAGCTTTGGGTGGACCAGTGATGAGGTATGAAGGGCCCTGAGGAAGTTACCAGCAGTAGAGGAAAAAAGTCAATGCTGGTGTGTCATGTTATCTGACTTCTTTTAGCTTTGTCTTAGGGTCTCAATGTGTTTGAATGTTTCCTTCTCATTGTAACCAATTATAAGCACAAGTATATTTTTGGACACTTGCTATGTGTGGGTTTAATGACTGGTTGTGGTTTGAGGTTGGGGGAAAAGTTGTGAATACAGGAAGAAGCACAGGAGCTAAGAATCTAGTGGAGGTACAACACCTATTTCATAGAAATTACATGCCATTATCTGCATGGACTTTGAAGGGAAGTGATGTGATAATACAGTCCCTAAACATATATGCATTATATGCATCACCTTTTGGGTCTTTTTTTTTTTTTTTTTTAGTTATAGATAAACACACAGTATCTTTATTTATTTTTATGTGGTGCGGGTTTTTGACTAGCAATAATAGAGAAATGGTGAGTAATCTTTCTAAATCCTGTCTTTGTGGTGTGCTTTGTATGTGAATCCAGAGGTTCTCATGGGAACATTTGCTTCAGTCAGAGCAATTTTTGGCAGATTTTCTCATGTTCTACGTTCTGACTTGCCCCTGACTGTCTTTCTTCCTATATCCTTTTGTGAGGCTTTCTCTCAAATTTTAGTTGGATCCCTAAACAGTATTCCACTGCATACTAATCTTGTCAGCAACAAGATGCCTTGTCATCAATATCAGTGAGCTGTTAGCTATTCAAATTAAAGCACATTTTTATTGAATAGATGTATTGGTGCAAAGATGAGTGTGGGAGATAATCCAGATTTAAAGAGGCAGGGATAGGAATTGTTATGTTGCCTTCCACAGTTAGCTCTGAAGCACTCCTTACCTAGGTGATACCACATTGTCACCAAAGGGGTAGGACATGGACTTTGAAGGAAAGTGATGTGATAATACAGTCCCTAAACAAGTATGTTAAATTTGAGGTATAGGGCTGCTGCCTTGAATTAATTCCTTTTCCTTCCCTTTTAAAAAAAAAATAACCATTTCATTGAGCTATACATGCCATAAAATTCACTCTTTCAAAGGGTACAATTCATTGTTTTTTATTATTTTCACAGAATTGTGCAACCATCACTACTGTCAATTTTAGAAACATTTTCACCAGCCAAAAAAGAGACCTCATATCCATTTGCAGTCACTCCCTATCACCCTTTTCCCCCAGCCCCTGGCATCCACTAGTGTGTTTTTCTGTGTCATGGATTTGCATGTTCGGGACATTTCATGGGAATGGAATTGTGTGACATGTGACCTTTTGTAACTGGCTTGTTTCACTTAAGATAATGTTCTCAAGTGTATTTGTCTAGTGTTTGTGTTCATTCCTTCTTACTGTCAAATGACGTTCTATCAGTGGATACTGTATGTTGTGTTTTATGATGTAGTCCTTGGTTGATGGATTTTCCTATTTGTTCGTTTGTTTTTTGGTACTGGGGATTGAACTCATGCACTTGACCATTGAGCCACATCCCCGGCCCTATTTTGTATTTTATTTAGAGACAGAGTCTCACTGAATTGCTGAGCACCTCGATTTCACTGAGGCTGACTTTGAACTCATAATCCTCCTGCCCCAGCCTCCTGAGCAGCTGAGATTACAGACGTGCACCACCACACCCAGCTTCCCATTGTTTTTGATAGTGAGCATCTATTAAGTTACATACTTTTTTTTTCCCTTGTGGTGCCAGGGATTGAACTCAGGGGCACTCGACCACTGGGCCACATCCCCAGCCCTTTTTTGTATTTTATTTAGAGACAGGGTCTCACTGGGATTACAGGCGTGCGCCACCGCGTCCTGCTAGAGCTCATTTTTATATATCTCTGGTTGTATACAAAGTATATTCACATCATTCGTGTCTTCGTACATGCACTTAGGGTAATGATATCCATCTCATTCTACCACCTTTTTTTTTTCCTTTTGAACCCCTTGCCCCCTTCCTTCCACTCCCTCCCGTTTGACCTTTGTAGTGTTCCTCTAATCCTCCTGTGCTCTGTGTCCCAACCCCACTGTGAATCAGCCTCCTTATACCAGAGAAAACATTTGGCATTTGGATTTTGGGGATTGGCTAACTTTACTTTTTAAAGCTATAAGAACCTTTTCTATTTTATTTTTTCTAAGTAAAATTTTTAAAGAAACCCTCTAGGCCTGAACTAGTGGTAGGAGAGGGTCTCCAGTACACCTTTGCCAAATGAAGGATTATTAAAAAAACTGAGCCTAAAATCTTCTGCAAGTTTTCTGTTCCCTTTCAGCCAGTGATAGAGGACAGATTTATATCTTTGGGTGTCTTGTACTTGAAAAGACACAAAAAACGATCCCAGCCATACCCCTTTTTCCAGCTTTCATCCCCTTTATCTGTCGCTGGTCTGCCAGAGGCCAGCTCCAGCAGGGGGTGTGGGACACAGTGAATGTTGAAGAGTCGGCGACCGGAGGTAGAGAAACAGCACACAGACACACAAGTCAGAGGCTGAAATCCCAAAATTTACTTTCTCATAGCATATTATGTAGTAAAATTCCTTGGCAGTATACATTAATTTTTTGTGGTTACATCACAGTCATAATATTTTAGGGAAGTAGCGAACATCTGCTGATTACATTTCAGACATTTAGTCTTTTACCCAACATATTTCAAGGTCTTGTGGAGACCGTGGTCACACATTATCTGAACGCTTTGTAACCAGTCTAGGTTTGATTCATTCCTTATGAGCCACTCTTCTACACTACCTGTTTTATCTGCCTGATTGAAGTGAATTTTCCTGCCTGGTTTTATAGCAATATTGTGTTTCTGCTTAAATTTGTTCCTATGGGGGAGACCAGAGCCTTCCTCTAATCAGATATGCAGATCTAAAGGACCCTTTAACAATGGGAAGAATTAACCTAGAGGCGTTTTCCTGCTTTGCCTGTTTTGACTTCTGAGAAAAGATTCTAGATGGTTCCAGGGTTGGAGCCTTGCAACATAGCCATCCTAAGTTTATCAAAGACAACTCTGTTTGGGACTTTGTACTTTCATATCTAGTTCTACAGAGCCCATCTCGCTGCAGTTTATACATGTAGTCTCATTCCCTAGAAATATTGCATCAGTTTTAGTGGTCATATGAGCTGTAATAAAGAGAATTCCAAGGACAGAAAAGACAATGACAAACCATCTCAACACTATTTTTATGCCACATCTCCCTAGAGGATAATCGCCTCGCGCTGTCCACCCTCGGAGAGCCTTGCTCATCCATAATTCAAGAGAGAGATGTGGCACTGGTCATGTGAAACTTGTTTTTCTATTGTTCTCCCTCACTCCCTTCTCTGCACTCCTCATGTGCTCCTATACCTCCTTTTTGCTTTTCCTATCAAAGCCAACTATGATATCCACGTACCAAGGTCAGAAGACCCTGTCCCCAGCTCCTCTCAGTTCCTAGGACCCACCCTCCTGATTCTCCCTTGGCAGATTTTTCTCCTTGTCTCTGCCTTTTAAATGGCAGTGCACCCTTGGCTCGGTTCATAAATTGTTCTTAAGGAATAGCTAACACTTAGCCAGGTGACCCATAATGGATTTAAGCACATTCCATGTGGAATTTTTCTGAGTACTATGTTATTTTTATTTTTGTTGATTTATATTTCAAAGCAATAAATTCTGTTCCTTCTCTAATATTGACACTTAACTCATATTCACCAGCCACCGTGACCTAAGTGAGCCCCACCTATGCACATGCTGCCAGCTCTGAAACGCTGGTCAGAACCTGTTGTGCTCCTGCCTCCACTCCCTGTGCATGGCCATGTGTGCAGTTCCCCATGTGATGTGGGTACTTTCCTTTTAAGTGGAGTTACATGTTCACACCCCACATGACCTATGCATGTTCATTTTGTAGTAGAAGTAAAAGCAGGTACCTGCTCTCGGCTTGTTTTGCTTAGTCATCCTTATGATCAAGGCTTATCTTTGAATTGCTTCATAAATCTTAGGTTTTTACAAACTAATACTGTATTCTTAAAATCTGTTTTTAAAAACCTAAAGCACAAAATTACTTTTTAAAAATTACCTGTTTTGTAGGAAATGAGACAACATGATGTGCAAGAACTGAATCGAATTCTCTTCAGTGCTTTGGAAACTTCTTTGGTTGGGACCTCTGGCCATGATCTCATCAATCGTCTGTATCATGGAACCATTGTTAACCAGGTTGTTTGTAACGAATGTAAGAACATCAGTGAGAAGCAGGTGAATTCACAAGAGTGTTAGTAATAAATTATATTGTAAATTACAGTTCATGTAATTAAGTCTGTTTATTACTAGAAATAATTTATCAGTTTTTTCTGTTTTACTCTGACTACACCTAAATCATCAGTTTACAATCCAGATTTCCCCAGGTGAACTGAAAGAAGCAAATATCTTAAAACAATATTTTACTTAGTACTTTTTTTTTTTTTTTTTTTTTTTTTTTTTTTTTTTTTTTTTTTGGTACCGGGTATTGAACTCAGGGGCACTCAACCACTGGGCCACATCCCCAGCCCTTTTTTGTATTTTATTAGAGCAGGGTCATCTCACTAAGTGCCTCGACATTGCTGAGGCTGGCTTTGAACTTGCAATCCTCTTGCCTCAGCCTTCCAAGTGGTGGGATTACAGGTGTGCACCACCCGCCCGGCTCAGTACTCTAATATTTGAAAAACAGTTGGGGGTGGGGGTGGGATTTGCAAACACAAAGACTGGTCTCTTCAGAGGGGGTGGGTGTGGGATTTGCAAACACAAAGACTGGTGTCTTCAGAGAATCCAGTATCATCATGGTTGGACTGTTGTAAATAAAGTTAATTAGGGAGGTAATAAAAATACTGAGGAATATTTAAATTGACAAGCATCTATAATTAAATATTAGATTTAGTTTAGAAAGTTTATCATACATATGTTGTTTATGTATCAAAATACAGATTTCATTATATATAAAGCTTTTCTAGTCCTCTCTTTACTAACATAACCTTAGTTCTTTTAATAGTACTGATGGTTCATTTAATATGATTGGAAACTAGGTATTAGAAATTTGCTCATGTAAATATAATAATCTATGCTTTACAAGTCTTATATAGCTAATTATTTTATCACTGAACTCTAATAAAAATCTCCTTTTGTTATGGCAAGAGTTGTAGAAAGTTTCTGTATTTGTATGAGAGAGAAATGCCATTTTCTAAATGTGTTTGTTGCACTTTTGGAATATAAATATGTTGCTTGTGAAACATATTTTTCTCTTTTTATTTTCTAAGAAGTAGTTGGGGAACGGTAAAAACAGTACTTCTTGGCCCTTATTGCCTGTGCTAATAGAAGTCTTTTGGTCAGCCTAGTTTGAAAATAATTAATAGATCCTATTTCTTTGAATTACTATATGATTGACAGTGCTGATGTAATAATTCACACTAAGTACTTGTGAAATACAGTGTGTAGAAAGCACATCATAAATTATGGACTTTAACTTTTCACACATATATTGTAAACCTAAAGTGTTAGTTTTAATATTCGAGATTTTTTACCATGAACTAAATAGTGCCTTCTTGTATTTCAATCCCCATAGTCCCTTAAAATAATGCTATTGCATACACACAGAGAACTATAAATGATTTATACTTGCCAAATTATAATAGCACTTATTACCAGAAATGTATTGTAATTCAAATGTTCTTATATTAGAATAGGTAAACTTCCTATTTGCAAAATACCACCCTCTTTATTTTCAAAGAAATACCTGTTTTTCCTGGCTCTAAATAATTATTATAACTTCTTCAGTGTATTTAAACCAACCTTAGCAAAAGAAAATGAAGAAATAGGGTTTACATGAGGATAAAATTCAACCCTGCCTTTGCTGTTATTAATTCTAAAGACTGAAACAATACTAATAAACTCTGTGCACGTGTGCGTGTGTTGTATTTAAGTCAACTGTGTTTTATTTAATCCAAATTTACAAACATCTTACTTTATAAATGTTTTCTTAATACATTTTATACTAAATGATAGTTTGCTTTAGAAAGGGTAATTTTGTGTTATGAATGTCATAGTAATGAAAACATAGACATCTTCCTATGTACATTGTTTTAGGAAAGATACATCTGATTATTCCCAGTGTATGTTTGAGTTGGCAATGTGTTTGTAAACCTCTATGAAATTGTTTTCTCAATATTACATTCTTGTATACTTCAGGAAGACTTCTTAGATCTAACAGTAACAGTCAAAAACGTATCTGGTTTGGAAGATGCACTCTGGAACATGTATGTAGAAGAGGAAGTTTTTGACCATGACAACTTGTACCATTGTGGAACTTGTGACCGGCTGGTTAAAGCAGCAAAGGTAACAACGCCTGCCTTTTTCCAGGGTGCCCACATAGTACTTGGTGGCAGGAAAGTCTGTCACCTGAAGCCACCTTTGTGATAAAGACTGAAGGATACACTTGAAGCTCTTGGCCCAAGGATAGAAAAGACATTTTATTTACTATCTGTCTTTTCATTTTTTTACAGTGAAGAATTTTTTAAATCTTTCACCCTAACAGCTCTCTAAACTTCCTTTTCTCCCAAGAAAAATGTTTTTATGCCTCAATTTTTCTTAAGGCTGCTTTTTTGGATAAATTCCTTGCTTTTGGCAAATTGCTATTATGAAGGAGATTGTGGTATTTCTGTATTTTTATTCCCACCATCAGGAAGCTTACCTAGTATTCCTTTCTGTTTCCTGCTACTAAAATGGGTGGCTCTCTTTAATTTCTCAATGTGCAGTTTATTTTCTAGCCCTGACATATGTCCTCCTTCACTTGAGCACATTCCATATGCACTTTCCCACTTGGGTATGTTGACCTTGTTAGTTGCCAGAGACCAGCTCCGGTCGGGGGGAGAAGACGTTGGCGAAAAGGTGAGAGATAGACCATGCAGCACACAAGTCTGGAGGCTAACTCTAACTTTACTTCTTTTACCCGAGTTTTTATAGCCCAGACAGCACAGTCTTTTGCATTACAGCTTTTGAGGTTACATTAAAGAATTTCAGAGTTATACATTATGAAGGAAACAAGTTACGTTAAGGAATTTCAGGGTTATACATTCTGAGGGAAACAGGATATTGTTCTAAGTACATATTACTGATTAAACTTATCTAAAAACATAAAGAAAGCATATATTGATCAATCTTAAATGTCAAGAACAAAAACTGTTTTTACCTAAAACTATTTTTACAGCCCTTTAAGATCACTCATAATGTCCCACACCTTGATTGCCCTAATACATCATAGCTAAACCTTGACTGAACTCTGCTTACTATTGTTTCCTATAATAACTTTGTTCTGAATTAGAAAGAAGGAAGTACAGCTATTTCTCAGAAGTTAAGCTAACAGGTAATTTTCCTTTGATCAGATGTTAGATCTAAGGGGTCTCTACCATGGAAAACTTATATCAATATACCTTAAACTAATATCCTAAACTTACCTAAGATAAAAGAATCCTTATCAATCACAAGAAAGCCTTATAACTATAACTTAAAACCTTATAACTATAACTTAGAAAAGTCTGAACTGTGGGGCACAGCAAGAGCCACAAGTTTAATCATTACTTACAAGCCTAATGTCTAATTATAAACCTGCTTTACTCATGTATTAATGAATTTGCTATAGAGCTTCTGACTCAGACTTCACAATGTAAATTTGTGTGGTCAGATTTATGTTTAATAGCTAACTTATGAGCCCCTAGTGGTCACACAGAGACACAGTGAGAATAGGGAGATAGAATTAACCATCGCGGCGCCATTTTTGTCTAACATTGTTCCTGGAAGAGGAAGAGATGCCTTGCTTTCTCTCCCTATTATTTCAGACAAGGAACCTTGCTCACTTGTCCCAAGGAAGATGTGACAGTTAGTCACAGCCTTCAGCACAGTACTTCTAGATTTCTTTCAGGACAGCAAAGCAAAATAGAAGATGAAGGAGAGACAGATGAAAGCAATTGATTTCTTTTATAGTGTGAGCTAAGAGAGAAAAGTGAAATAAATCAATTAGTGTAGACTTCTGATATTTCTCAAATTTGTCATGTTCCTATGTAGGGTCATTTGTAGATATGGTTCATAGTAATCCTTCCAGGAAGGATTATACCTCCCAACCTTTCTTAATTTGAAATAGGGCCTTGCTAAGTTACATAGGCTGACCTTGAACTTTGATCCTCCAGTCTCAGTCTCCCAAATAACTGGGATTACAGGTGTGCACCACCATAGCCAGTAGGATTTTTTTTTTTTTTTTTTTTTTTGCAGATGAGCAATATTTTATTCTAATTTGTTATATATGACAGCAGAATGCATTACCATTCATATTGCACATATAGAGCACAATTTATCATATCAGTGGTTGTATACAAAGTATATTTACACCATTCACATCTTCATACATGTACTTAGGATAATGATGGCCATCTCATTCCACCACCATCATTTCTAAGCCCATGTCCCCTCCCTTCCCTTTCCACCCCCTTGCCCTATCTAGAGTTCATCTGTTCCTCCCATGAGAATTGTTTTTTAATGTATTTTTTCATACAATTTCCACCAAAAACATCAATGCTAGTAAGTTGCTAGTTACTCGTAATATTAATATAAAAGGTGATTATTATAAAGCTAGACGCGGTGGCATACGCTTGTAATCCCAGCACTTGGGAAGCTGAGGCAGGAGGATCGCAAGTTCAAAGCCAGCCTCAGCAATGGTGAGGCACTTAGCAACTCAGTGAGACCCTGTCTCTAATAATAAATACAAAAAAGGGATGGGGATGTGGCCCAGTGGTCGAGTGCCCCTGAGTTCAATCCTCAATACCAAAAAAAAAAAAAAAAAAAAAGGTAATTATTATAGATTATTTCTGAATGTCTGTATATATATAAATTCTTAGTGCCATTTCCCATTCCTCTGGCTTGAATGTGCCATCTCTGCACTTCTCTGGCTCTCCACAGCTCCTTGTTTCTATGACCAATGTAGCATCAATCCTGCTGCTGTAATTTTTACTATTCATTAACATTGTAAACTTGAGCTCAGTGCGCTCAGTGGTTATTGAGCATTATCTTAAACAGCTGCCACAAAAGACATACCTGTGCAGTGGAGCCACAATGCCAAAGACATGTAGCACTGTTGCTATGGCTGACAGTTAACTGAACTTTTCCAACAAATAAAATGAACATTAATTTAGATAATACACAATACTGATTTTGTATCCTAGAGATGGTAGAAGTAAATGGATAAAAACAGTAAACCCTATGGCTATAGCTTTCACAACAGTATTTGAAACCAGGATGAATTTTACACTGTTTAATATATGTTTTCATATACTCATTCTAAAACCTAGAGAGAGAATTACCATTTGTTTACTTATTTTGTACTTCACCTGTGGTGTTAGAACTACTATCTGATAAGTATAAATCTCAAGAGTTTGGAAAAGTCTTAGATACTTACTTATACAGTTTTAGTTTTTGGTTGACCTTTATTTGCACTTTAATAAAACAGGAACCTTTTGCTAACAAGAACTTTCTTCTAAACAAATACAGTTTTTTAATATACCTAATATTGTTGTTGGTTTAATTCTTTTTTGGTGGAATTTCTCTATTGTGATACTTTTAAAATTGTATTTTTCTAGTTGCCATCGATTTTTTGCATTCTGAATTTAGGTTTGGTGTGCTATCTGAGTAAATGTAGATTTTCCTGTCCTTAGCACTCTTTTGTAACCATATAATAGTAGAGTTGCTGTGTTATTTTGGATGTACCCATAGAGCTTGTCTGAAAATCTGCCATGTTGTTATATGGCTGGGACTTTTTATTTATGGATTTGTGGAATTATTGTTTTTAAATATATGTTTAACAGTGTTAGGTTTATATGATTATGGCCATTACCAAGAGGTCTGGGGACAAGAGATGACTTCGGAGGGGGGTGGGGTGCTGGGGATTGAACCCAGGGCCTTGTGCATGTGAGGCAAGCACTCAACCAAGTGAGCTATAATCCCCAGCCCTTTTTAATTTTTATTTCAAAACATGTTCTCATGAGGCTGGCCTCAAGCTTGAAATCCTCCTGTCTCAGACTCCTGAGTCATTGGATTACAGGCCACTGTGCCCAGCTAAATGATGACTCTTGAATAAAAATCATCTTCATAGGGCTGGGGTTGTGGCTCAGGGGTAGAGCGCTCGCTTAGCACGTACGCGGCCCGGGTTCGATCCTCAGCACCACATAAAAATAAATGCCTTGTGTACAACTAGAGCAAATAAATAAATATTTTAAAAAATCATCTTCATGTAGTGTTTAGTTTTAAAGTAAGGAATTAAAACAACAAAAATACCTTAATCTGCTTTTGAATTTTAAAGTAGCAACTATAAAACCCTGATCAATAGATCTTAACCATTGGGATTACAGTCCTTTTGAAAGTCTAAATAAACTGTGGGTCTCCTCCCTAGAGAAAATATATACACTAAAACTTTTCCTAATTCATGTGTTCAGAGCTCAGGTAAAATGGAGATATGGAGGAGCAAGGGGAAAGGCCAGGAATTGGGCAGGAAATAGGTGCAGATGGAGAGGGATAATGAGTAGTTACAACATGTTCATGAAGTAGGATTTTAGAACGGCAGCACTGAAAGCAAAACCAGCTTGTGAAACTTTAGTTGTGAACATAAATGAGTGGTACCACCCTTAGGCCTATAAAATAGATGAGTTTGATCAAGAGTTATTATTGAATCCATGGGTAATGACTGTATGTGAGTTAAGGACCTGTGTTCTCTTGAAGCTTACAGGTGTTTTTTCAGACCTTAAGTAACATGTATCCTTTCACATACCTGCTTTTTTAAAACTTTGTGAATTTTTCTTTTAACAGTCGGCCAAATTGCGCAAGCTGCCTCCCTTTCTTACTGTCTCATTACTAAGATTTAATTTTGATTTTGTGAAGTGTGAACGCTACAAGGACACTAGCAGTTACACGTTCCCTCTCCGGATCAATCTCAAGCCTTTTTGTGAGCAGGTTTGAATTATTTTATTTTTAAATTCTTTCTTTTCCCCTTCCAAACTTGAATCTTTTATTGACCTGATTTTCAGTCTATTTATTGCAGAATCTCTGAATCTTAGCCCTGTTAACATTTTGAATTTAGTCATTCTGAGTTGTGGGGGACTATCCTCTGCATTGTGGGATGTCTACCAGCATTCCTGGCCTCTTGGGGCTGGGGTGTGGCTCAGTGGGAGAGCACTTGCTTAGCAGGCCCAAGGTCCTAGTTTTGATCCCCACTACCACACACACACACACACACACACACACAAAATCACCTGGCCTACTTAATAGATGACAGTAGAATCCCCACTCCTCTCCCACTTTGGCAATGAGAATGTCTTCAAATGTGGTTAAAAGTCCATATCTCCTGGAGGTGGGGGGTGCAAAATTGCCCTGGACTGAGGACTTCTAATTTGTTTGCAGACTTCTTGACTATCTAAAGTGTAGAAGTTCTCTGTTCTCTTTATTAAACTCTTCTTGAAAAATCTTTGAGATGAAAATTTTAAAACAAAATTTAAAAACGACCCTGCTTTTAGAAAAGTTACCATTAATTGGTACTTTGCTATTTGGATTTAGTTTATTTTAGATGTAATAATGAATTACATGTCTAGAAAGTGAACAAATGGAATTTTACTAATCTTTAAGACATTTGTCATCCTTAAGACACAGGAAAGAAAATGTGTTGAAAGCAAGTTAATTATAAAATCAAACTATTTTACAAGCCACTTTCATATTTTTTTTTCTTTTGGTGGTACCAGGGATTGAGCTCAGGGGCACTCGACCACTGGGCCACATCCCCAGCCCTTTTTTTTTGTATTTTATTTAGAGACAGGGTCTCACTGAGTTGCTAAGTGCCTCACCATTGCTGAGGCTGGCTTTGAACTCACGATCCTCTTGCCTCAGCCTCCCAAAGTGCTGGGATTACAGGCGTGCGCCACCGCGCCCAGCTTCATATGCTTTTATATAATTATTATACAAACTAAAATCAGAATGATGAGACTGGTATATTTCTGATTTCAAATCATTCTTATTTTTATTAAGAACAGAACACTTATTAGCTAGGTATTCAATTTCTACATAAAAAACAGTAATCCTTTTGTAAACATTCTTTAATTCAAACTCTTCACAGGTGAGCCTTCTTCTCTTTCAAGCCTAATTGCTGAGGTTTTTTGGGTTTTGTTTGAATTACCAGAGATTCTAGTGTTCTGTGGACTCTTAGCCTGTTACTGGCATACTCAAGTGTTTTTCCTAATTAATATACTCACCACTCTTTTTATAAAAGGTAGTTCACCATGTGATTTAACATACTTCAATATAACAGATCTGAAATAAGTAATATAATGGACCACTTATCTAGAAAATCCACATTAATTTTGCTTTTGCATTTCTATTAGTGTAGAAACATCTTGCATCTTTGTGTATCTCTCGCCTGTGTTTTGCCTGAATCAAATATATTCAATTGCTGTCTTCTTACAAACTATCATATTTTAAGCAAATAAATTCCTCCAGTAACTGGCATCCTCAGGGGGCATCCATGTATGTATTTATTTACATCACAAGTTACACTGGTCTAGTTTAGATGGCACAACCAGAAGGGAGCTTATGTCATGTGCTTCAGACCCCTTGAATGTGAAAAGTAGGACTATTTTTTTCCCTTCTGCATCAGAAATTTAAAGTATCTCTTAATCTACTGTAATTGTTTCCATTTGTTTTGTTTTTAATTGCCCGTGTAGAAGTTTATCTCTTGGGTCACATATGAATATAAAGTGCTTTAATTAATTATGGGAAAGTTTGATCATAGAATTAATAAAGCAGGAAAGAACTTCATCTTTTTACTATATTGCCTCTAAACAAGAACAACTGTTGTTCATAATTGCTAAGTTCCTATTCTATGCAGATGACTGAAATGTCTGGAGGGTTGATAGTTGATCTGACTCCTGACTTTGAGAGTGAGCCAGCCTGGTTGGAACACAGGACAGTTTGAACAGGTTATAGAACACGTGTGTTTAACAGCATGATAGATATGTACAAAGATGGTTTTCTCTTGCTGAAAACCTCTACCACAGATTCATGTTGTCACATTAGCTTACATAATCCCAGCCAAAGCCAAAGCTTTTTCAGATACATGTGTTCATGCTTAAGTGAGAGGCAGAAATAGATGAGTGTAGTATGGTTAGTAGTTGAGCGATTAATTAAAAAAATTTTAATTTAAAGTCAGTCTTTTAAATTTACCTTACCTTTTTAAATGACAGTGTTAGACACTGAAGTTTCTAATCAATTTCAATACTTGAAATTCTTTTTCCTCTTTACTTACGTATATTTTAGCATCTTATGTCAAACTATCCATGTTTTCTTTTTCCCTTAGAGTGAATTAGATGATTTAGAATATGTATATGACCTCTTCTCAGTCATTATACACAAAGGTGGCTGCTACGGAGGACATTATCATGTATATATTAAAGATGTTGATCATCTGGGAAACTGGCAATTTAAAGTAAGTCTACAAATTCATTTAGAAATATCTTGCAATTTCTTGGCTTTTCAATTCCTTTTACAATGGTTTGTTGATGATCTTTTGCCATTTATTGTATATTCACCCTGTAGAAAACTTTGATAGTCATTAAAATTAATTCAGATATGTTTTAAATTTTTTTAATATTTATTTATTTGCTTTAGTTGTACACAATGCAATGCATTTATGTTTATGTGGTGCTGAGGATCGAACCCAGGCTGCGCATGTGCTAAGCGAGCGCTACCGCTGAGCCACAACCCCAGCCCTTAAATTTTTATTTCTAAGTAATTTTACATGTACAGAAAATAACACAGTAGTACGAATACTTCTGTGCATTCCTTACCTAGATTCTCCAGTTGTTAACATATTGCTACATGTTTTAATCAGCTATTTCACCACTGTGACTGAAAGACCTGACAAGAACAATTAGAGGAGGAAAAGTTTATTTGGGGGCTCATGGTTTCAGAGCTCTCAGTCCATAGATGGTCAGCTCCATTGCTCTGGACCTGAGGCAAGGCAGAACATCATGGCAAAGGGGTATGGAGAGAGAAAGCAGCTTAGAATATGGCACCAGGAAACAAAGAGGGAGAGAGAGCCCTTCTCAACAAGCACAAAACATAAGCCCCAAAAGCATACCTCTGGTGACCCAATTTCTCCAGCTTCACCCTACCTGCTCACAGTTACCACCCCATTGATCCATATCAGAGTATTACTGCACAGTGATTAAGTCAAGGCTCTCTTAATCCAATCATTTGTCTCTAAACTTTCTTTCATTGTCTCACTGATGACCTTTTGGGGGAAACCTCATATCTAAGCCATAACACCACATTTGTGCATATGCACACACAGATATGTATACATTATTAACATCATCATTAGTGTTGAACCAAGTAAGTGGAAGACATCAGACTCCTTTGCCTCTAAATACTAGGGTTTATCCACCATAAACAAAGATATTCTCTTACATAAGCATAGATCAAAACCAAGAACTTTGAACATTGGTATACTACTATTGTTTAGTGTATAATTATATTCAGATTCTGCCAGTTATCTAATCTACATCTTTTATGAAAATGTTTTCCCCAATCTAGTGTCAAATCGAAGATCATGTGTTAGATTTAGTTATCTTTTTTTAGGTTTCTTTTAGTCTAAAACCATCTCTCAGTTTTACACTTCCTCTGTTATGACAAACTATGGAATTTTTCTAGCAAATAAAATGAGCATTGATTTAGATAATATACAATATGGATTTTGCATCCTGCAGATTGTAGGTGAAAATGTAATAAAAACAATAAACCTCATGCCCATAAAACTTTCACAGTAGGATTTAAAGCCAGGGCAAATTTTATCCTATTTAATGTAATGTGGCTGCAGTGTTGTGTCTTCTGTAGTTGCTCTTTAAAACAGCACTCATTGACCATCACTTAGTGACATTTGAATCACTGGTCCTTTCCCCAGGACCACAAAACAAAACAAAAAATGCAAGTCCTTCTGGATGGTTTTTTGTGAATAGTGTGAGAACTTCCCCCCCACACAATTTGGAAAAATTGCCCATTACCACCTATTGAATAATTGCTTTTCTCCACCAACTTATGTGTCAGTTCCATTAGATCTATTGTTCATTAATGCAGGATTCTGATTTTTCAGTTCTTTATTCTGTTCTATTCTCTCTCCTCCTGGTTAAATACACACTTAATTTCCATAGGGTAGTTTTAAGTCATGCCACCTGGAAGGGCAAGTCTCCCTGCATGCTGTTCAGAATTGTCTTGCCTGACATGTTTGTGCTTCTGTGTGCCTTCCTAGAATCACCTTCCAGTATTCTCACAGACGCACATGCTCCTACGTGCACACACACACAGGGGTTTTGAGTCTTCGTGTATGAACAAGATATATCTTTTTAAAATCTTCTTTAGTGTCTTTTTTATTTAAAGTTTTATAATTCTCTCAGTGAATAAACAACTTTCAGAGGGTCTGGGAAAGCATTCACTACAGTCAACTGTGACATTAGAATGCATTTCACATCAACCCCATGCTCTTCACCAGTTTCTAAAATGAAGCTAAGTCAGTCACATCCTTCCATTTCTTTGACCTTACTGCAGTGTCTAGCTCTGCAGTTCTAGATTCAGAAAGCTGTGCAAACATTGCTCTCAAATGCTGTGCCACATTTGCCAAGGCACTACCATTTGGGGCACCTACTCCATCAGATAAAATGAAGCACTTCTTATCCTTAGTGATTATTAGAGGAAAATTTTCCCTTCATTCAGTACTAATGTCAAGGCAGTCCAGTTTATTGCCCTTTATTGTGGAATGATTTTTTTTTTTTTTTTTCATATCATGCTTCTAGTGAAGGTGTAGCCCTTTGGGATTTATAACTTTTTGCTACAGTCTGTCATTGTGGTATATAAAAACTATATACAGTCATCCCTCAGTGTCCTTGGGGAATTGGTTCTAGAACTCCCCATACCAAAATCCTCAAGTCCCTTGCAGGAGTCTATGTTTCAGTTCTCTATTCTGTTCTATTCTTTCTCCTGGAAAAATGGCAATACTATTTGCATATTACCTACACACATATATGCCTATACACATGTATACTTAATATCCAGACTGTTTATAATAGCTAATACAATGTAAAATAACAACCAAGCAAATAGTCATTGTACTGTAGTGTTTTGGGAACAGTGAAAAGAAAAAAATGTCTCTACATGTTCAATACAAACATTCTTTTTTTCTAATATTTTGATGCACAGTTGGTTGAGTCCACAGGTATAGAACCCATAGATACAAAGCACCAGCTGTATTTGTTATCTCCAATTCCAGTTGCTGGTACAGAGCTCTTTAGAATTTCTTGATGGAAGTATCTTTTTTATTCATGATAAACCCCTTTCCACCTTATGGTTGATGCTAATGAGTCCACTCTTAGATGCCTTAAGATGGGGCCTGGTTGCCGTAGGATATGCAAAATCTATATTGTGTGTTATCTGAATCAATGCTCATTTTATTTGCTGGAAATATTCCATAGTTTGTCATAACAGAGGAAGTGTAAAGCTGAGAGATGGTTTTAGACTAAAAGAGACCTAAAAAAGATAACTAAATCTAACACATGATCTTCAATTTGACACTAGAGTGGGGAAAACATTTTCATAAAAGATGTAGATTAAGCCGGGCACGGTGGCGCTCGCCTGTAATCCCAGCACTTGGGAGGCTAAGGCCGGAGGATCGCGAGTTCAAAGCCAGCCTCAGCAATGGCAAGGCACTTAGCAACTCAGTGAGACCCTGTCTCTAATAAAATACAAAAAAAGGGCTGGGGATGTGGCCCAGTGGTTGAGTGCCCCTGAGTTCAATCCCTGGTACCAAAAAAAAAAAAGATGTAGATTAGACAACTGGCAGAATCTGAATATAATTATACACTAGACGATAATAGTATACCAATGTTCAAAGTTCTTGGTTTTGATCTATGCCATAAGTTGGGGCCAGGTTGCCTACTGATTAGAGGGTTGGAATTTACATCCCATCTCCTGACCTTGGGGAGTAGGGAAGGACAGAGGATTGAGTTCAGTCACCAATGGCTACTGAATTAATCAAGTCCTGCCTCCTCCACAGTGAGCTTCAGTGAAAACCCTGAGTAATGAGATTTGGGGAGTTTCCATGTTGGTGAACACATCTGTATACTGAGAATATGGCCACCCTGACTCTGTGGGGACAGGCTTCTCTACTCGCAACCTTTTTAGACCTCACCTTACATACCTTTTCATCAGGATGCTCATTGGAATCCTTTATAATAAACTGTAGCATAGGTTCCTGATATCTATGAATTGCTCTACTAAATTATGAACCTGAAATAAGCACTGTGGTAACCCTAGAATTTGCAGCTGGTCAGACAGAAGTGTGAATAACGTAGAAACCCCGTTTATGGTTAGGGTACGAAGTGGGGGCAGTCTTATGGGACTAAAACTCAACATGTGTAATCTGTTTGAGTACAGATAGTGTCAGAATTGAATGGAATTTTGGGACACTTGGTATCAGAGGATTTAGAGAATTGGTTCTTCTTTGAAAAACTAATCACTGAACTCTGTGCTTTGGGTAGGCCTTAGGTTTTCTCTCCCAAACCCTGTACTATCTGAGCATCAGAATGGAAGCTCAGGATCAACAAGGTTTGTATCTTAGTCCATTCAGGCTTCAACAATACTTTTTATAAACAATAAAAATGCATTACTCATAGCTCCGGAACCTTCCTCCTTAGGAAGTTCAAAATGAAGATGCCAGCAAATTTTGTATCTGCTGGACTCACCACTTTATAGATGGTACCTTCCTTTTCTTTCTTTCTTTTTTTTTTTTTTTGTTTTGTTTTGTTGGTATTGGGAATTAAACCCAGGGGTGCTTAACTACTCAGTCACATCCCCAGCCCTTTTTGTTGTTGTTGTTATTTTGAGACAGGGTGTCGCTAAATTGCTTAGAGCCTCTCTAAGTTGCTGAGTCTGACTTTGAATTTAAAGTCCTCCTGACTCAGCCTCTGAGTTGCTGGGACTCCAGCAACTGTCACTGTGCCCAGCTATAGATGGTGCCTTCTTTTTTTTTTTTTTTTTTTTTTTAATATTTATTTATTTGCTTTAGTTGTACACAATGCGTTTATTTGTACGTGGTGCTGAGGGTCGAACCGGGCTGCGCATGTGCTAGGCGAGCGTTCTACCACTGAGCCACAACCCCAGCCCAAGATGGTGCCTTCTTGCTGTGTCCTCAAGCAATAGAAGTGGCAAACAAGCTCCCTTGGGCCTTTTTTTTTTTTTTTTTTTTTAATATTTATTTATTTGTTTTAGTTGTACACAATGTGTTTATTTGTACGTGGTGCTGAGGATTGAACCCGGGCCTCACACGTGCTAGGTGAGCGCTCTACCACTGAGCCACAATCCCAGCCCGGGCCTTTTTTATATAGGTATTAATTCCATCAGGAGGGCCCCACCCTTATGACTTAATCATCTCCTAAAGACCTCATCTCTTAATATTGTTGCATTAGGGTTAGGTTTCAACATACACATTTAGGAAACAAAAACATTCAGAGTGTAGCAGTTGGAATGCTAGAAGCCTTTACTCTGTATTTCCTATATGGAATTCCATTTCAATTCTCAACCTCAGAGGATGTTCCTAATGTTCTTGCTAGCTCAGTGTGTGTTTAAGAATATATTTTTGTTATGTTTTGTTTTTACTTTAGCATTTTTAGTGATTTTGCAGCTAGATGGTTAGATCTATGTGCCACATTCTTCTGTTATTTCTTAATATTTTTTCTTGTGTTAATTTTTAAATCTATTTGTATTTATAGTTTTAAGCCAATTTAAAATACTTTTACAAGCTTTCACATATGAAAAAAGAATCAATAAAAATTGTTTACCAAGGGAATTTTGACACATTCCACAATGCCATTATGAAATGGGGCATAAACTTTTGAATATCAATCAGGAAGTGTAAGAGAGTGTTTAAATTGAGGCCACAAAAATGGATTGGAGTTTTTAGGCCAATACAAGTGAGTAAGAACATGTCAGATGAAACCAGAAAATAGTTTGAACTGAGTGATGATGATGATAGTCCAACATACCAAATTATACAGGACTCAGCCAAAACAGTGTTTGGCTAGAAGACGTTGGTGCCAAAGTGTATTAGGCTAGAATTTTACCCAGTTTATAGATAAAGCCAGAGCTATCAAGTAATTTGCCCAGAATTGCTCAACAAAACCTGTATTTCAAAGCCAGGTTGGCCTGATTCCAAAGCATATGCAGAATATTGTTTTTTACCATCGTTTCTCCAAAATTCTATACTATAGAATTTTGCTAATTCCTTTAAGAGATTTGTTATAGAAACTATTGCTTTCCTTCCTAGCAGGAAGAAAGTAAGCCAGATGTCAATTTGAAAACTCTTCAAAATGAAGAGGAGATTGACGATCCATTGGTGATATTACAAGCAGTCTTATTACAGGTAGGTTGTGTCTATGTGTGTATGCATTGTGCATATATAGCTATCACAAATGGATGGGCTTATTTGTTTGAGGACATTAGTCACATTGGTTTAGGGACAACTCTCAAAAGGAAAATGGACTCATTTTAACTTAATCACCCCTTTAAATGCTCTATCTTCAAATACAATCACATTGTTAAGTTTTGCAGCCTAAGGATTCAACCTAGGAATTTGGGGGAGACACAGTTCAACCTATAACAGCCACATCTTGTCCCCTTTCAGAACTTGTGTACTTTGAAATATTTAGATAAGATGTTAATATTTTTTACTTAAATGTTTCTTCTAAAAATCATAAATAATATTAGGAATTTATCAAACATCCGGATACGCTTTGGATATGATTAAAATGTGGCATATAGTACGTAGCAAAGAAAAAGGAAAAAAAGGAAGATACCATCTACAAAGTGGTAAGTCCTGCAGATAGAAAATTTGCTGGCACCTTCAAATGCAAATAGACTTAAAAAATTAAGATTTTCTGAACTAAGGTTTAAGCTACCTTTCTGAAAAAAAAATTATAATGAAATAATTGTGATTTATTTTATTTTATTTCTTTTCTTTGCAGTTCAGAGTTCAAACCCAGGGATGCTTTACCACTGAGCTACATCCCCAGGCCTTTTTATTTTTTGTTGTTGAGACAGTTTCACTAAGTTGCCCAGGCTGGCCTCTGACTTAATAGCCTCCTGCCTCAGCCTCCTCAGTAGCCAGTATTATAGGTGTTATGCCATCACACCTGGCAATGATTATGATTAATCCACTTACATGTTTTTGTTCTAGACATGTTTAATTAGATATAATTCTGTTGATCTCTCGGAATTTTTGTTTCAATTATTTCTCATCAAATTTACTTAAGTGAATTTGTGTTTGTTTCATAAGGAAGAGAATAATCTAATTACTGTTGATCAACTGGGCCAGAAACTCTTGAAAAAAATGGGAGTATCTTGGAACAAGAAGTATAGAAAACAGCATGGGCCCCTGAGAAAGGTAATACATAGCATCAACATAGGAATTCTAGTCCCAGGATATTTTGTTATCCCCAAAACTTGAATTTCTCTCCAAGATACTTCAAGTAGATAAAAATAAAATCAGTATTATTGTTCAGTAGCTATAATTCAACTATTACTTATAAAGTATCAGTTATTAAGTTATTTACCAAGATGTATGAAAGAAAAAGAAAAAGAGGAAGTAGCCCTTATCACAATAGCAAAAACAAATTACCATAAAGCTCTAACTTCTAGAAACTCAGTTACCTCATTTCCTAGGCTGTAAGATTCAATGCAGAAACTGATATTACCAGAAACAAAAGATAAAAACTTGACTGAAAATAACCAAACAAAGTAACAGAACAATTAGTGAACATTTAGGAACTGTTTTGTGTAGAAAGCACTTACCCACTGCAGTAATTCTTTAAGAGCATCTTTTAATTACACCACAAAAAAATCGATTTTCTGTTACTTGTATTATTTTGGAAAATTGTGTTTAGGGAATTTGCCTTTTTATGTATTATGTCAAATTCACTGGCATAAAGTTATTCAAAATTAGCATCCCATATTATGCTTTTACCATTTGTAGAACCTGAAGTTATTACAAAACCCTTTTTCATTTCTCATATTAATTAGTGTTTTCTTTTCTTGCTAGGGTTTATCAAGTTTTTTTTTAAAAAATCAACAGCCAGGGCTGGGGTTATAGCTCCGTGGTGGAACTCTTGCCTAGTGCGTGTGGGGCATTGAGTTCAATCCTCAGCACCACATAAAAATAAATAAATAAAATAAAGGTATTATGTCTATCTACAACTAAAAAGAATATTTTTAAAAATCAATAGCCTTTGGGGCTGGGGTTGTGGCTCAGCGGTGGAGTGCTCGCCTAGCACGTGTGTGGCCCGGGTTCGATCCTCAGCACCACGTAGAAACAAGGGCATTGTGTGCAACTAAAGCAAATAAATAAATATTTTTTTTTAAAAAATCAATAGCCTTTGATACAATAGGATATAATCATATTGATTTTCCCTACTGCTTGTCTGTTTCTATTTCATTGATTTTAGTCCTTAATGAAATGCTTTTTTTTTTTTTTTTTTTTTTTTTTTTTAAACTTCTATTTCATTTCTTTTCTTTGTGGTACAAGGGATCAAACCCAGGAGCACTTAACCACTGAGCCACATCCCTAGACCTTTTTGAAATTTTATTTATTTTGAGACAGGGTCTCACTGAGTTGCTTATGGTCTCACTAAATTGCTGAGGCTAGTCTCAAACTTGTGATCTTAACCTCTTATCCCAACAGATCTATCTGGATCAGTAGTTTCAAATTATCTTTCATAGTGGGACATTATGCAATTGCCATTGTTTTGTTCTTTGTTTAGATCATTTTTAAGTATTTCAAAAGTTTTTGTTCTACCTAGTCCATTTTATTTAAGTACTTTTCTAAAAACAGCATTAGTAAGATATAAATGCTTTTTAGATTGTAGCATGGCAGCTTTCTCCCTTCATATAACTATTAGACATTTTCACAGAATTCTCTTGATTTTTGTTAAATGTTTTCTTCTACCCAAATGTATGTTTTCCCCTTCGTGGACTGGGCCAAAAATAAAGATGGAAGTTTCCCAAAAAAAATCTAACCACAGAAAGGAAGAAAACTTTTTTTTTAGGTCTAATTAAAAATTTTTTTTCATTAATCTAGCATTTGTTTTTTGTCTGATTCTGCATAGTTCTTAGAGCTCCATTCTCAGATGTTCCTTCTAAGTTCAGATGGAAGCACAATTAGTCTACTGAAGAAAGATCCTGTCCAGGCTAAGTCTGACTTCCAAAGTACTGATCAACAGAGTTTCCACACGCTGGCTTCAGAAGCGCCAGGATTAAGTGAGAGCGCTGCCTGTTCCCACTGGTTTGATATAAATGACTCCAAAGTCCAACCAATCAAGGAGAAAGATATTGAACAGCAATTTCAGGGCAAAGAAAGCGCCTACATGTTGTTTTATCGGAAATCCCAGTTGCAGAGACCCCCTGAAGGTATAGAAAGAAAAGTTTTCCTGTTTAATGATTTTAGAAGTTAAACCTGGATACTGTTAAGTTTTTACTCTTTTAATAGAAGGCTTACTCTGGAAATATTTAAAAATAAAGCAAAGTAATATTTCATATGTTAAAGAAGTAACATGCCAAATAAAATCTAAAAGTGTATTATTTTATAAAGATTACATATTTTATTTGATTTATCCTCATAATAATGCGAGGTCATAGTTATAAGATGTTTGAAATTGGATTTCCTTGGGTCGCATGATCTTTTCCCATGTTGGCAGACTGAGTGTGATCACGCTAGTCTCAGATGCAGCTGCCTCTCGGCAGTGTGTTGCCTTTGTGTTTTGAGTGGCCTTGGTCTTATGTTCTCATCTCCCCCTTTATTTTCCCATTTCTGTTTGCTTTTGCCTCAAAGTAATGTCCTCTGATGAGTGGAAATTTCTTTGAAGCTCTCATTATTGAGCCAAGAGAGCTTAAACCATGGAGATTAATAACCATTTGCGACATTTAACAATAAAGGGTATTTTTTAAGTTGAAGCTGTTAACATGAATAAATCAGGAAGACTTTGAGCATTTCCCAAAGTCCCCACAAACAAAAAATGCTAAGTAGAAAATCTTTTTTTAGATTGCGACATAGCTATGATTAGAGATGAAGAGAATGTTCTCAATAAGAATAGTGATCATTTTTATAAAGAATAAGAATAAAGCAGTTACAAATTTGCATGAGAATCAAAGGAAATTATCTTTCTAGATCTGAAACAGTTATATAACTGTGCTGTTAACCAAAAATGCTATGTATTTTTTTGAGAGGAAATAAGGCATGGTAATGGTTCTGATAGAAATACTGTGGATCAGAATTCATGATTTTAGAAACAGAAAGGGAATGTCTTCTGATGAAGTATTAGTCTCTTACCACATTGACTTTGAGTGTGAGCATACTTGGACTATGTACTAAATAACAGCTTCCAGGTAGCTGAGGAATTGAATAAAGTTCCAGTCAAAATCTTGATGGACTTTTGGGGAATAAAGGGACGGAACTTCACAAAACAATTCTAAAATTCACCTAGAGAAATAACGTAATAAATATTGAAGAAGGGACTACTGGGGCTGTTTATGGTATAAGTAAAAACGTGTCTATAAAACTGTTTAGCAATGAAGACAGAGCAGTGCTAACACCAACATCACTGAAACCTCAGTGAGCTGATCCCAGGAATCAATTAGTCGTGTCTGAGGCTTTAATCCAAGCAAAGAAGCTCCTTGGATAAATGGGAAAGTGAATTACTTAATAAATACAACTGGGAAGTTTTTTGTTGCTGGGGAGTTAACTAAGACATTTTCCTCTATTCTACCAATCACTCAAATGAAATGACACCTCCTTTACATATAAATGGAGCCTTAAAATATGTAAAGTTTACTTGATTTTAAGGTAGAAAATACCTTTCTAAACAAAAGACTAAGAAAAAGTGATAGAAACTTTAAATGACAAGCTAATAGGAAGCAGTAAAATACATGACAGATTTATTTTCCCTATCTGTAAAGTGCTCTTACGTTATTTCCTCCGTGGTGCTCCATAGTAAATTGGGAAATGGTTATAAATAAACAATGTACAAAAGAAGAAATTCCTATTTCTTCAAAAATATTTCCAACCTAACCCATAATCAGAAAAACTTGAAATAGGAAGGAGATGCTGCTAGTTTCCTACCATGTCACACATTTCTGTGAATCTGGTTCCCAACAGCTGACACTTCCTCTGCAGCTGGTATGAAGGTAAACGGATACAAACAATCAAATGTGCATATTTTTAAAAGGCTTAAGGCTGGGACTGTAGCTCAGTGGCAGAGCACTTGCCTAGCATGTGTGAGACACTGGGTTAGATCCTCAGCACCACATAAAAAAAGAAATAAAATAAAGACATGCTGTCCATCTACAAATATATTAAAAAAATTTTTTAAACCTTAAAACTATTTCACCCTTGAAGCCAGTAACTCTCACAAGTTTGTCATGAAGTAATCAAAGCTGTGTGTGAATATTATGTTCAAAGAAGTTTGCTGCCCTATTATTTTACAGCAGGAACTAGTTGAAAAACTACCTCAATGTCTAATAAAGATGGATTAGATTAATTATGCTACTTACATAGAATAGGCTACTATGCAATTGTTTATTTAAGCCTGTGGAAGAATACAGTATATGAAATCAAAAAGCAAGTTAAAAATACATCAGATAGGGCTGGGGTTGTGGCTCAGTGGCAGAGCGCTCGCCTCGCACATGTGCAGCCCGGGTTCGATCCTCAGCACCACGTAAACATAAATGCATTGCATTGTGTACAACTAAAGTAAATAAATAAATATTTTTTAAAAAATACATCAGATATAATCCCAGTTATTTTTTAAAAATACATGTGTTCATGTTTGTGTGGTGTGCATATATGTGTGTTTTAGGAATGAAATTACATATTATACTTTAAAAAACAATTTCCAGGACTTTCATAATAACCAATTGTTACATTTGTAATTGGGATGAAAAATAGTGGGTGTTCTTTTAAAAAGAATACTTAAAGAGGGGTATAATCCTTCCAGTCTGGCTTAAAAGCCAGCTGAATCCATTTGTTCTCCTTCCTTTCTTAGGTTGGAAAGCCAAGGTCTGGGAAAGTCAGCATCCACATAGCTGGTTAGCAGCAGTTTCCCTGCCCCTGCAAGCCCCCTGAGTTCTCCCATTCCCTTTCCAGCACAATTAATGACAGGCTTTGTTCACAGCTCTAGCTAACCCAAGATACAGGGTCCCCTGTCACCTGCTGAAAGAAATGGATGCAGCCAACATTGAACTGAAAGTGAAAAGGTAATTTTAAGTTACTTTTAGAGTTTGAGTAATTTTTCTGGGGAATGCAGATCTAATTTAGGCCTTATACACTCAGTAATGAAAATTTAAAAGCAATAGTACTCAATAGTTAAAAAAACACCTGTTTGGCTGTTGAATTTTTGTAGTGGAGGTATCATTTGCTTTCAACTGACCCTTATCTGTGAAACTGAACATAAAATGACAGTAAAATGGCTATTGCTAAGTAGGGACCAAAGCCCAAGAAGACTAGGGAAATAGGCAAGCCCACAGTTGGGCAAAGTGAATTACACCGTGGCCTGGCCAGGTTATTCCCTTGGATACAAAGAAAGCTTGTCCTTAAAACCACCCTCATTTTTAAGTAGCTATGGAGAACTGAACATACAGTTACAGAAGATCAGATATGGGGAGATTTTCAAAAGGAAGGAAATATGGATTCTGTGAACTGTTAGATTTAGTATCAGTCTTAGACAAAAACCCGTAATGGATTCTTGAAGCTATGGCCTATAAGAATTTGGTGATATCAGCATTCTCTTAGGGCTCAAGCCTTGAAAAACTGGGTCTTATTTGCTCACTGAACGGGGTCGTATGTATCAGGTAGAGAAATGGAAGTTTACACCATCTTCTTGTGAATTCAGGGGGCCAATTATGTAGTGGGAATGTGTTCAGCATTTTTATCATGGACTTGGATCTGGGAGAAAAAAAAATAGCAGATACATTGAATGATACACCAAGACCAAAGAAACTCAAAAGAAATGAAGAGAGCTGGGTTTGTGGCTTAGTGGTAGACCATTTGCCTGGCATGTGTGAGGCACTGGATTCAATCCCCAGCACCACATAAAAAAATAAACAAATAAAATAAAGGTACTGTGTCCATCTACAACTGTGTGTGTGTGTGTGTGTGTGTATATATATATATATGTATATATATATATATTTTTTTTTTTTTTTTTTTTTTTTTTTTTTTTTTTTGTACCGGGGATTGAACTCAGGGGCACTTGACCACTGGGCCACATCCCCAGCCCTTTTTTTGTATTTTATTAGAGACAGGGTCTTACTGAGTTGCTAAGTGCCTCGCCATTGCTGAGGCTGGCTTTGAACTGGCCTCAGCCTCCCAAGTGCTGGGATTACAGGCATGTGCCACCACGCCTGGCAACTAAAAACATATTTTTTTGTGTGTGTGGTACCGGAGATTGAACTCAGGGGCACTCAGCCACTGGGCCACATCCCCAGCCCTTTTTTGTATTTTGTTTGGAGACAGGGTCTCACTGAGTTGCTAAGTGCCTCGCCATTGCTGAGGCTGGCTTTGAACTCGCGATCCTCCTGTCTCAGCCTCCCAAAGTGCTGGAATTACAGGCGTGCGCCACCACGCCCAGCTAAAAACATATTTTTAAAAAATAAATAAAATAAAATCTATCCAAACCTTAAAAAAAAAATAAGAAGACACTAAATAATAAAAACAGAATACAACTTGGGGTTTTTTGGTTTGGTTTGGTTTGTTTTTTTTTTTTTTGTTTTTGTGGTACTGAGGATTGAACCCAGGGGTACTTTACCACTGAACTACGTCCCCAGCCCTTTTCAGTTGCCCAGGCTAGCCTTAAATTTGTAATCCTCCTGCCTCAGCCTCCTATGTAGCTCAAGAGGTTTGTGCCAGCAACTGCACGTATCTTAGGCGAGACCCCAAGGAGTCTAGTGGAGTCAGGATGAGACAGAAGTCAGTTACGTGAGCAAATGTCTAGCATTTTGTCCACAACTATGATATAATCTCAGGATTGGAAGGTTTCAGGTGTCAGTGTTTGTTCAGAGAAACATGTTTAATAGTGCATGGAAACAATTTTCCCTTGGAATTCCTGGGAACTTTGCTAACTATTGGGAATCTAAAATTTATCATTTTGGCAGGTAGAAGAAAAGGATGGTACTTAGGCGGAATGGAGAATTTACTTGTATTATAGAGCAAATATTTGTGGTTTGAGATAAAACACAGTATCTTGTTATAAAAGCATAGTGTTCATGTATTTTGTATACCTCTTTGAAGGGCAGAGTGTGATTCTGCTAACAATGATTTTGAATTGCATCTCCACCTGGGCCCTCATTATCGCTTCTTCAATGGGGCTCTGCACCCAGTAACCTCTCAGGCAGAAAGCGTGTGGGATTTGACCTTTGACAAAAGAAAAACTTTAGGAGATCTCCGACAGTCAATATTTCAGGTAAATTAGCTTTATTTACTTCCTCTTAATGGAGATATTAAGATCCATCTTGAGCTCTGGCTTCTACATTTCATCTTATTTAGTTTAACAGCTGTTTTTCAAAGCTGCTTAGGAAGATCCTACACCTGCCAATTCATAGAGGAGTGAACCAGCCGTTCTCCTCTATTCCTAAGTCCTTTAGGCTTTTCCGTGCACCTCCTACCGGCAGCTTTTCAAATAAAGAATTGGACTGGCACCTTTTATTTGGGGGCCCAAAAAGCATATAGTTTCTTTTTGGGAGAAATAAATGAAAGAGAATTATTTCTCAGAGGGAATGAGAAGGTAAAGCTGAGCATATTGATTAAGACCAAGAACCATTAAACAAATAAGAGCAACTAATTTTGTGCCCTCGGGTTTATAATAGCATTTATTAATAAGATTTTTTTTCTTTTTTGTGGTGCTGGGAATGGAACCCAGAGCTTTGTGCATGCCAGGCAGGTGCTCTAATAGTAAGCTTCCCTGAGACTAATATCTACTAATGAAGAAAAATGTCTTCTAGTCTCTAGTTAAAAAACGTCATCACGGGCTGGGGTTGTGGCTCAGCGGTAGAGTACTCGCACGTGCGTGGCCCTGGTTCGACCCTCAGCACCACGTAAAAGTAAAAGGCATTGTGTACAACTAAGATAGGTAGATAGATAAATAAATAAAAATATCATCATAGTCATTGTCTTTTTAATTATTTATTTATCCAGCTGTGTTTTAATGATGATGATGATGATAACAGCAGAAGTGCTCTTTATTTTACTTACAGTGCTTTCACATAAATTTTACAATTTGGTTCTTTAACCTTCTGAGGGCAAGCTAATTCCATTTTGAAGATGAAAGAAGTTGTAATTTACAGAAACCTGATATGTTGCCCTTGCTCAGACTTCTAAATAGTGGTAGTGCAGTCCTGGTCTTCCTCCTCTTTATCTCTTGTTCTTTTTCACAGTCATGATTCTTCACCCCATGCTATTTCCTGACCAAGAAAAAGGGAAGTAGAAAATATAAGCTTTTTGGGTGTTGTCCCTGAAATAAATGTTGTCCCTAAAATAAATGAATTTTCAGAAAAATGGTATCCCTCACCAAAATTATCAGCTTTCTTTTGATTTTTTTCCTACTAAGAAAAGCAAACCAATTTTCTTTTTTAAACTAGTTGATTTTTGTGTATGTGTGTATGTATGTGGTGCTGAGGGTTACTTTAACTCAGCCTTTTTTTTTTTTTTTTTTTTTTTTTTGAGACGGGTCTCACTAAGTTGCTTGGGGCCTTACTAAATTACTAAGGCTGGTTTTGAATTTGCAATCGTGCCTCACCCTCCTGAGCTGCTGGGATTGTAGTTGTGTGCCCAGTTCTTTTTTTTTTTTTTTTTTTCTTTTTTCTTAACCAATTTTTTTTTATTCTAATCAGTTGTGCATGACAGTAGAATACACTTTGATACATCATACATAAATGGAGTACAACTTCTTATTCTACATGATGTAGAATCACACCAGTCCTGTAGTGATATACACATGTAAGGTAATAATGTCCAATTCATTCTACTATCCTTCCTACCCCCAAACTCCCTCAGCTCCCTTTGCTCTCCTCTGCCTAATCCAAAGTAACTCTGTTCTTCCCTAGCCTTTGCCTTATTGTGAATTAGCATCTGCATATCAGAGAAAACATTCAGCCTTTGGTTTTTTGGGATTGGCTTATTTCACTTGGCATGATATTCTCCAGCTCTATCCACTTACCAGCATTCTTCTTTAAGGCTGAGTAATAGTCCATTGTGTTCATATACCATATTTTCTTTATTCATTCATCTGTTGAAGGGCACCTAGGTTGGTTCCATAGTTTAGCTATTGTGAGTTGAGCTGCTATAAACTTTGATGTGGCTGCATTACTATAATATACCGATTTTAAGTCCTTTGTGTATAAAACCGAGGAGCAGGATAGCTGGGTCAAATGGTGGTTCCATTCCAGGTTTTCTGAAGAATCTCCATACCACTTTCCATAGTAGTTGCACCAATTCGCAGTCCCACCAGCAATGTGTGAATGTACCTGTTTTCCCACATCCTCGCCAACATTTATTGTTCCTTGTATTCCTGATAATTGCAATTCTGACTGGAGTGAGGTGAAATATTAGAGTAGTTTTGATTTGCATTTCTCTAATTACTAGAGATGTTGAACATTTTTTCATATATTTGTTAATTGATTGTATTTCTTCTTCTGTGAAGTGTCTGTTCTGTCCCTTAGCCCATTTATTAGTTGGGTTATTTGTTTTTTGTTGTTAAGTGTTTTGAGTTCTTTATATATCCTGGAGATTAATGCTCCATCTGAGGTGCATGTGGTAAAGATTGTCTCCCATTTTGTGGGCTCTCTTCACATTATTGTTTCCTTTGCTGAGAAGAAGCTTTTTAGTTTGAATCCATCCCATTTATCAATTCTTAATTTTACTTCTTGCACTATAAGGGTTTTGTTAAGGAAGTCAGATTCTAAGCCGACATAGTTTTATTTTTATTTTGAGACAGAGTCTTGCTAAGTTGCTGAAGCTGGCTCTGAACTTATGATTTTCCTGTCTCAGCCTCCCAATCTCTGAGATTACAGTTGTGTACCAGCTGGGCCTTCCTTTTTGGTATAACTAGAGTATAAGAATTAGTGTGGGCTAGAATCAGTGCCAATGAAATTTTTAAAAGTGTGGCTCTTGGGGGCAGAAATTTGTAGGCTGACCTGCTGAGCAGTTTGCTTTCTGATAAAAAATCATTTTCACATAAATACAACCATTTAGATGTGGGAGACATCAAGAATGGAAGAGATTAACAATCTTTAGATTTGACTAATTTAATAAGAATATTGTCTTATTTCCAAATTTTGGTGTTGGGTAGGCATGGGAATGTTCATCTTCTTGCTTTCTATGTAAGTTGGCACAGTGCTGTTCTTATTAAATCTGGAAATGTATTCATATGTTACTTTTCATTTTTCTCTTCAGCTATTAGAATTTTGGGAAGGAGACATGGTTCTTAGTGTAGCAAAGCATGTACCAGCAGGACTTCACATTTATCAGACACTTGATGGTAAGATAATTATGAAAACGCAACTAATTTTTTTAAGTTATAGATGGACACAATACTTTTGATTTATTTATTTTTTAATGTGATGGTGAGGCTCGAACCCAGTGCCTCACATATGCTAGGCAAGCGCTCTACCACTGAGCTACAACCCCAGCCCCACAACAACTAATTTTATGTATTTTTGTGGGATTCACCTGTGATTTCCTCTTTGCTAGTATTTTCCCCACCTACTACTTTCATAAGTACATAGCTAACCATCATACTGTAAGCTTTCAAAAAGAAATAATCTATTTTATAACATATCCAATTTATGTATGTGAAGTCTTCCTAACAAAAGTAAGGCACATTTCTAGCCGGGCGCGGTGGCGCATGCCTGTAATCCCAGCACTTTGGGAGGCTGAGGCAGGAGGATCGCGAGTTCAAAGCCAGCCTCAGCAATGGCGAGGCACTTAGCCACTCAGTGAGACCCTGTCTCTAATAAAATCCCAAAAAAGGGCTGGGGATGTGGCCCAGTGGTCAAGTGCCCCTGAGTTCAATCCCTGGTACCAAAAAAAAAAAAAAAAAAAAAAAAGTAAGGCACATTTCTATTTTGTTTGTTTGTTTTTTCTTTTTTTGTTGTTGATGGACCTTTATTTTATTCACTTATTTATATGTAGTGCTGAGAACCCAGTGCCTCACACATGCTAGGCACGCTCTCTACCACTGAGCCGCAACCCCAGTGAGTAAGGCACATTTCTAAAAATGTTTTTTAAATGCCATAGTATTTTTAAAATATTACCATGAACTATTGCACAAAATGGTTTGAAACCTTTTGAATCTTATTTATGTGGCTTGATTTTCTATGCAACTCTCAGCTTAAGATTTTATAGCAAAATAAAAGTGCTTTGAGAGTTTAAAAGTATATATTTCCTTTAAATAACATAAACAATGATAACAACAGTAGTAACAGTAATATGTATTTATTTTGGACTTCTCACTATACCAAATCTTGTGATAATAGTTTCATGTTCATTTTTCTTTTGATTTTCACAAATGTTTTTTTTTTAGACATTTATTTTTCAGTTGTAGGTGGACACAATACCTTTTTATTTTATTTTTATGTGGTGCCGAAGATCAAACCCAGTGCCTCAGGCATGCTAGGCAAGAGCTCCACCCCTGAGCGAAAACCCCAGCCCCATGATTTTCACAAACTTCTTTTACCCCCATTTCATAAATGGAAAGACTGAAGCTGAGAGGCTTGCAGCCCACAACTTACAGCTAGTTGGTGGTAGAGCTGGGGCTGCCCGCTTCCTGCACCTAACTCCTGTTCAGCTCCTGTCACATCGCTGTGTACTGCCGTGCAGTCGGCTTTTGTCCTGGCTTGTCCTGCCACCATGCTCACAAAGTGATGTAACAGCATTTTAAATTAAAAATAAAAATAATATTATGATAAAATATTTACATGTCCCAGCTCTTTCCTCAGCTAGATTGTTTCTGATGATAGTAATTAATGGTCTCACTGCTCTTTCTAGGAGATGAATTGACACTATGTGAAGTTGACATTGCTGATGGGGAAGACATCTTTGTATGGAATGGAATGGAGGTAAAAAAAAAAAAAAAAATCACTGAAAAAATGATAATTTTGGATTTTTAAGTCATTGTAATGACATTTTATCCAGTATATGTGAAGGCAATTAGACATTAGAAAACTGCTGCAATGTCCCATACATTTTAGTTCAGTCAGTCGTAGTTGCATGTCAAAGTGAGACTTCCCTTGTGCCAGGCTGTGTCTGACATGCTGGATGTAGGTCAGTCAGTCAGCTTCCTTCAGGCACTCACAGTGTGAACAGCACTGCACCTTAAGTGCTGTGGTGGGGGCCTGCATAGCGCCTGCTGGTATCAGAGGGCTTGGCCAGCTGTGTGGAGTTGGGAATGATGGAGCCTTGGAGGAGGAGAGCAAGCTTCCTGTCTCAGAAGACACATCCTTGGGCCTTCTCCTGTATTTCCAAGTACTCCTCACACCCACTGATAACTCATAAACCTCCACCTCCAGTCCAGATTTCTCTCCTAAGAAAAGTTGGATATGAGAAGCTTTTAAACAAACCCTTAAGTTGTTCCTCTTAAAAAACATTTTTGAAAATTGAAAATTTTATTTCACTTGGGAAAAGATGAGGTTTTGGGTTTCATTTTTTACAAGAATAATGTATCATTACTAGTGATAATGTTAATTTGACAAGTATGAACTCTGCCAGGGTTGTCCATACTGTTGCAGGTTGGAGGAGTCCAGATTGAGACTGGGATTGACTGCGAGCCTCTGCTGCTAAACATTCTGCATCTGGAGTCAAGTGGTGAAGGCAAAGAGCATGGGCAATTGATAGAATCACCACATGTCTTTCCTGCTAATGCGGAAGTGGGCACCGTGTTCACAGCTGCGGCCATCCCAGCAGGCATCGTCCTTGTGAACAGTGCTGGGTCTGCGGGTAAAGAGAGCTGGACCGCTGTTCTCAAGGAAGACATGAAGAAGACCTTCAGAGAGCAGGGGCTCAGAAACGGAAGCTCCATTCTAATTCAGCCTTCTATTAGTGAGACTAGCAGGTAAAAGATGAAAAGGGAGAATTTTTCTAAGTTATTTTAATTATAGTATCATCCAATAGAATTCTAAAGCTTTATTTCAATAATAAGAGTTAAGTGTTTATTTCTAGACATATCCTAGATATTGTATATATATTGTCTTATGTTATGCAACTTAAAAGGGTGAAATTGTTGAAAGTGATTTTCTGATAAATATGGTAACAAAAATAATATAGGCATTCCTGGTTTTATAGACTATATGTGGTCTGAATTAGTTGGCTATAAGGCAAAATCTTATTAAATGAATTCTGATTAGCTTAAGTTATAAAATTAAAGGCATGTTCTCACAGAAAATTCCTGAAATTCTATGTGAAAAAGATATGCATAGCTAAATTATTTTTGGATATTTTTTTTAAAATATATTTAGTTGACAGTGAGCCTTTATTTATTTATATGTGGTGCTGAGAATCGAACCTAGTGCCTCACACACGCCAAGCAAGCACTCTACCACTGAGCCACAACCCCAGCCCTATGTTTGGATATTTTGTTTTTTGTCTTTTATTGTTCTTGTTGTTTTGTTTTTTGGTGTTGCATCTAGAAGCCAGGGCCTCACCCATATGCTAGGCAAGCAAGCAGTTACCCACTAAGCTGCACCCTTAGCCCTGGATATTTTTTTCACAAGAAACTCATTAGGCAATTCAATTTTTCCTTATCATCCTCTTTATGACACTACAGAGCCTCCCGGCTGCCCAGTTAGGGAAGTTAGCTGGGGAATTACCCCTGAAGCCCTGAGGTCATGTTTGCAGCTCAGAAGCACTGTGCCACTTTTGTTGCCCACATGTGTGCCAATACATTTCTGTGGCCAGTGTGTCATACAAGCAGAGCCCTGTGGACTGTTTGTTTTATATGACATTTATCACTGTTACTCTTTTGAACAGGTTTCTTGCAGACATGTTTCCCTGTCTTGTTTATAAGAAAGTTTATTATATAATCATTTATAAAGGTGATCTGCATTTACCAGGACTTAGGGAATAAAGAAGGGAACACAGAGGAGATCTAAAGCAGCAGCCCCAATGCAGCGCCACTCCCTGTTGGCCTCCAGCAGCTTTCCTTTTCTTCTGAACTCAAATCGCGGTTTTGAAGGTTTTTATCTTTCTCAGCATAATGATTGTTTTGCAGTGACATCCTGCTTTCTCCTCTCCCCATGTTTGTAGATATTTTGTAAACCTCATTTGATGGCTACCTTTTTTGTGTGTGCCTGGCAAACAGCATACTTTGCCTATCTGTGCCCTGCTAAGGCAGCAAGATGTAGGGGGGTGAGGAGGGGCTCGGGAGCCAGCTGCCTGGTTTTCTTCCGAGCTTTTCTACTGATTACCACAGTGACCTTGGACAAGTAATTTCATCTCTCACAATGTTCAGCTTCTAATGTAAAACAGAGATAATAATTAGTGAGAGCTTCTTAGTCATAAGGATTGAAAGAATTAAGTCCTTAGAATGTTTGTACACAGTGCTAAATGTTTTCAGTTAACATCTTCAGCAAGCCGGGCATGGTGGCGCACGCCTGTAATCCCAGCACTTTGGGAGGCTGAGGCAGGAGGATCGCAAGTTCAAAGCCAGCCTCAGCAATGGCGAGGCACTTAGCAACTCAGTGAGACCCTGTCTCTAATAAAATACAAAAAAGGCCTGGGGATGTGACCCAGTGGTTGAGTGCCGCTGAGTTCAACCCCCAGTACCAAAAAAAAAAAAAAAGAAAAAAGAAACATCTTCAGCAGCAGGAGCAACAGCAGCATCCAATTTTCTGCTTCAAGGTACTCTTATAGGGAACATCTTACACTTCAAACTTTGTTGTATTTAGGATTGCTAACTTGAGGTGGAGTCCCAGGGTGGAATAATTTAAATAAAGGGTAGAGTTGTGTTTTAGGGCTCTAATAAAATTCCCCAAAAGGACTTCTGATGGTCCATTTTTTCTTATGGCTGAAGGAAGATTTGTTCGAACATAATACTCTAATGCAACTGCTAACATTAAAAAAAAACCTCTAGAATGAAAATACAAATATACAATGTATGCGATGCATGTAACACCCCTCTGATGTGGCACTGTCATGCAGTGACAGTTTACTCACTTGTACATGGTTGCCCTGTCGTACCTGAATCCCAGAGTATGTGCCTTGGCACTCTTTGAGAGGTTCCCTAGAGATTTCAGTGCATAGGCAAGAGTGAACAACTGATTGCTCATTTTCAACAGTTCCCCTTGAAAACTGTGGCACAGATTATTTGCACAAGTCAAAGAGTATTTGAAAGCTATAAGATATGGACTGAATGGATCATTGCCTAATATTACCCTAAAAAGAGCCAACTGTTTTTATAGAGACAACTCAGTAAAATACCATCATCTTTCATTAGTCACTTTAAGGCATACATGCAGAGTTTTGGAAGTGGTACCTAAAGAAAAGCATTAATTTTCTGATCCAGAAAAGTACAACATAAAGACACTTTTTGTGTGTGTGTGTGTGTGTGTGTGTGGTACCAGGGATTGAACTCAGGGGCACTCACCCACTGGGCCATATCCTCAGCCCTTTTTTGTATTTTATTTGGAGACAGGGTCTCACTGAGTTGCTAAGTGCCTCACCATTGCTGAGGCTGGCTTTGAACTCGCGATCCTCCTGCCTCAGCCTCCCAAAGTGCTGGGATTACAGGCGTGCACCACCGCGCCCAGCATAAAGACACATTTTTAATGTCTGTTTACCTGTACCTACAGTGTGTTGCCCACCGAAGGGAAATGGAAAAATGGTATGAATGAGATCGACTGGATCCAGGTTAAAAATTTATGCCAGCTAGAATCTGACAAGAAGCAAGTTAAAATATCAGCAACTGTTCACACAGTGAGTAGATCATCATTAAAATTTGACTGATAGTTTTTCAGTCAACAGAATTTTTATTTAGACAGAGATGTTTAAATTTCAGAACAGTTGTCTTCAATAGACTTCTAAATCTTAAGAAATCATATATGTGGGGGGGGGTATCTATCTATTTATTTATTTAACACTTGCTTATAGCCTACCTATACGAGCCATGGGCCTATTTCAAGGAAATATGTGCCCTCCCCCCGCCCCCGCTTTTTTCTTCCCAACTCCAGAGCCTAAAATTAGAATGTCGGAATTGCCTATTTAGTTAGTTCATGGAATCTTCTAGTTTTGATGAGTACAAAATGCTATTTTCAAGGGTCTTTTCTGTATTTTTTAAAATCAGGTAGCTGTGTATGTAAATGTGTACGTGTGTTTTGTTTTGGTGTTGTGGGTTTTTGTTTTTATCTCAAATTGCTCTACCTTGTACTCTATGCTTTACATAAAGCCAACTACTCTTAAAAGGAATTCCCTCCAGTTTTCCATTTGAAGAAGATGATACTGATTTCTTTAAACATTATCTTAGGGAAGCATCTTTTTATACTTATGTAGTCCCAGTATAGTTTTGTTTTATTTATTTATTTTTCTGTAAAAAGTTAAAAGAAACTTACTAGAATGTTGTTTTCTTTTATATCAGTATTATAATTTCTTAAGGTATGTTGATACAATAGAAGGAACAGTACAATACCCTGGTACTAACACTAGGCAGACTAGTCCCTGACCCTAAGTTGGAGACCTTGGTGAAGTCCTTTATTACTTCAATCTGTTTCTTCTTGACCCTAAGTCAGATACTGGTGGAAGGTTAGAATAGATGATCTCTGATATCAGTTCTACCACTAAATTTCTAACATTTTATGGCCTCCAGGAAGTTAGCTTAAAGTAGGTATTGTGCTTTTTAGCCCTTGAATAAGTGATGACTGCCTACAGTTTTTTTGTCTTGTTCTTTTTTTTTAAATATTTATTTATTTATTTTAGTTGTACAAATGCCTTTATTTATTTTTATGTGGTGCTGAAGATCGAACCCAGGCCATGCATGTGCTAGGCGAGCGCTGTACCACTGAGCCACAATCCCAGCCCTTTTGTCTTGTTTTTGTTTTTTGTTTTTTGCTTTGATCAGAAAGGTGAGTGGTTTATCAGCTTCCTGCTTTTCAGCTAGAACTGTTTCTTTAGTGTCCTTTTTGTCCCAGTTAACACCAGTTTGGTAAAAATTTAACTACTAAATCTATTCTGACTAAAAGGAACTAATTTTAAAAATTAAAAATTTTTAAAAAGTTCTGAACTTTTGCTTTTGATCTTATAGAAGAATTTCAGAGAGGGGAAAAAACTTTTTTTGAGTTGGCAAAAACAAATGCCAGGTGGTTCACGTCTCAGCTGATCTAGGTGTCCACACGCTGCCGATCTTCATTGTCGTCTCCTCCTGTTCAACTTATACACAGTCATTAGTTTATTTCTCTATTTTAGGTGGTGTTTGATATTCGAATTAAAGCCATAAAGGAATTAAAATTAATGAAGGAACTAGGTAATCATTTACATTTGCTTTTGGTTTTTGGTTTAATTTAGTTTGGATCTTTTGTTGAAAAAAATATGGGAAAGTACAAAAATAATTTAGGAAAATCTCATGCACCTACCACCCAAAATGGACAAATGTTAACATTTTGTCATGTTTGTTTTTGTTTGAAACATTATAAAGTCCTCTGTGTTCTCCTTCTCAGACCTATTCTCCTTCCCTCCCCCAGATACAGCCAGTACATTTGATTTGGGTGTATATATACAGCATTTATATGTATCGTACCATATATTATAATTACATATGTGTGTATACATATACATAGACAGACAGATTCTGTTATACTGAATATAACATTCTGCAAACTTACTGTTCACTCCACATCAGGTTTAACAGCTTTATTGATAAAACTTATATACAAAAAATTCATTTTTTTTTTGTGTGTGTGTGGTGCTAGGAATTGAACCCAGAGGTACTCTACCCCAGTCTTTTTTATTTTTTATTTTGAGAATAGGATCTTACTAAGTTGCTGAGGCTATCCTTAAACTCATGATCCTTCTGCTTGAGCCTCCAAAGTCTCTGGGATTAGAGGTATACACCACTGTGCCTAGCTAAAATTCACTTATCTTATGTGTAATTCAGTAATTATCAGTAAATGTATAGAGTTGTACACCGAAACAGTTTTAAAACATTTCTGTCACTCCAAAAATATCTCTTGTACCCATTTGTATTCTGAACCCATGTCCAGCTACTTTCCATCTCTACAGACTTGATTTTCTGGACATTTCATACAAATAGAACCATACGATCTTTGTATGTGACTCTTTTAATTACCATACTATTTTTGAAATTTGCCCATTATTTAGCATTTATGAATAGTTTATTTCTTTTTACTACTGACTAGTGGTCAACTGTATGGACATACCACATTTTATTTGTTTATTCACCAGTTGATGGACATTTGGAATACTGCTGTAAACATTTGCATGTAAGTCTTTGGATATTTATTTTCAGTTCTCTCAGGTAGATGCACAGGATTAGAATTCCTGGGAAATTTATGTTTAATTTTGTAAAAAACTGCCAATGATTTTCCCAAGTGGCTGAACCTGTGCGTTCCCACTAGCAGTGTATCAGTGTTGCAGTTTCTTCATACCCTTGCCGATATTTGTAGTTACATAGCCATTCTAGTGAATGGGAAGAAAAATTGAAACATTTTTACAAATACAAATGTCCATAACCAAAAACTGGCCACAATCCAGATGTGCATAAGCAGGTGATTAGATGGACAAATGTGGTATAGCCAGTCAGTGGGATGCTGTTCATCTCTGAAGAGCAGCAAACTCCAAGTTCTGCCACATGCAAAATATGTGTGAATCTCCAGTAGTTACGTGAAAGAAAGTAAACATGGAAAGTATATGCTACATGAGTCCATGACTGTGAAATTTTAGAAAAAGAAAATTTAAGTCATAGTCACAGAACGTAGATGAGGGATTGACTGAAGTGTGACACAAGAGAATTTTGGGGGTGATACAGATTTTATCTCAGTTTGCTGCTTTTGCTGAATGTTTATATATGTATCAAACTCTATGAACTCTACACTTACAATGGATGTCTTGTTGTAAGTAAATTATAATACCTCAGTAAAGTTCATAAAAAGTATACATTTTATTAAAGTAAATGCTTCATTACCTTGTCCTGTAGCTGGTCTCCACCGTCTACTCCTGCTCCTCTGAACCATTCATCATGTAGCAAATGATCCTCTTAAACCTGTGAGCTAGACCTTGTCACTCCTCTGCTCAGGGCCCTGTAGTGCTTCCCTTGTACATAGGTCAATTCCTTAACCCAGCCCACGGGAACCTACATAATCTGACCCATGCTCACCCTTGACCTCATTGCAGTCTACTCTTCTGCTTTCTCACCACACACCCAGCAGGCCGCCTTCTTGGAGTTTCTCTGTGCTCTCCAGTGAGGAGCCAGCCCTGCTGGCACTACTGCAGAGACAAAGCATTTCAGTTCTCAAAAGTTTCTGATGTTCTAAATAATTGTATAAGTTATTAGCTTTGCTATTTTTTTTTCTTTTCTCTATGTGTATAACTAACAAAGAGTTTTAAAAGTTTTGACAGATTTTAAGTCAATAGACCCACTGGAATGTTTCCACTGATTATTAAAATGGATGTACAGTTCCAGTGTGTGTTTCTATAGTTCATACTGCTGTGCAGAGTGAAGGCTGTCCAAATGTGGGGGTCTTTTGTTTGGGTTGTTAGAGGGTTTTTTGTTCCCTTTTTTTAATTTGGGGTTTTTATTCTATTTTATATTTCTGCTAATTAACGCTAGCTAAGAGCATCTCTCTTTTGGTGTGTAACATGCTTATTTTTATTTGTAGCTGAGAATAGCTGTTTGAGACCTATTGATAGAAACGGGAAGCTCCTTTGTCCAGGTTAGTCTCGTTGATAGCTTTCAAAAGCTGACATCCCCACATTTCATCCTTCTGCCTGTCTTCCTTAACACTTTTACCCTAAGCAATGGCTTCTAATACCTAATACTTTCTCTTTTTCTTATTTCTTTTCTCCTTCATTTTGGTGGAGGGTGATGCTGGGGATCCAACCCAGAGCCTTGCACATGCTAGGCAAGCACTCTGCCACTGAGCCACACACCTAACCCCCTACTACTCTTAAATTACCTTTTAGAAACAAATTTATAAACATATTTTCATCAAGGCATCTTATCCATGAGTTTGTTGTAAAAATTCTTTATATAAAACCAGCAACTTGAAAAATTGTGCTCTTTACATGTAATATGAAATGAAATGTACTCTGCAAACATGTATAACAAATTAGAATAATAAAAAATTAAAAAAAAAAAAAAGAAAAACCTTAACATTTTGTTCTCTGAAATGAAACACTTTCTGATGCTTTGGTCCTCGTTTTAGTCATGGTTTGGCTCTCGCTATCTCTTTCTAGTCTTATTTCTTCAGTTTTCTGTGCTTCATTTGCTGATTTTATTGTGATACCGTATGGAACAGAGCTTTTGGTTCACCTCCCTTAACGCCTCTCATTAAATCAGTGATTTAGTCATGGATGAGCCTAATCATTATTTGGTTCTTACTGCCACTTGAAATATGAAAGAAGTTAGTCCATTGTGATGGATTGAGTCAGAACATCTTTTTTTTTTTTAATATTTGCTTTTTAGGTGTAGTTGGACCCAGTACCCTTATTTTTATTTATTTATTTGTTTGTTTATTTATTTATTATGTGGTGCTGAAGATCGAACCCAGGGCCTTGCATGTGCCAGGCGAGTGCTCTACCACTGAGCCACAATCCCAGCCCCAAGTCAGAACTTCCTTAACCCAGATACACAACAGCTCTTTGACCAAGTCATTTTTGTTAAGTATGAGTTTTAAACACTCATAGCTGCCTCTTCTTAGTATTATACAGATAATAATAAAGTGTGGAAATTGAAAATTAATCATAACCACCATCTGTGTAATTCTTTTGCATGAAGTGCAACTCATTTATTTCTTTAATATTCTTGGCGGGCGGGGGGGGGGTGCGGAGAAAATTTATTACTAGTGTGGTGATGCTGGGGATTGAACCCAGGGTCTCACTGATGTTAAGCATCATTAATATGCTACCACTGAGCCTACCACCCTAGCCTCTCTTTCTTGATTTCTTAATTTTCAAAGACTGCCTACTTTGATGTATTATTTTGCTGAGAGACATGGGAATTCAAAACATTCATCATTTTCTCAAAATTCTTTATAGTGCCAGACAGTTCCACTTTGAAGGAAGCAGAAGTGAAGATGGGGAGTTCTTTGGGACTGTGTCTTGGAAAAGCACCAACTTCCTCTCAGGTACAGCAAGATACCCTTAGTTGAAATCACCCTTCCCTCGCCAGAATGTCTTAATTTGTAATTAGTAACCTACTCCAGTAATACTGATTTTTTCCCTTAACGTTTTTTGTTGTTATTGTTCTTAATACTTTAGGAGTATATCCATATAGTTTCCTGTATTTAAATAAGAAAAAGTAATGTGAAAGTATGTTTATAAGGTTCTTTCTCTGTAAAAATTTCATGTTTAAAGGGGATGTTTAATGTTGAGTGGCCACCAGTTCCAGCCACTTTGTTTCATAAATTCTGAGATGCACTTTCCCCCGCGTGTTAACATCTGCAATTAGGATGCTGCTGTGGTCAGTGGCATTCTGCAGTTCTGCTGGCATTGTTGTGGGGTGTGTGTGTGTGTGTGTGTGTGTGTGTGTGTGTGTGTGTGTGGGTTTTTTTTTTTTAGCAGTACAAATAAATGATGAGTCTTAGCAGTTTAGCAGTTAGCATTTTTTTATTTAATGAAAAACAATATATTGATTTTGGATTTAAAATTACTCTATGCAATAATGTGATAGTTTTATAGCAGTCTTCCTTCCCCCTCATCTTTATCAGTGTTCATTTTCTGTGTAAAACATTATCAGGTAACCTTGCTAGAAGCCCTACCTAGTTAATAACTTTTATTATAGTCCAGAAGTCATAATGATATCCTTATTATTAATATCCTACATCAAAGCAGTCTGGATTCCTGTGAGGTTCCCCACGGCTCCTGAATCCACTTTGTTAATTTCCCTTGTTTTGTTTTGTTTTTTATTATTATTGGTGCATTATAATTATACATAATAATGGAAATCACTACACCATGTTTGTACATGCATATGGTATAATTTGGTCAGTCGTATTTCCTAGTTTCTTCCCTTTCCCTCTCCCCTTCACCATCTGTTCACTCCACTCTACTGATCCCCCTTCTATTATTGTTATTATTTTAATTAGTGCATTATGTATATATATATAATTTTTATAAACATAGACACACACACATGCATACAGGATTCATGTGATATGTTCATACATAGACATACAATAATTAGGTAGATTTCCTTCCCCTGTGCTTCCCCAGGCCCTCCCCTCCTCCCTTCCTCGCCATCTTTTTCTAGTCTATTGGTCTTCCTTCTATTTGTGTAAGATTCCCCTCCCCCTTTTTGTTTTGCTTTTTTTAATTCCTTTTTTTTTTTCACCCTCTTTCATTCTTTCTCTATCTAGCTTCTGCATATAAGAGAAAACACTCAATCCTTCACTTTCTGAGTCTGGCTTATTTCACTTAGCATAACATTCTCCTTAATAATGCAAAATATATAAAGAACTCAAAAACCTTACTACCAATCACAACCCCTTTAATTTTCTTTCCCCTAAATACTAGCAAATAGCAGGACCTGGCAAGCTGACAGGAGGACAAACATGACAGGCAAGGTTGAATTAGAAAGGTGGGGTAGGGCTGTAAGAACCTGAATTGACAAGAAGTATGTTTATAGTTTTCCTTTGGGATATTGGGAATTATTGGAATATGTAGAATCCCTAGACAGAAAATAAACCACTACCTAGTGGTCCAGAGAATAAACACAGTTAATGTTTATTGTGTGTAGTAACTGCAGATTTCTCTGGGGAGTGACTTGAGAAGAGCTGGATGTCTTAGTTGAAGATATAGTGCCTGGCTGGGCATGGTGGCACACACCTGTGATCCCAGCCACTCAAGAAGCTGAAGCAGGAGGATAACAATTGCAAGCCAGCCTCAGCAATTTAATGAGACCTTGTCCCAAAAAATAAAAAGGTCTGAGGATATGGCCCAGTGGTAAAAACACCCCTGGGTTATATCCTCAGTACAAAAAAAAAAAAAAAAAAGAAAGAAAGAAATAGAACCTGTGAGAGATGTTTATGAGGAGTAAAAACATTGATGATGAAGCATTTTATATCTCAGATGAGTTACTGTTTAAATTGTGACATTAAATTTCTCAGTGCAGTCTTGTTTAACATAACTTGAGGGTTTTCATTTTGGTTTGTTTGTCTTCAGTACTGGAGATGAACTCATGCATGCTAGGCAGTGCTTTACCACTGAGCTACATCCATAGAACTGAGTTTTTATTAATGTTTCATGAACCCTGGGCTTTTGGGGGAGGTAAATAATGCAATCATATGATTTTTAAGTTCAGGTTAAATTGCATTCATACTCTGGCTTGCTCTTAGTTGTTCCTGTTTTTTTCGCTCTGGGGACTAATATTCAACCAGGAACAGAGATGGAGGTCATAGTAGAAGAAACACTGTCTGTGAAAGAAGTAAGTAATTTTACTTTTTGGTTTGGGAGACTTGAGTATTTGGTATGGGGAGTGATATCCTGTGCTAGGTCCTAAGATGAGGTTTACATAATGTACTTGTAAGAATTATGTATGTTGACTAGAGGGGTAGTTCAGAGAGCTTGAAAATTGGCAAGCCAGCTGCGATTTTTAAGGAAGATTGTTTTCACTGGGTTTTTTCCTTGTCTAATATCAGTAATACTTGTCTGTTATAGAAATTTGGGAAATGCAGAAATGGATTAAAAGAAAACAATTAAAACTCCTCATTATTTCTTATCCCGCTAATACTAACATTTCAACATATTTCCTTCTGGTGTTTTTACTTTGTATACACATAATCACACATACATATAATTCACAGATATGAATTATATATACGTATGAGTGTGATAAAACATGAATAATTGTATTAGTATCATCGAGAACTGGGACTTTTGGTATTGTTAAACAGAGACACAGATAAAAATAAGTGTGGTTAAATAAAAACCTCTACTCCTAAATTTGAATTAGAAGAGTCTGAATAAACGTCATCATTTTTTTTTCTTTTTTAAAATTGTTTTTGTTGTTGTTGTTATTGTTGTTTTTCTAGCTCTGTGCCCTGACATAGCTTAGAAACAAAGCAGCCCTAGCACCTAGATTGTAATTGCAAAGTACCGTTTCATACTAAAAGGAACCAGGCACTTTGAATTAAGGGCTGGTTCTGTATCCTAGGTCTCAAAATGTCTAAGCTAAACCTGGAACATGTTGTCATCACAGAAAGCAATGAAGCTACTAATAAAGATTTATTAGAATTATCAGAGAGACTTAGGAGCCTAGTCAATAAAGATGAGGCAGTTTGAACATCAAGGAGAATAATAATTTAAAGTGTATACTAAGTAAAATTATTATAGAAATTTGGAATATGTAGAAATGGATTTAAAAAAATTAAAACCCCTCATCCCTTATATGTGTAAATATGTAAAATCCACATATATGCCCTATCCACATATGTAAAATCTTGATACCACGCACATAAAATCTATGGGCAGGCTCATAATGACCCTAACAGGAAATATTCATTGGTACCTACCATGGATACTATGGTACCATAAAGGGGAGAGAAATAAGCATTTATCTCATTTTTTCTCTTTAAATTATACTTCAACGTGGCTCACTAAATGATGTTTTCTTTATATATAGAACATTCCAGCTAATAAATGAAGAAGGAATTTTAGAGCAACATTTTTTGAACTTCTAATTAATAGATCAAGGCAATGATCTTTAAAGACTGCAAGATAACCCAAAGAATTACAGCCCTTAGACATTCTAGAAGTTGGAGGATACCCTTACAAAAACAAAAAACAACCTACGTCTTATCAAGCCACTGGGTCTGACCACCAATATTTTTTATTTTTTATTTTTTTTTGTACTGGGGATTGAACCCAGGGTCACTTAACCACTGAGTCACATCCCCTAGCCCTTTTTATTTTTGTTTTGAGACAGGGCTTAGTCTTGCTTAGTTGCTGAGGCTAGCCTTGAACTTGCAATCCTCTAGCCTCAATAGGTGTGCACCACCACCATGCCCAGCCTAACTACCAATTTATAAGGAATATGAGGATGGGAGGGGTTTAATGCACCACAGGCCTGCAACCAGCAGAATCCAGATTGGAAAACTCTTTTCAACAAATAAATTGCAGGGTCTGAGGGCACCTATAGGCTAAAGGAGGCTCAGACAAATAGCACCCCATTGCAAATGTGTGGACTTTATTTGGACCTTGGTTCAAACCAAAAAAAGGCTTTTAATAACTAAAGAAAAAGTAGAGAAATTTGAACTGGATGTTTGTTGATATTTAGAAATCCTTAATTTGAAAAACTTTAAAGTTCTGAAAAGACATTAATCTCTGAAGGGTTATATTTTTAAAATAATCCTTGTCTTTCAGAAGTGCATACTAACTATTTATAGATGAAGTAATATGTTATCAGGCATTTGCTTTTATTTTTTCCCCATTTTTTTTTTATTGGCGCATTATAGTCATACAGAATGGTGGTGGCATTTACTTTTAAAGAATCTGGGGAAACCTAACACAGTTGCACACACCTGTAATCCCAGCAGCTCAAAAGGCTGAGACAGGAAGATCACAAATTCAAGGCCAGCCTGGCCAACTTAGTGAGACCCTGTCTCAAAAAGTAAAAAGGAATGGAGGGCTGCAGTTGTGGCTCAGTGGTAAAGTGCTTGCCTATTACACATAAAGCACTGGGTTTGATTCTCAGCATCACAAAAAAATGAAATAAAGATATTGTGTCCACCTACAACTAAAAAATAAATATTTTTTAAAAAAGGAAATGTGGATATGGTCCAGTGGTTAAGCACCCTAGGCTTCAATCCCCAGTACCAAAAACAGAAGAATCTGGGGGAAGGATAGGAGGTGGATGTCAGATTGATAAACAAGACTGGACATGGCACTAATTGAGATGATGTGTACTTGAGGAGGGTCATTGTACTAGTCTTTGCATGCATTTGAAATTTTCCATGATAAAACATTTTTTACCCTTATTCCAGGCTGTAAATATGTTCCCAGTTTTTCATTGGCCGTTTTTTTTTTTGTGTGTGTGTGTGTGTGTGTGTGTGTGTACATATGTACTGGGGATTGAACCCTAGGTGCTTAATCACTGAGCCACATTCCCAGCCCTTTTTATTTTTTATTTTGAGAAAGGGTTTCGCTAAGTCGCCGAGGCTATCTTTGAATTCATGATCCTCCTGCCTCAGCCTCCTGAGTGACTGGGATTACAGGCATGTGCCACCACATCCAGCTTTCATTGGTCTTTACTAATGTCTATTTTTTAATTTCAAAGAAACCACAAAACTATTCTAAAGAGTGACACACATCCGTTTCTTCCTGTGAGCTCTCAGCCTCACTGGGGGCTCCATGCAGCTCTTCCTCAGGCTTCGGGGGCCCTCACTGCTGCACCCATCCACGAGCATCCAGTCTGCTCTCACCCAGCTGTGTGCATCCTGTCTGCTCCCAGCACTCCACGCAGCTGCTGGCTCTACTAGGAGTTATTGTCTGTCTTCTGGGAAGTTAAAGCTCTTTGGGTTTTCCTTCTGGTCTACCAGCCGGCCTTTCTCGGCTTGTTCTTTCCCCCTCTTCCCCTTGCCTTTTGAGCATTCTGCTACAGGTGTGTTTGGGCTGTGCCCTCTAGCCCCAGAGCTTCCAGCTGCCACCTAGGCTGTCAGAGGTCCAAACTGGAGCACATCCCTAGCCGACCCCTGGCCTCCTTAAATGTCCTCTACACATGCTTTTTCTTTCCTTCAGCTAATGGCCGCTCCAATTTTCTGTTTGCTCTGGCCAAAAACCTTGAAGCCCCCTTGATTCTCCTCTGTCTTACTTCACATCCAGTTTTTCAGGACCCTTTGTTGGTTCTGCCATCAGAATACAGCCAGGATCTGGCAGCATCTCGCTCCCTCTCCCGCTGTGTCAGGCCCACCACTGTCACTTGTCTGCACTGTTCCACTGATCTCCTTGCTTCCAGCCTTGAACCTCCCAGGGTCCATTTTATAAGGAAATTGACTGATTCTTTGTTTTGTTTTCAAAACTCCAGCCTCTACCCCTCTGCTGGCCTCTTTGCTTTCCTCCAAAGCCTTTAAGCTTTGGTCCCCTGCCTGGACCACAGTTAAGATAAACATTCTTTTGTTTTCGTCATTTAAGGAAAGCCTTTAGGACTGCAGTTTTCTTTGAATACAGTTTCTTTGTCCCCATCACCCATGCTTTAACTATTGTGTTATCACTGGCATCGTTTTGTAAATAACCTGTAAACACATACAACTAACCATAGATTTATTCCTAGTTTTTTAACTTCAGGGGATTAAAAGTCTCTGCTGATCACCACCTCCCTTCTGTAGAAGGCACTGAGATGACCTGAAATGTGCTAGTCAGTAGCGGTGTCCTCCCAGAGTGCATGCCAGGGTGTGGCCACTGCATACATAAAGGAATGAAGAGCTCACTTTATCTGTGTGGATCATGCTACATGCACATACTAGACCTTTTTAACTTCACTTAAAATATTTTCAAGATTTACTAATACCACTATATATAAATCTGTTTTATTCTTTGAACTGCTAAGACGTATCTTTATTTTTTTAAATATTCACCCATTAATAGATATTTTGATCGATGACCACTATTTTATGATTCTTAGCAATACAAGAATGACCATCCTTATTTTTATTTCCTTTTGCTCTAGGGTAGTATAAATAAAGTTTTATTTACTCTTTGACACAAGATTTATTTTGGAATGTTTTTCCCAAAAAAAGTTGAAAAGTTGATCTATTAAAACTTTTGCTCATAGCCGGGCGCGGTGGCGCACGCCTGTAATCCCAGCACTTGGGAGGCTGAGGCAGGAGGATCGCGAGTTCAAAGCCAGCCTCAGCAATGGCGAGGCACTTAGCAACTCAGCGAGACCCTGTCTCTAAATAAAATACAAAAAAGGGCTGGGGATGTGGCCCAGTGGTCCAGTGCCCCTGAGTTCAATCCCCGGTACAAAAAAAAAAAAAAAAAAATTTTGCTCATATTTTCACATTTTTTTTTAAAGGATTGTACCATGAGGTCACAACTTAACACAATTCTTTCCTTGTGAGTTTATGTGTGATCATTTGTGTTTAATGGCTGCTAAATAAAGGTCAATCTCCTTTTATAGGATTCAGAGGTTATTATATATCTGTGAAATCAGCCTTTATCAATAATTTGATCAAATCACACTGTTAATCCTCATGGGAAGGAAGTCATAGTGGAGACCCAGAAGTTAGTCAATGAAACTTGGAGCTGAGTCCTGGTGGGAAACACCAGGAACTGTTTCTTCTTCCTGAACTGGCTCCTGCCAACTCCTAGGAAAGAGAACTGGCTTGTTGATCATCTTAGTCCTGTGTGCCTTCATCTATCCAAGAAAGATTGAATATAATCAGACTTAAGACCCAGGGTTCAGAAAGGGTGTTTCTTCTTATACAATAATTCCAAAACAAAAAACTAATTTTATTTTATTTTTTTATTTTTTTTAGTGTTTAAAGATAATGCTTGAGAAGTCTGGTCTGCCAGGTAAGTTATTTACCATGATGACATAATCTTATCCACATTAAACAATTATTTATAAGCCTAGTGAAAACTTTTCAAACTTTCTTTTTCCCCAGGGATGTGGAAAAAAGTTTTATAGACTGCAGGGGAAAAAAACAACAGTAGTTTAAGTTTCTGTGTGTACATAATGAATTCTCCTGGTTTTTATTTACAAACTAAAAGAAAATTAGTTTTAGGGTTAGCCTAGATAGAGTCCAGCAAGGATGTAAAAGAAAGAAAGCTAAGATTTATACCACCTGGAATTATCCATATCTAGTTCCACTGAAACTTTTTTTAGTCTTATCAATTCAGAATTTCAGTGCATCCTATGTCATGTCAATATGTGTGTGGAATAGACTAGGAAATGGAATGGGAAGGAAAAATTAGTCCAGGGTAACTTACAGCAGCTTCCTGGGTACAGTCATGTCACTGCTTGATGAGGCATCATGCTGCTTTCATTAGAGCAGTTGTCTCTCAGACAAAATTGAATTGGATGCCAGTGTGTCATCTGGAAGGGATGTACACTTGTTCTGGATGCAGGGCTGTCCTGTAGAAGTACACATACAGTGTCTCATTGAATCTCGGCAACAGCCCTCCCAGGAAGGGATGGTCACCCATTCCCATTTCACAAACAAGAAAACAGACTGTGAAGCCTTGAACAGCTTGCCAGAGTTCCTCAGCCAGTAGCCAGGCCTCTGGTCTCAGGCCCAGGTTCTAATCCCACCTACTATGCTATGGACTAATAGTGTTCACTTTTAACCTACTAGTAATTTTATAAGTGCTTAAGTTAATTTAAAATTGATACAAATCTTTCTGAATTTAAAACTAGAACTAATGACTAAAGAGGAAGGGTGCTGCAGGGGGTCAGAGACTGGCTGGTGGAGATGAGTAAGAACTCCGTACTTATTCCTTTGCCCATTAGATGTCTTTGGTGCTGCAGCATCTTGTTCATCAAATAATTGCTGGGGTTTTGTTTATTTGTTTGTTTTTAATAACCAGGGTTTCTAATTTTTGCCCCATCCAACTTTTCCCCATGCAAAAAAAAAAAAAGTTCTCATTTGGGTAGCGTAGCAGCGAACAAGTATACTGAAAGAGAGAGATCTGATTTAAGTCTATTTAACATTTATAAATATTCTTTCATATCAGTTTCATTAAGGTGCTGTTCAGAAAGTACCTAGTGCTATGTTGTTTGATGAACTGCTAATAGGAGGGATTTTCTTGTACACATTTGCAGTTGCTGAGCAATGTTAGCATATACTTTCAGCTACAACAAAACTCAACTTTAGTGCTGGGGTTGTGGCTCAGTGGTAGAGCGCTTGCCTAGCATGTGTGAGGCACTGGGTTTGATTCTTGGCACCACATATAAAATAAATAAAAATAAAGGTTCATTGACAACTAAAAAAATTTTTTTTTTCAAACAGTATTGACAGTTTAATTAAAAATATGGAACGCTTCACAAATTTGCATGTCATCCTTGCGCAGGGGCCATGCTAATCTTCTCTGTATCGTTTCAATTTTAGTATATGTGCTGCCGAAGCGAGCACTAAAAAAAATTTTTTTTAAAACATTCAACTTTAGGTTTTCACAAGAGATTTGATATGTATGTATATGTATGTCTATATGTGTAGTGATATATGATCTGTATATGTGTATACATATAAAGAATAAGGGTACAAAGTAAATATTGTATAATAGTAGCAAGTGTTTTTAGTCACAAATGCATATATGAGTATGTTGTTTTTATTCACAAGTTCTTGGTGGAAAAGAAAGCAAATTAACCAAATTGAGCAGAAAACATAACTTTTCATGCTCTGGAAGAGATCATTTTAAAAACTAATGATTATTAGCAGATTAAGCCCCATTTGACATTCATTTATCCAGAATGGTTATTCCTGATGAACTCTTAAAACATTCTCTGGGGTTTTTCATCCTAATATTGATTCCTTCATAGGAGATGCGTGGCATTTACGAAAAATGGACTGGTGCTATGAAGCTGGGGAGCCATTATGTGGAGAAGTGAGATGATTTCCATACCTTCTGCTCTGAAGATTATTGTGTTTCATACAGGATTCACCCCTCCTGACTCATATAAATTCTAGAGAAAACTTTTACTCTTTTTTAGGAAACAAAAACTTAAGCAAGATCTATTTTCCCTTTCTCTGACTGTGGTGTTCCTGGTAGAGAGCAAGTCTGGGCTAGGTGGGAGTGTTTCCGACATCTGTGATAGACCCTGCTGGTAAGGGAGAGCATGTCCTAGGACTGCTCCACCAGGAAGCAGAGCGCTTCAGAGATTAGAGGACACTGGAGTTCATGAAAGCATCTAAAGCACACTCTGGGTTGGGGGCAGTGATGGGGTTTGAACCCAGGGCCTCACACATGCAAGGCACGCACTCTATCACTGAGTCACATCCCCAGCCCACACTGAATTTTTGACCCCTCACAGTTTCTCTGCAAGTAAATGATTGGTAGAATTCATCTTACCAGACAATCACTTGGCAGTGGTCCAAACTCTGGGTGCAGCCAGACTCTTAGGGTAGGTTTAGGAACAGTTTTATCACAGGATAGTTTGAATCTTGTTAAGCTTCTTATTGTTGGCCCAAATAGCACCAAACCTCCCAATTCAAACCCAGGGCCTTGGAAGGAGGCCAAGTGAACCTTCTTCCCAGAAAAAGCTGTGGTCAGCCGCCCTATTCCAGCCTTTACCCGCCTGCTGTTCAGTAATAGCTGCATTGAACAGTCAACAGCAGGGATGCTGGGGCTTCCGCTGGAACACTCTGCTTAACAGTTGATAAAATAAGATCGAGAGAAGCCTCCTTTGAGTCTTGGTTTTGATGTCAGAATATTGATTCGAATAGCATCAGCATTTTCTTCACTATTATTTCCCTAATCAGTATCAAACAATTCACCTAATATTAAAGTCATTTCCCTCAAAACTGCCTTCTCCTAGATTTCCCTTTGTTTCCCATCCTAACCTTTTCAGACTAAAATATGGCTTACCCTACTTATCTTTTCCTCCTTCGGGTTAGTCTTCTCCTTCAAGTCCTGCCAGCCTTGCCAGCCCTTCCCTGGCCTTTTTCCTGCTGGCTCCCATTTCAAGCCACCCTTTGCCTCTTCTTTAAGTGGCTTCCCTGGGCCCAGGCACTTCAACCACCTTGGTCTTGAGTGCTGCCTTTATTTTTGTTCTGCATCCTTTGGTTGGTGCCCACTTTCCCAGACTAATTTCTTTCCCATTTTTCTTCAACTGGTACTTTCCACTCAAATAGTTCCAGTTTTTCAGCTCTTTGCTGAAACAAACCATGCTAATTGTCAGTTTTGACTTTGCCCTTGTTCTTTTCTTCATGAGAAATCCTTCTCTTCTCTGGAGCCCTCTAGCTTTCCAGATCCCCCACACCATTTTAGGCATGATTAAAATCTCATGGGCCACAAGTCAGTCCATTCTCACTCACCTCGGCGGTCTCCCTGTCCTCAGCTCTTTGAAGATACTTAAGGGTTTACGCACAACAATTTCATATGTAATGCCATCCTGCCTTTGTAGTCCTGGCTTACTTCCTTTGTCTTCAGTATATGCTTTGTTATTCACTTATTTATTTATTGAAAAGGTAATAGAGGTTAAAAAAAAAAAAAAAAAAGCTGGGCGCAGTGGCGCACGCCTGTAATCCCAGCACTTTGGGAGGCTGAGTCAGGAGGATCGCGAGTTCAAAGCCAGCCTCAGCAATGGCGAGGCACTTAGCAACTCAGTGAGACCCTGTCTCTAATAAAATACAAAAAAGGGCTGGGGATGTGGCCCAGTGGTCTAGTGCCGCTGAGTTCAATCCCCGGTACCAAAAAAAAAAAAAAAAAAAAAAAAGGTGTTTGTTCCTTTCAGAAGTCATAAGTGACAAAAAAGAATTTCTGTGTTCCCAGGATGAAACACTGCAAGAGCTTAGGATCTGTTCTGGAGACACATTGCTTTTAATTGAAGGAAAACTTCCTCTTCCGGTAAGATTTTGCCTCTAAATAGACATTTTATAAATAACAGTTATTGTTCTGAATACAAAGGTGTTATATTCTCATTGTGGGAAATAGGGGAAATATAGTCATAAAAAGAATCAAGAACTGGGGCTGAGCAGTAGCGCACTTGCTTGGCATGTGTGAGGAAGTGGGTTCGAGTCTCAGCACCGCATATAAATAAATAATATAATAAAGGTCTATCAACAACTAAAAACATATTAAAAAACAAAAAAGTATACAGAACTTTCCCAGAATCCTACCTATAAATATTTTATAGGTAGATATTTCCTTTTTATAAATATTTCTAAATAAAATTAAAATCAATTATATGTAAAAATTTTATTTCATCCTTTTTATAGTTAACATTTTAACTTGATCATAAAATCCAGAAATAGTTATATCCAAGGTAATTCACCCATATTCCCAGTGTTGGAAATTTAGCTTATTTAAATTTTTTTGTTGTGGTTCTTACAATAAGTACCTAAATATAAATCCTTCTACCAGAGAGTGATGGCACACACTGTAATCCTAGCAACTTAGGATCGCTGAGGCAATAGTATCTCAAGTTTGAGGCCAGCCTGATAACTTAGCAAGACCATCTCCAAATAAAAAATAAAAAGGGCTGGGAATGAAGCTCATTGGTAGAGCATCCCCTGGTTTAATTCCCAATACCATATACACACACAAAGGTGGAATTACTAACTCAAAAGGCATGAGCTCTTTAAAGACTTGATGCTACCTATTGCCAAATTGTTTTCTTAACAAGTCGTACCAAATTTATAACCTTGTTGGCAAAGTATGTGAGGGCTTGTTTTATTGCTCTTTCATAAACTTTGCATATTACTACTTTTTGGGGACGGGGGGCGAGGGGGGCGTCCACTGGGGATTGAACCCATGGGGCTCTACCACTGAGCTACATGCCTAGTCATTTTATTTTTTATTTTGAGACAGGGTCTCACTAAGTTTCTGAGGCTGACCTTGAACTTGTGATCCTCATACCTTAGCCTCCTGAGTCACTGGGATTACCTTTTGTTGTTGTTGTTTTTCAAAGGTGGGGATATTCTCAGGGCCTCCTGCATAGTAGGCAAGCACTCTTGCCATTGAGCTGTGCCCCTAATCCCATAATTTACTTAACCAGTCTCTTTTTGAAAAACACTATAAAAAATATGTAGGTGCTATTTTGCACATTATGATAAATTCCTAGAACAAAAATTTTTCCACCAAAATTATGGCCTACTATAATGTCTAAAGAGGGACCATGGGTCATGGTTTTTGCTCCCATTAAAAATTTGCACTGGATGTCCCTGTATACATGGCTTCCTATGCATGCACATGTATCAGAAGGTAAATTTTTAAGTGTGGAATGGCTCTTATAAAGGACTTGGGTTTTAAATTTTAACAGATGTAACTACATTCCTATCTAAAAACCTCATAGTTTTTATACATCTGCCACAAGTCATGAGCTTTAAGTTTATTCATATTTTCACCAACATAGCATATTATTCAATTTTCAGGGGTTTTTTTGTTTTGTTTTGTTTTGGTACTGGGGATTGAACTCAGGGGCACTCGACCACTGGGCCACATCCCCAGCCCTTTTTGGTGTTTTATTTAGAGACAGGGTCTCACTGAGTTGCTAAGTGCCTTGCCATTGCTGAGGCTGGCTTTGAACTCATGATCCTCCTGCCTCATCCTCCCAAGTGCTGGGATTACAGCCGTGCGCCACCACACCCAGCTTCAATTTTCAGGGTTTTAACAGTCTGCTAGATGAAAAAAAAAATGGAAATTGGGTGTTTTTGTTTTGTTTTGTTTTGTTTTTTGTGGTACCAGGGATTGAACTCAGGGGCACTCGACCACCGAGCCACATCCCCAACCCTTTTTTGTGTTTTTATTAGAGACAGGGTCTCACTGAGTTGCTAAGTGCCTCACCATTGCTGAGGCTGGCTTTGAACTCGCGATCCTCCTGCCTCAGCCTCCCAAAGTGCTAGGATTACAGGCATGCGCCACCGCACCCGGCTGGAAATTGGGTGTTTTGACTTACATATATTTAATTTAATTTAATCGAGGTTGAATATTTGTTAATCTTCACCAACTTGATTAAAAGATAGTACTATGCATTTCTTAAAATATGTGTTTTAAATATTGTACTGTTATCTTTCACATTCTCATCATCTATTAGGAATGAGCACTGTAACTACAACCTCTTCTCTCTCTTAATGATTTATCTATTTATTTATTACTTAAAAAAAAAAAAAGAGGTGGGGCCAGGCACAGCGGTACACACCTGTAATCCTAGCGGTTTAGGAGGCTGAGGCTGGAGGATTGCAAACTCAAAGACAGTCTCAGCAATTTAGAGAGGCCCTAAGCAACTCAGCGAGACCTGTTTTTAAATAAAATAGAAAAAAGGGCTGGGATGTGGCTCAGTGGATAAGCACCCCTAGGTTCAATCCCCAGTACAAAAAAAAAAAAAAAAATTAAAAAGTAGGAAGAACTAAATTAGTAAAACTGACATGGGGCATGTATGAAGACAGTGGGTTTGTTTCATGTGGTTTGCTTCATTTAACAAATTCATTGTGCCAGGGGTGCGCTCAGTGCCTGGAAGCAGTGGTGTGGTGTGTCTGGGCAGAGACAGTGAGTGTAACTCATGGCAGTTAGTAAGTTGAGAAGGAAAAAATAACAACTGTAAGTACAGTTCATGCCATCCATAAATTTTTTTTCTCTCTGTAGAAATGTAAGTGAAGATTCACTTTAATTTTTGTACATCATAGGAATTAAAAATGTTTCCTTCTAGCTGGAAATGGTGGTGCACGTGGTAATCCTAGTGACATGGGAGGCTGAGGCAGGATGATAATGAGTTTTAAGCCAGTCTGAACAACTTAGTAAGAACCTGTCTCAAAATTTAATAAAGGTCTGGAAGTAGCTCAATGGTAGAGCACCACTGGGTCCAGTCCACAGTATGGGAAGAAAAAATTATATACACATATACACATGCTCTGTTTTTCAGGGTTTCCTGAAGGTGCCCATCTGGTGGTACCAACCTCGGGGTCTTTCAGGACATTGGGAGAGTCAAGACCAGCCCTGTACCTCTTCTCAAGGCAGCAGCTGGAGAGCTGCTAGCACCCAAGGTGAAGACAGAATTAAATTTCCACAGCCAGCCTGTTGTGGAGAAGTGAAATGCCACTTCTGCTCTGAAGTCAACTGAAACATTTATTTGAAAAACGTAAAGTTGAAAACCAAAGCCTATTTTTTCCTTTTTAATAAGTCAGTTCCCTTTTAATAATAAGAGCACCATCCTGTTCTTGTGCAGTGCTTTGCAACTCTGTAAAGCACTCTGTATCTTAATATTATATCAATACACGATACTTTTTCAAAGATCCTTTAGGTATCAGCTGTCAAGATCCTCAGAGCAGCAGAGACCCCTTGTCTTGTAGCAGGATATCAAGGCTTCGGCCTGTTCCGTTGTCCACAGGGCAGAGGCCAGAGCTAGGGTTCACATCCTGCGTGTCTCATGGTCTTTCTGTGCACCTCCCCTCCCATGATTCCCAGGAACTGTTTCTAGGGCACCTGGCATCTCACTGCCTTGGAGAAGAAATGCAGGAGTACAGTCATCTCACTTGGGCGCAGCATACACACTGCAGTGGGCAGAGTCCCTGGCGGTGAGCAGACTGCGTTACTGTGGGTTTTGAGCTCCTCTGTCCACACTTTTTTTTTTTTTTTTTTTGGTACCGAGGATTGAACTCGGGGGCACTCAACCACTGGGCCACATCCCCAGCCCTTTTTTGTATTTTATTAGAGACAGGGTCTCACTGAGTTGCCAAGTGCCTCGCCATTGCTGAGACTGGCTTTGAACTCGCAATCCTCGTTCCTCAGCCTCCCAAGTGCTGGGATTACAGGTGTGCACCACCATGCCCAGCTGTCTACACTTTTTAATCTCTTCTGGAGGTAAAGAGACTGTGCTGGTGCTGGGGATGGAGCACAGAGCCTCACACACACAAGGCAAGCGCTGTAGACACTGAGCCACACTCCCAGGCCCAAGAGAATGTTCTTTTAGTAGGGCCAAGTCTTCAGGTATGTTTTTCTTTTTATTGTACTTTACTTAATTATTTAGCTTTTTTGGGGCCTTGAAGTATTATAGCATGTATTGTAATTCTATTTTCTTTTGAACCTCTCAGGAATGAAATTAATATAAACGAATCAGATTCTCTACTTACTGTTAGGAGTTAAGACTGTATATGTAGATTAATAGAATGTGTCAAAATAGCTGTGAAATTGACAAAGTTATTTTTATTTGGGTTACATTTGTTTATGTTAACAAATCCCAAAAATGCTTGGGTAATAAAATAGTAATTACATGCAGAGTTGAATTATAGACTTTTTTAAAGCATGCATAGTCAGTATTTTTCTCTATGAAATTAAGAAGATTCATTTTTGCTAATGCCTCTCTGTTACAACAAATGGGAAATGTTTCATCCTTTCAGGTAGCACTAGCCTGCAATTTCCTTGAGACACAAGAACCACTCACAAAGAGGGATTTTTTGCTTAATTTACTTATAATTCATTTGTAATTTCTTATTGTATATTAGCAGTGTGCCCGGCAATAAACAAAACATTTCATTAAGGCAAAAATGAGAGACAATATTCTGAATTTAAAATTTAGCAGCTCTTATATCCAGAGAACATTTTAGTTTTTCCATTTTTGGAAAATACCCAGCAAGGCCTTCTTTTTTTTTTTTTAAGTTGTACTCAATACCTTTATTTATTTTCATGTGGTGCTGAGGATCGAACCCAGGACTTCACATGTGCTAGGTGAGCACTCTACTGCTGAGCCACAACCCCAGCCCAAGTCCTTCTTATTATTTAGATTTCCTTTATTCCACCAACAGTTCTTGGGCCTTTAGCATGTGGCACCCAGGCACTGGGGAGACAGACAAGACAGGTGAGCTGCATCCCTTGAAATTCCTGTTCTTTTTTGACAAGGCAGAGGAAACCATACATGCACACAAAAGTAGGCAAAAGAGCCTCCAGCTGAGATCAGTGTCATGAGAAAGAAGAAGGAAGCCATTGTCAAGAACACAGGCAGAGTGGCCTACCTGCAACATCTTCTTTGAGGAAAGAAAGAACATCCTAGATAGATAGCACTAGGGTAGAGTCCCCTTAGCATTCTGCCATCAGTGTGCTCCTTGATTGCTAATTCACCAGGCAGTGAAATCCTGAGGGAGCTAATTCAAGGGATTCAGATTCAGAGGTTCTTGAGTGGCTTTTTAATAAACCTATTTATAATATCAGATTCCTTTCAATGTCAAATAAACCCATTACAATATCAAAATATGGCAGTGTCTTTCAGAAATATGAAATAAGTTTAAAATTCCTTCCAAACATCTACTTCTGTCCTTTTGAAGGTGCTCCTGGCCATGTGCCTGCAGAAGTTTCTCTCCTCTACTTGGGAGATATGGATATCTCAGAAGATGCTGCTTTGGTGGACCTGAAATCTCAGGTCAGACTTCTTCCTGTAGTGGGCCTTAGTGGTGATATGGCTTCTTCCAGTGAGATATTAATATGTTCTTCTATTTCCTTTTCCCTCAATTACAGTCTGTTCTGATATGGCACTTGCTATGTGCCATGTTCAGGGGTAAGTACCAGCAGGCAGCACACACCTGCGGCCCAGACAGCCCCTGAATCTGTTTCTGCCTTTGCCCTTGTGGCTTTCACTTACTGACTCTGACAGGCATGCTGTGCTTGTGTTTGAATCTATCCTTAGCAACTCCGTGGCTTATGTTCATTTTTATTTTGTAGGGAAACGTGGTTTCTTGAAACATCTGTAAAGCATTCACTTTACATTGTTTTGTACCGTCATGAGCCATATGTTAAATGTCGTTAGATACAAGTTGTGTTATCAGTCTTCCATGGGGCAGGTAACCAGCTGCTGTGTTAGGATGCTAAACTGGACTTTGTGATGTTTTCTTGTGCATTAACGAGCACAGAGAGGCGGGTTTTGTCTGAGGGGGAAGGCCAAGTAAAGCATAACCCAGAAAGCTGAAGAAGCATCTTGCTATTGTGGACCAAAATGAACTTGCTTTTTTACTTAAAGGAAAGCACGCAGGGCCTCTGTATGCCTAGCAGTTATTGGTGTGTGGCTCATGTGTGTCCTCAGTGTATGAAATAACATTCCTCCAGAAAGCCAGTCACTGCTCCCATGAGGACAATCAGGAAGAAGCTTTTTTCCTTGGATTAGGTTAAGAGATACAAAATTGCTGTTTTTAGGAAGGAATGGGTAAATATTGGCTTCATTGCATTCTTCAGCCAAATCTGATGTTATCTACCCCCACAGAATTAGGATGAGTGTTTGGGCCTACGTACTGGAGGTGAGGATTTTGAAGTATTTTGGGATGAGGAGTCGCACGGCTGGGAGGGCACACGCCGGGAGCTGAGCAGCACCGTGGGCCTCAGAGGCCCGCTGAGTGGCTCTGCTCTTGTGAATCACACGTAGAACTCTCTGTGGAGTTTTAAAACATGATTAAAATGCAGCTTTTGTATGTAGAACCGGGGAACTGACTTGAATTTCTCCAAGTGACTTATTTCTCCAAGGCAATTCAGCAGTGAGGAACATGAAAATTACTTAGGATTAACTTACCTTAAGAGGTAGCAGTTCCTGTGATCCCCCCGCGCCCCCCTACAGGGGATCAAACCCGAGGCCTCATTCTACCACTGGAGCTGCAGTAACATCCCCAGTCCTTCGGGCGGGGTTTGTTTTTGTTTTGTTTTTAATTTCATTTTGAGGCAGGGTCTCACTGTGTTGCTGAGGCTGACCTCAAACTTGCAGTCCTCCTACCTCAGCCTCCCGAGTCACTGGGATTACAGGGGATTACACTGCACCTGGCTCCTGTGATTTCTTAAATAGACTTTCTCATTACTTAAGGTGTGCTTTCCCTCCGATGTCATTGTATACTGCTTCATTCAGTGTGTTTTTGTGAGTGTTTTTAAAACCAGTGAAGAAATGTCTTTTTTCTTTGTCTAGGCCAGAGCCTTGACCCCTTCCTCAGAGCTTGCTGTCCCTGCCCCATCCCTCCTCAGAGCCTGGACGGTGGAGAGCAGGCGCCCTGGCAGGCTCTTACGCACTGACCGGCAGCGGCTCAAGTAGGTGACTTGAGGGAGCTTGCTATGTCTCCCTGCTGCCCCACAGAGCTGGGTGGCCGAGGGGGCCCGGTGAGGAGACTCCTCCTTTGAGTCAAATGACAGCATTCCTTGTAACTCCACATCTGGGAGGCAGATGACACTTCGCACCGTCACTTAACTCTGGGGCAACTTCAGCTCTCACATGAAGTGTCGACGTAGCTTTGCGTGTTCCTCCTGTGCTCCAGCAACTGTGACATAAAGAACCTGAAGTGGAAGTCAGGAGACGCCGTCCCTCACTCGGGAAGTGTGTGCCCAGTGTCTGCCTGCAGGGGCTTTGCATGCGCAGGTTGGGGCTTGGACAGTAGCTGTTAGTTCGCCTACAAAAAGCACCCTGTGGGATTCGTTCACATCACTTCTGACTGCGAGCCAAAGAGCAAGGGTGTGAGAATCTCATTGTTGGCCACACAGTGAGCCATTTCTCTGGCAGTTGGGCCATCTTCACAGAGACGGGCCTCCATGTTTAGATGGGAATGACCCAGGTCTCTAAATGATCCCCACAGCAAATATTCTGAATTTTCCCCTTTTCCAAAAGTTTGAGCATTCTTATGTAGAGTTCGGAAAACAGCTTTTTGCTTAAGGAAAAAGCTTAAAATTAGCAAAAAATCATTATCTTGAAAAATCAACTGGTATTCCCTCCAGTGTTGTTTTGTTCCACTTATTACCAGGGAATATAAACTAGGACGGAGAGCCGAGATCTGCCTGGAGCCCCTGCATGAGGAGGAGCAGTTGGGGTGAGTCCCCCTGCCCAAGGTGGAGCCCAGCGCCTGTCTCCTCGCCGCAGCTGCTCTCACAGCTTCTCAGCCTTGGCAACAGGGTGGTATTTCCCCGCTACTACTGAGTAGTCTAGCAGCTTAAAACAGTGTTTGCTGGAAATGTGTTAGGAGTTCTGGCGTCCGGAATTGGAACTCAGCCACCATAAAAATAGAGCCCCCCTTGCTCCCAGCCCCTGACCAGCTGGGCCCACTTCTGCTAAGTGCTCCTTCCCGTCACCCACTCTGCCCAGCACATGGCCCTGCTCTGGGTTAAAACCATGTAAGGGGACTGCAGTATTTGGAGTCACACCTTGTCTCACCTCCTGAGAACACGTTTTGTCTCCCCCTTTTCCATCCACTTCCCACCTGTAGCTTTTACCTCATGTCCCGTAACAGTGTCTGCGTGCTTAGATTTTTATCCCTCCCTTTAAATATACTCTTTCTCCTCCCCCTGCCCCAGGGACCTTTTCCTGCTGAGCTTTCTCTGTCTGGCTCCATCCCTTTACCCAACTCTGAGCCCTGCATTTCTGCTCCCTGGCTGCCCCACAGCACCCCAAATTTAGAGTTCCTAATGTCAAGTGCATAATTGTCTGCCTCAAACTACCTTCCTAACTTCTGTCTCTGAACCAGCATTTCCTGGGGGGGCTCCATGGCTTGAACCCTGTCAGGCTGGCTGCTGTTCTCTCCCCGTCGGAGTGCGGTCCTGCCCAGGCCTCTAGCTCTGCCCCAGCTGCCCCTGCTTTCCCCACTGCTGCTGCCTCTCCAGGATCTGTGTTGGGCAGAGGGTGGGGTCTTTGCTTCTGTTCCTGGTCAGGACTGAAGGAAATCCTGGTGGAGAACAAGTTTCCCAGCAGCATTGCGAGTTTAGGGGAGTCTGAAATAAAACCCAGGCGAGTCCTGGGGTGCTCTGCCCCGTACCCTAGCAGGCGCTGTGTGTTCACAGGCTGGCTTTAACCTGGCCCTCTGTTCTGCAGCCCCCAGGATGTGCTCCTGAGGACACAGATGCGCATCCCTGCAGAGAGGGCCTACGCCCCTGCCCTGGACTTGGTGTGGGACACTGCCCGAGGCTGGACTGCCAGCTCCCTGAGGCAGAGAGTGGCCGATTTCTATTCTCTTCCTGTGGAGAAAATTGAGATTGCCAAATACTTCCCTGAAAAATCTGAGTGGCTCCCAATCTCTAGCTGGGTAAGGCTGTGGGGCTTTCCCAGAGGACTGGGGCTTCCTGGCCTAGCAGCCAGGGCAGCTACAGGCTCTCACAGTGATGGGATAGGTAGTGAGAATTTGAGATTGAATTTTATTTAAGATGTTTTATTTTCCTTTAGAACCAGCAAATTACCAAGAGGAAAAAGAAGAAAAAGCAAGATACTTTGCAAGGGGCACCCTATTACTTGAAAGATGGAGACACTATTGGTGTTAAGGTGGGTTGGTTAACAGCAAATTGACCGCTTTGACAAGACATGAGATCAAATGACATCATAGAGAAGTTTATCACATCATCGAGACACAGATAATCCCCATTGAGATCATTTTAGAAGATGGATAAGAAAGAGAGACAGGCAGACATCAGTAGAACCTTGACATTAGAACTGCACGGGACAGTGGAAGGAAATTTAGACCAATTCCACCTGTGGCCATAGATACAAAAATCTAAATAATAAAACACTGCAAACCAACCTGGCTAGCGTGTTTTTAAAGATATTGTTATGTGATAACAAAATATGTTTATCCAAGGAAGGCAACAGTGGCGTGTCAAGAATATACTGTGGGATATACATACATACAGTAGCCTTCTCTCCTCTACCTGAGAACGGGGCTGTCTGTCCCATTGGCTGTGTTTTTTGTTTTTGTTTTTGTTTTTTTAACAGTGTTTCATAATTTTTAAAAAATATATACAGCTTTGGAATAGAAATTGTAATTATGCCAGTTTATTGGAAAAGAGATGATCCTGGTTATGACGTGTTTGTCACCTGAGGTGGTGCACCAAGCAGCAGCCATCTGTTCCTATAGGCTCATGGAATAACTGAGTCACTGAGGCTAGAACCATGGTGTGATGCTCAGGTGGGGAAGCCCTTAACACGGACTAGGGCAAGGCCAAGGAACTGCTCTTCCCTGCCCACGTGGCCCCTCGAGGCCTACACTGTGGTGGACACTCTGAGGCAGCTAGGAGAGGTCAGAGAGGTTCACAGGTAAAGCTGAGGCTGAGTGTGGAGAAGGCGAGGAGGAAGCTCGCTCACTGGTCCTGCAGGCAAAGAGCCCTGAGGGAAGAGCCGAGGTCCAAGCGCACAGTTCAGCTGTAGAAACACAAGGATGAAAGCAGCATGACCATTTATACAAGAAACAGCTGTTCCCAGCACCTCAGACTGAAGACCTGCTGGTCCACCCTGGGTCCCTGTAAAGCCCCTTTTGTTTGGCTCAGTCCCAAGGGGGAGCATTTGTAGTTGAAGACAAATGTCGATGGCTAGAAATTGACTTCCCTGTGAAGCCCCCCCAACTCGTTTTCATCAAACACTAGAATGTTTTGTATCCCTAATTAACCTGGTTTATATTAATCTGAATATTTCCTTTTGTCAATTTAGGTGATTTTTAAAACATACCTCTTTAAAATATATGCCAAACACATGTGGCAGCATTGCTCACTAGCTGTTTCACTCTTGAAATGCAGAACCTCCTGGTCGATGACAGTGACGACTTCAGCACAGCCAGAGACGATGCTGAGAAAGAAAAGCAGCAGCTGCCAGCTCGGGGGCAGAGGAGCAGGTAACTCCGGACTTGCACTCACATGTGGCCTCCCCAGGCCCCTGGCTTCTTATTCCTACTTGGAAAGTCTGGTAAAGGCTTGTGCTCTGGTGACACCCCCCACCTTGTCACGTCTCCTGCGGATGGCTTCCTCAGAGCACTTCTTGTGGAGCGCGTGAAGTACCTGGATCAGAAATCCTCATGGGGAGGCCTTCCACCTGCACCCCAGTCTACACCCTCTTCCCTCCTCTCCTCGCACACCACCTTGCCCCATTTCCTGGGTCTTTTTGCTCAGATATACCCTCAGGTCCCCACCATCTAAAATTCTAAGACTCCTGAGCTGGTGAGCCTGTACCCCACCAGCCGCATCCGCACTACTGCTGTGGGCTGCCTCCAGCCTCACCATCTTCTCCAACTCTCTTGAAGTTTCCCGAAAGCCTGCTGCTGCCCAATGGCTACTCTGTTTTGTCATCCTCCTTCTCTGCACTGCACAGTACTTGTACCCTCCGCAGTGTCCCTCCCCACCGCCAAGGCCTCCTTCCCTCCACCTGTCCCGTGCACACTGGCTTCCTGTGTGTGCTTTCCCCACTCCATGGTCTGCTGGAGTCGTTTCCACCTTGGGGCACTTGCTCTGCTCCACTCAGGTGCTCTACCCATAGCCCAGGCCCCTCCTATCCTCCAGGCCATGCACACCCACCAGAATCTACTAGACATTCCACCGACCTGCAACTGAATTCCTGAAGCTAGGTTCACTCTGCACAATCCCATGTCGCCAGGGCTCCCAGCACCCTGGCCCATCGCGTCACCTCTGGCAAGCTACAGAAGGCCCTCGTGTTCCCAGCTTCCCACTTCCTGTCTCAGCGAGGCTCGCTCTCCACATTCTCTGGTTGCTTCTGCCTCAGATCTACCTGCCCAGTCTGGTCCCTGCTCACCTCCTAGTCTTCACCTCTTCCCACCCTCCACACCTTGGGTGGCAGCGTGCCAGGCATATGCCTCCAGCGAGCATGCTTTTGCCCTCTGCTGTGGGACGTCAGGCCAGAGGGGGCAGAGGCCCAGGCCAGGCAGGTCCTTGTGGCTGTGGCTCAGAGTCTAGAATGTAAGTGTGGCCAGAGGCCACTGGAGAGACTAAAATAGGGAGTTTGCAGTTTTGAGTGATTGCGTTGGCTGCTATTTGTTGAATGAGTTATGGGGGGAAAGAAGCAGGAAAATTCTTGAGACTGTCACATTTGATATGTGAAGGTCACAGGTTGGGCAGTGAGGATGGAAAGATCTAGAATTCGAGCTCTCTAAGCAGGGGGCTTTCCCTCTGCTCACTCTCCACTGTATCCCCAGCACCTAGAACAGTGGAGGCCCAGGCAGTGTGAGCACAGTGAGTTTGTTCTGCAGGTGTGCGTGAACTTCGAGGCCCAGAGAGCTGTCTGTACTGCAGTGTCTCAGGACACAGTGTCTGCTTCCATTGCCCAGTCCTTCCAGCACCCGCCGCCTCCAGGGAAGTCTTCCACATCCCCTAGAGCCACGGGCGCCATCCTTCCTGCTCTTCCTCTTGCCCTGGGACATTTCCTGGCAACAATTTTTGCAAACAAGTTTGTGTTGCTGTCACTGAGTACCAGAACAGTTGTGTCCTCAGAGACGCCTCCCGTGCCCTTCTCCATCTCAGCAGTGTTGGGTGTGTGGTGACCACACTGATTTTTATTTTCGTTTTATTTCTTGGAGTTAATAGTCACATGCTGCCAAATTCAAACACCACCAAAGGGGCTCACAGTGAAGTCTCTGCACATATCTCCCCAGATAGTCCCCTGCCTCCAGGGACCAGCATGTCAGTCACATGCACATCCTTTGAGAGCACATGTTCTTCCTTCTTCCTTGACACGGGAGTTTCCTGGTGCACTTGCTGTCCCCTGGCACACGCCGGGAGTGTGGCATGCTGCTGCAGTGCATGAGTGGACCCTCATTTAGGAAATGACACCCAACTCGCAGTCTGCAGATGTGGGCCCATCTGGGGCTCATTTCTGGGAGTAGAGGGACTGGGTCCAAGGGTAAGGCTGTTGGCAATCTTGGAAACATACTTGCAAATACACGAGGAGATGACAGGCCAGTGCCTGGAGGTCTGAGCAGACAGTTCATGAGAAAGGCAGTGCAGCTGCCTGCCAGTACACTCAGCTCGCACCCCATTCAGGTCGCCACACACCCCAGCACTGCTGCAGAGGGAAGTGCATGGCTGGCGGCCTGGCAGGCATGCAGTGCCTGGGACAGCATCTCCTCCAAGTGCATGTGGGCTCAGAAGGACCCTTGGGAAGCAAGGCCGCACCTACACTGCTGAAGCACAGGCCCCTAGAAGTGACCCAGGATACCTGGCAACTCAATTCCCAGGCAAGGTCCAGATGATCAGCAGGGGACAGATCTGAGTCATGAGTGTCCACACACATGTGCGCGCGCACACAAGCCACACAGACATCAGATTGAGCAAAAGAAACCAGACATGGAACACCCAGGTGACTCCTGGGGGTGGGGTCACAGACAGCAAGAATTGGTCTGCTGGCTGGGAGTCAGAGTAGCGGTTCTCTCAGGGCTGGTGGAAGCTGCATCACGTCCCACAGGTGTGTGCGTTTGTGAGGACAGGTGGAGCTGTGTATGACGTGCATGCACCTTGAATGTTAGGGTTGAGTTTAATGTGAAAAAAGTCAGTCTGCAGAGAGAGATGCTGCTAGTAGGTTGGAAGAGACCCAGAGTCTGTGTCAGGCTGGGTGGCCAGGGTACAGGAAACCGCTGTCTTCCCTCATGGGGTTGGCAGGAAGGTCATCCTGAGTCCTCTGTGGGGCAATTTGGAAATACCAGTCCATAACTGCGGACACGTCCCTGTCAGTCTGATCTAACCTTACCCTTGATATTTGGATGTATTTTGGCGTCATCCTAAACCCTTCAGCATGGGGACCACAACTGAGTCAGTGATGACTTCTGTCTCCCACAGCCGAGAAGTCCTTTGTGCACAGAGCAGTGATGTCTCCAATGCAGGGACACCTGCCCAGCCCCGAGGACCAGAAGCTTCTCTGTCCATTCACGTGAGGAGCTTCAGATAGCACTGGCAGCAGGATGTGTCCCCACACGGTGCCCAGGCTCTGCACCAGGCCAGCGAACCATCAGTGCCTCAGAAGCAGGCGAGTGGGTTTGTGGGCGATGAGTTGGCTGCATCCTCAGATCTCAGATCCTCGTCTTCACCTACCAACAGAGGGACAGCTTCTCTGGCTGGGCAAATGTACTCCAGCGCTCAGCTCTGCAACACCCCTGGGGTGCCCCTGGAGCCAGCACAGACCTAGGTTACTGTGCCAGTGCCAAGCAGGTGCGGACCTCACGCCATGCCTGGCCCCAGTGGCCTTTTTTCCAGGAAGTTCACCTCTCGTGCATTCACCACGGTTATGGACAAGGTGGCCTATCGCTCGGCTCAGATAAACCTGTGTAAGACACACACGTGTTTATAGTCACTTACACTGTTAACCATTAGTCACCTGCATTGAAGCAGGTTCTGACGGCCTGTCCCACACTGCAGGGGGGGGTGGGGGGGGCATGCTTATTTACATCAGAAGGAAAGGGTAACCTGTGCCTTCCGATCTCCGTCCCCCACATGGTTCTGGCTCTCAGGGGACATGTTTCCCCTTTGAGCTGTGGCTCTGACACGAAACCACACCACCATAGAGAAGGAAGCCTCAGGTGTGGCCACTGCCACCTGAGGACTGGTCTGACCTTGGAGTCTGAGGTCAGAATATTCTTGCTGCTGCCCACAGCTCCTCGGCGGCTCCCTCTGGAAGCCTAGGAGGAGGCAGGACCAGGGGACAAAGCCCCACAGTTGTGGGTTCCCAGATGTCTTGGGTAAGCTCAGTTGACATTGTCTGAGTAGCCGCAGTTGATTAAAACAGATGGGGGAAAAAATGTAAAGTAAGATTTTTTTCCCCCTTCTTAATTCGACACAAGTAACTATTCAATTTAAATTCAATTTAAGGGATTTACTTAGCATTTGAGAGCTAGCAGTGCGTTGGCATTGGCTGATCTAGGGTGCTGGACAATCAGCCTGGTCTCCAGCAGCATTCCTAAGGTGCCATGTATACAGGCCCCCCCTGGCGGCCACCTGTATTTCCCAACAGCCCTTGCGCAGCTTCATGATTAACACTAACACAGCTGGGGGGCGAGATGGGGAGGCACTGACGGTAGGCATGGCACTTAAGGCGCATCCCTGGCTGAAGGCTGTCCTACTGCTGTGGCTGCTGCCTTCTCAGCACCCCCCCATACTCAGCAGGCGGCCCTGCTCCCCCTCCCCCATCCTCCCAACACCTCATGTCTTCAGTCTGTGTAGAAGCACTTGGGCTGGGACCAGCAAGCCAGGTGGTTGTTCAACACAAGACGGAGGCCCAATGGAGGCCCAGCCCTCTAGACACGCCCCGAGGGGTGCGATGCTATGTGAACTAGGCCTCAGTCCTATGGCTTCTGCCCAGCCCTGTCGGCTGCTCTGTAGGTTACTATTTTCTCAGTGTGCCTTCACCCCATTTTAAGATAATATTAATGTAACAGCTGAAACATTCTGCTTTTGAGGAGCCAGCAGGGGCGCCCACCTGGGCGCTTGCTGTTTTTTTTTTTTTCAACTGGAGCATGGGGAGAAAGCTCTAAGATTTTAAGGGGGGGGGGGGGAATAAACCATTTTTAAAGTTGTAGCCCTCCATTTCCTTCATATGCATCTGCTTCGTATTCTACTTGCTTGAGATAGACTTCAGAGGCCTTCTTTCCCAGGCCTACTCCAAATGCTAAGTGAACATGGTTTGCATTTAGAAGTACCGTGACAGTGCCGCTCTGGAAATAAAACAAGTATGTTTGGGTTTTAAATAAATCCAGATTCATGTGAAAGTTGGAGTGGAAGAAACTGGATGTCTTCTGGTCGTCCTCCTCATTGGGGTAGGGCTGGCCGTGGAGTGGAGCCGCAGGAAACATGTTTATTCAACTATGACATTCTTCTGGCAACAGGAATGGGGCAGGGAGGGGTCAAAAATTCCTAATAATCCAAAATTGTGGCTTCACAGACACTGGTTTCCCTTGGGAACAGACTCAACAGTAAGGGACCTGTGATGATGGCGCCTTCACCTATCTTTCTGGACAGGCACAAGCAGCCCCTCAACTCAGCATGAATCTGAAGCACGGCTTTGGTAGACTCTAAAACACTGCATGACCATTGTGTGGCGCTGCCACCTGTCCTGCTTTAGGGAGGCAACCGCAGGTCAGAGCCTTGGCCCAAACCAGCGTCCACCTCCCAGCTCAATATTTTAACCAGGAGACCAGGCCCCACACCCTATAGACAACGGCTTTCTGTTTTGCTTTTCAGCACCAAAAATTCAGCCTATTTTTAGAGCAGCTGAAAAACCTGAATTCAGTTTGGCAACTAGTATTTTATGTCAAAGCACAGGAAAGATGACAAGGACTCTGGCCATTAAGATCAAAACAGGCTGGTTTATTTATACACAGAACAATATATTTACAGCTCTGCTGGGCTATGTACATAACAATACAAGAGGCGGCTGCTTTCAGGTGGCCACTATATAAATTAAGATTATAAATAGAGGGGGGTGAGCCCCACCCCCGGGCACAAGGCCTTTTCTCCAAGACCTCAGTGGTCCTTCCCCTCCTCTACACTCCTCTCCCTGAGGCCCTGGGACTCTGAGCAGCTGACCCTCAAAACAGCAGGACGGGAGGACTGTGGCCTCCACCCCAGGCGTGCAGCACACCGCAGGCCGGCAACGCTCATCTAGGCCCTTCACTTCCAACTCGTGAGAACTACGAGGGGTTTTGTGTGAACAGTGCGGGAGTCGCTGACACCACCAATTCTAACACTCCGGCCCAAATCCAGTGCTTTCCCCAAAGGAGGACTGAGGACTTGGGGTGGCCCCAGTACTACTATCAGCTGCTTCTTGTGTCCCCTTCTTGCCTAAGGTCCAGTCTGACCCAGGGCTTGCTCTGACTGGACCAGCAATACCACAGGCCCTCTCCCACTTGGAAAGCAAGTGGTTCCCAGCGCCAGATGACTACAGTCTCCATCCACACCACTTCAAGAAGGCAGCGAAGTCTGGGCTCAGTTTCCACCCAGACGCCCGCACCACTGGAACTGGGCCTGGGAAAGGCCAGTGGGAGACACACTGACTCCACACTACTGGAGCCTGGCCCCAAGCAGGACCACTGTGGGGAGTGCCCGCAGGGCAGGGCACACAAGACCCTGCGGACCCTGGGGAGGGGCCTGGGGGTCTGCCGTGGACGCCACTGAGTTCACATGCCACTCTGCATGCACCTCTGGATGTGCCCAGGGCAGCTCCCTGCCCAGTCTCCCCACAGTAGATGGGGTGACCCCCTAAAGGGCTGGGCGGTGCCAGAAGAGCTCACAGCACTGCCTTCTCTTCAGGGTATGCAGCTGAAGCCTGGCACCTTCCTCCCCATGGGTCTGTGACAATGCTGCAAAACCCTTCCAGGTCACATTACAAGCCCCTGAGGGAGCTTCGTAACAACCACCTTCAAAAAGGAGAGAGGGCAGAGTCAGTGGCAGTGAGAACCAAAGGCATTCCAAACCTAGACACGGCACAAAAAGCTCAGCCCTGCTCCCACCATCACTGCCAGCCCTGCCCTGGGGCTGGAGCTAGAGCCCAGAACAGGGGCAGGGTACGTGTCCTGGGCCAGAGTCATCCAGCCCAGGGAGCCACTTGATTTGGCCCAGAGTCTGCAGACAACCTTCAGGGACACCAGTCCTGGCAGCAGGAGACAAGAAGCTACCCATAGAGGATCTGGGCCTCCTGATAGGAGAAGGATCCAGCCCACCCAGGGACATGCTCCTGGAACCCATACCCTCTCTCACAGAAGAGGCAGCTCCCCAGAGCCCAGGAAGCTCTTCCTCCACAGAAGCACTGAGCTAACACAACCCACATCCCCTTGTCTGCTCCCAGCAGACTCCAGAGGTCCATGGTATCCTGCAGACAGGAGGGACGTCCATGCCCACAGCCTAAGAGGAGGATGTAGAGGAGGACTGCAGGCCTGAGGCGAATGAGGAAGGCTTGAGAGCTGAGGAACAGAACCACTCGCTGCCTTGGCTGGAAGAGGACTTTGCTCTCCTCCTCTTTGGAGCAGGTTAAAGCAAACAGAACTAGAAAAAAGTCCCTTCACTTTCAAACTAGCAGAGCACACAGCCTTTGTTAGAATAAAACCTTCTGAATGAACGGGGCAGTAGCAGTGGGCTGCCTCACAGGGCTGCTGTGAAGAGCCACAGGGTGGCTGTCAGGCACAAAGAATGTTCTGGTAGGGGCCCACCACGGGCTGAGCCCAAACCATGCTTCTGAGAGCCAGCAGGGACAGAGATGGTGCCACCAACGTGGCCAACAAAGCACATACACAGAGGGGCCCGCAGGATAACCCGAGCACAGGGCCTAGGCAAGTTTCTGCAGGAGTGTCTGGTAGCCAGGAGACCAGGCATCACCAGAGTCCCTGTGGCCACGACAGATCAGTGAGAGCCGAGACTGGGCCTAACACAGTTTGCCCAAAGGACTCCGAGCTGAGAAAGGTGGTGTTTCAAAGGTAGCTGTGTTGGTATGTTCAGGACTCCTGGAGCGGTTATGACGGGAGTCAAGAGCGGCTTCCTGTCACTAACAAAGGAAGTAGCACCATGAGAGGCCAGGGGCAGTCCTCCCTGGGCCTCAGTCGCGGGAGGAGCGAAAGATGCAGGCCGAGAAGGCAGAGGCTAGGCCTCGGCGGCAGGAGACCCCCGGCTCAGTTCCTTGATTCCACACAGGATCCTCTTCATGTGGCCCACTTTGGTCACGCCAAGGTCCTGCAACAGAGAGGACAGCCACCATGGATACCAGGAAGGGGGCCCAGGCCAGAGGGCTCTACAGATGGGTCTGCACAGCAGGCCCTTCCCACTCTGCTTCCTGAGCACCAATGAGGGCAAGAGTGATGACAGTGGAACAGACGGAAACGGCACAATCACAATCACACAGGGACACTGAGCACACCGTTCCCATGTCCCCCCTAAGTCACTGATGCCACCAAGAACAATCCAACAAGATGAAGACAAAACACAGGCCTGGGAGCAAGTGGATGGCAGGTAGCCTCAGGAGAGGCACTCCCAAGAAGGCCTATTGCCTTCTCAAGACTTGGCCAGTAACAACACCCAGGAGGCAGGCTCCACAGGCCAACCAGGCACGGGCTGGCTCTGCAAGCCCAGGACGGTGGGTGCAGACCCAGGCACACAAGTGCAAGGCAAGCTGCCTCAGCACCTGCCCAGGAGCAGCACAGAGAAGTCACGTTATGTGACAGGGCTTCAGAAATCCGTCCACTCGCAACTTAACCACAGAGGACCCCACACCACTTGGCACCGGAGTTCTTCTGCTGAGTGTGCAAATCTGGGGGCTGGGCCCCTGGGGGCCTCTGAGGTCACACAGCCCCTCGTCAATATGGCCAAGCAAATCAAGGCCCCCCCACAGTGTCTGTTCCTAGCTTCTGTTGGCTGTGGCAGGTGCAACCGTTACTACCAAGAACTGTGCAAAACTTCAGGCTGCTGGGGCCTGGCCAAGAGTGGGGAGAGGACGGAGCTGAGGGGGGCTACAGGAAGCCCCATGCAGGTTCCAAGAAGAAGCCTGTGGAAGTACCTTGAGGTCCCTCCGCTCCAGGTGCAGGAGCTCGGAGCCCCGGATGTCGTGCCGCGTGAAGATGTCCTTATACTCACAGAGACTGAGGTGCTCCAGCCAGGCAGCCACCTCCTCTGTCCCCCAGAGGTGAACTGTCGAGACGGAAAAGCACGAGTGCAGTGAGTGCCCAGAGCCCAGCGCGAGGCAGGCAACAGCCAGCGCCCAAGACGCCCCAGCGGTGACGCCCACCACCCAGCCTCAGGCAAGCACCCTCCGGCGGTGCAGTGCAAAAGAGACAGGCGCCACCCGCTCAGGTGCAAGCTGCAGCAGTGCAGGCATCTGTTCCTGCCAGGTGGGCCACTCCCATGTGCTAGGAGAGATCAGGCACCACCCAGTACTAGGGGAACACCTGTGTGTGGCCAAAGCCAGTGCTGGCTCTCACTTTTAGAGGAGTTAGCCTCTGGCTGGACCATAGCAGGAAGGGAGAGAGGCAGTTAGACTTCACAGACTCAGCCGCCATCATTAGGAGAAACCCAATTTCTGGTCAAACATGCAAAGAAGAAGAATCAAAAGAGGGCTGAAGAGGGCTGCCCTGAACAGTGGCAAATGCACCCACAAAGTCCAGTCGGAGCCCGTATAGCACCCAGAGGGTACACACGGCCTCAGTGCTCAGCCAGCCCTTCAGACAGAGATTTTAAACCCCAATTTACTGACCCGAAGGAAAAGTGTCCTATGGGTCATTTTCTATTGATTTTATCACCCACAATCACTGGTGGCCTGGGGTTCCTGGCTTAAAGACCTTGATCAATCAATCAAACAGCAATCAGCAGCCTTTCACAAGGAGCAGGCAAAGGACCCCAGCACAGTCTGAGTCCAGAGTTTTGTGTCTCCAAGTCTGTCTTGTCACCTCTGCTGTCCTCCCTACCTCAAAGCCCCAACTCAAGGCAGACAGGTCATCAGTGTCCCCATAACCCTGGGTCTCCATGGAGAACAGGGCATGACAAAAGTACCCAGCAATAGACAGGGAAAGCGAGCAGGGGGAGGTGCTGTAGCTGCAGACAGACCTGTGCCGCCATGTGACTGGAAGTCACAGCACAGGGACCATGGGGAACGGCCGCAAGGCCGGGGTAAAAGCAGAGGCCAGGAGAACAAGTGGCCGGGACTGCTGGCGTGAACAGAAACACGCAGGAGAAGAACAGGTACCCGGGGCTCCCAGGCTACTGTAAGCTTCTTTGTTCTTGTTGTTTTTCTCCTTTTTAAATTTGGTCACCAGGCGGAATTTACCACTGCGGCTGCGTTTGGAAAGATCCAACATCACGTTCTGTTGGGGAGAAGGAGAAACACTGAGCGTCAGACCTACCTTATCAAGTCCTCAGTCATGCCCTAGCAGAGGTGGGATGGTGGGAAGGAGGGGTAGGAAGAAACTTCTTTCATTTGGTTTTATTCCCTAATTTGTCCATGTATGTACTATTGATTTTAGAGTCTTATAAACGTTTTAAGTGATCAATGTCATATCATCTATTTTTATATTTTTTTTTAACTTTTATGACACTGGCATTTTTCTTGTGATTGAAAAAGTTTTTGTAAATATTAACTATCCCTACATGCCACTATGTGAAGATCATGGAAACAGCTGTTCAGCCTCTCTGCTCGTGTTGGATCGCGAGGCTGGTGACCAGTGTTGCAGGAGGTCTTTCTAGATGAGGCTTTGCCCACCCCTGCCTCCTCTCCAGGGGAGGCACTGCCTATGCTGGAACAGTTGGGGGCAGGGGGCAGAGCCACAGAGAAGTGGGGTCCTTTTCTTGTGGCCAGCAACAACCACTCCTCCACAGGGTGTCTCCAAGGACACAAGGAGGCTGCAGTACTCATTTCTGTGACATGCTGTTTACAAGAGAGCTGCCACAAATAAAGCTTGAAAGTATAAGCATGGAAGAGAATGCACCAAGCAAGTGGGATTAAAGGGGTCCTTACATAATGACAAAACCTATGTGTACCCAATACCACAGGCCCAAAATATATATTGTAAACATATACATATGTTTACAGAGTGAGAAAAATTGAGAGACATCTATAATTCTGATTCAAGTTATATAGTAATTGGTAAATCAAGAAAAATATTTCAGCCAGGTGCAGTGGCACACACCTGTAATCCCAGCAACGCAGGGGAACAAGACAAGAGGATCACAAGTTCAAGGCCAGCCTCAGCAACTTAGTAAGACCTTGTCTCAAAATTAAAAATAAAAAGGGCTAGGGATGTAAGCTCAGTGTAGAGCACCCCTGGGTTCAACCTCTAGTACCAAAATTCTGTGTGTGTGTGTGTGTGTGTGTGTGTGTGCGCGCGCGCGCGTGTATATGTGTGTGTAAAAATGTCAGTAGGGACTTGACAATGTAAACAACACAAGTGCACACAGGCTCATTTACAAAGCCAACTACCTTCTGGACCACTGAGCAAGTCACAATAAATTTCAATAGAGTATGTCTCCAAGCACTGTGAAATTACACTAGGAATTGACAAGAACACAATTAGAAAAATCCCATACACTGGAAAATAGAAAACGTACTTCTAAAGAACTCATTTAGAGGCTGATTAGCACACTTTATGACTACTATAATCATAAGTAGTGTTAAGTCCACAACTACATTTTTCCAGTATAAAGTGGTCATCTTCTTACTGTTGTCTTAGATACGTAATTCTATTTTAGCATTAACACACACAGTCCCCAACTTACAATCATGAGACTCATACTTTTCAACTTTATGATTGTACACAAGGGTACCCCACCACCATTTCATTTTCACGTTCGGGAAAGGGTTAATTTCATGAGAGAGCGAATGCTGAACCATAAAACAGACTTCGTGGGAAGCGATTACTCCAACTGCAATGTTCTGAGGACACTTAAGGCAGGTGAAGCTGAGCCCCACTGTTTGACAGGCAGGTGTGGCCAATGCACTTTCAACCACCCACCTTTTCAACAGTGAGTTGACTGGGAACAGAACCCCACTGTAGATAGGAACATGTGTACTGTTACTCTGGATTTTTTTTTTTTTTTACAGTGCCTTCCTGAAATCGTTTTATTTTAATCTGTCATAAAGATTTTTTTGTTTGTTTGTTTTGTTTAATTGGGGGTACAGGAAAGAAAACAGGGCCATGAGCAATAATATATGGCCAGGTTTCTTTTGAACACAATCTGAGGATAATCTGCTTTGAGGAGAAAGACCTATCATTTTTCTCTTCTTATATCTGTGCTGTTAGCTACATCCTTGCTAGTCCATTATTTCCTTTTACAACTGAAGAGTGTATTTTATTTCTGTCTTGTGTTTTGTTGGAGCCAGGGGTGCTTAAACACTAAACCACATCCCCAGCCCATTTTATGTTTTATTTTGAAACAGGGTATTGCTAAGTTGCTTAGGGGCTTCACTTAGTTGCTGAGGCTGGCTTTGAACTTATAATCCTCCTGCCTCAGCCTCCTGAGCCACTGGGATTATAGGCATACACCACCATGCCCAGCTTCTGTCTTGTGTTTATCTGAAAAGACATAAATCTACTAATCTATTATTATTCTATTAAAACTACCTTTAAGTTTTTAAAACATGACTAACTACATCTATTACCAAAGGCATGAATATTGTTTTTAACTTTTTTCCACCTTAAGATGAGGAATTTAATGTGCTTACATCCCCTATCCATGTCCTTCCCAGGCCTCTCCTCACCACCCACATTGTTGGCTTTGACCATTTACAAGGCCACTGTTGAAGAGTCTATATAATCATCTTATTAATTTTAAGTGAAAAATTTCATCACATTTACAATGAACTATTTAGCCAATTTTGATGAGCCTGCTTTTTCCTTTTATACCAAAACATCTCCATTCTTAAGTTGCTGGGTTTGCAAACAGCCTAGATGGCCTCCGAGTGCCTATCCCACGAAGGGTCTGCTCGTGCTGACAAATGCCTGAGGGTCTCGGGAGTGTCAACCCGCTGCTGCCTGCCCACACCACTGCTGCCAACAGGCTCCCACAGAAGCAGCTGGCACAGATGTCCGAGTTGGAGCCTACTAGTTCTGTACCCCCTGAGGGCCTTTCCCTGCCCCTCTAGTCTGTCTCTGAGTCTAGTCTCTCCCTGCTGGACACCCTGGGGTCCTGTCCACCCCAGCTATTAAGTCTGCAGCAAGCTGGAGCCTCTGAGTGCGCACAGAAGAAAAGTGTGATTGGGGAGTGGAAATATCAACGTGTCCCTGTCAACAACAAAATTCCATGAAGCTGCATTTTTTTCTTTCTTCTTTTTTTTTTTCTTCAGTGCTGGGGATAGAACCCAGGGCCTTGCACATGCCAGACAAGGGCTCAGCACTGAGCCACATCACCAGCCAAAGCTGCCACTTATCCAGTGGATGGTCTCCACACCAGCAAACTGGGGCTGGGCTCTGCCTTCTTCCTACTTACTGCCCAACCAGTCCTGCAGCTGTTTTAGAGAACAGTGTGTGCCCAGTGGTCAGGGTGTCTCTCAACCCCAGCCCCAGCTCATTCCTAAGCAAACGGTGTCTCCCTACCTGGAAAGACATTTTAAAAAGAAGTCTCGAGGGTGGGTATCAGTGGCTGGAGACCCAGGCAATCTCAATCCCAAAGCGGAAGGGGTCTCTGAATGCAGGCAAGTATGCAAGGTGTACCACATCGAAGCCTCAGACCACATACCTCCTCATCACCAGGCTCTGTGGGCTGGCAGAGCCAGGGCGTGTCCGCCAGCTTCCTGAGCTGTTGGTCCATCTCGGCGAGAGCAGCGCCCAGCCGCTCCTTCTGAGGAGGGTCCAACTGCTGCTCCAGCAGGAGAGAGAGAAACACAGCTGCTGGCCACGGCGAGACACCAAGGCCAGCAAGTCCCAAGCAGGTGAAGCCCTCAGAGCTCTAAAACTTTCCAGAAATGAAGCCCCAGGTATGAGGACAACCCCAGAAGCCCCTTCCTAGTGGAGGTGAGAGGGTGGACTCTGCTCTGGCGACAGGAAACCACATGCCCTGTGTGGGGCTGGCACCTGACTGCAGGGCTCCTCTTTAGGCTCCCTTCCCTCTCTCACAGAGGGGACAGGACCACACACCTTAAGCCAACTGCAGAAATGCTGGAAGCAACAAGCCAGCAGTATGACACACAGAGGCACCACAAGGTCAAGGTGCAGAGTGGAGACTGTGACACTAGACTGGGGAGTCCCAGCGAGTCCCTCCCACATCCTTTTACTCCAAGGAAGCTGGCTGGCCCCTATTCTAGCTTCTGCATGGGGCTCCCACAGGGCTGGGTGGGGCAGGCGACAGCACGGCATGTTTGGCACATGAGGAGGGAGGGCTCAGTACCCACCGGGCTTAAGGGAGAAGCACACTGCCCACCACGAGGCGCCACCACAGGCCCTCTGCCACACTGGAGATGACCTGGCCGAGGTGCTGCCAGGGCCCAGGTGCTGACCTCAGAGGCCCCTTCCTTAAGACTGGGAGCCCTGGACTAAAAAGCATAGCCCTCGGTGCCCAGTGACCTGGAGACAACAGTCATCTCACATACAGCCCGAGCCTACTGCCCGCGCCCCCGTGTCAACTCACCAGGGCCATCTTCCCAGACAGCAGCAGCTCCGTCTCACTGCGCAGAGCCCTGATGTTATTCACCATCTCCAGAACAAAGGTGCAGTTTAGCCCCTGAGAGAAACCAAAACACACGTCCATGTGGAAGGCCATGGGTTACAAGAGTCAAGGAGTCAGACCTGGGAAGATCAGTACCTCCGAAGCCCTGGGCTTGCCATACACTCGGTCCATGGCCTTGGAGCTGGCGTTGACGGCATGAGCGAGTTCCTGCTCCACATCCCGGTGGCACTGAGCCACTTCCCGGATGCTAGAGAAGAAGAGAAACACAGCGCACTGCAGGCCAAGACAGGATGACACTTTGCACACTGGTATGAGCATAGCCCAGGCCACCCAAAGAGCAGCACGCAGGGCCAGTGCAGCAGGCCAGGGGGGACTGTGGCTCAGCTGTGCCACCACACACAGGCACGGCCACTGGCCCAGGAAAACCTTGCTGGCTGCCTCCTGATCAATAGCCAACAGCAAACAGTTTAAACAGGAAAACTGGCATCCAGATCCTAGCTTTCTCAGTGAGGAAAACGTACAAAATGAGGCTCAGACCTTGAAAACAGCAAGCAGACAGCAGGCCAGCATGCAAACCCACGCAGGAAGACCCCTGCAGGGCCACAAAGCCAGCAGAAGCTCCACAGCCTGCATGCCAGCAAGGAGGCTCCCTGAAGTGCCAGGCAGAGCCCACCTGTGGATGAGGACCCCGGCCGCCTGCCCAAACTGGTCCATGTGGATGGCTTCCTCCTCAGACAGGCTCTCTGGGTGCAGTGAAAAAGATGGTGGGCGGGGCAGCTCGCACTTCTGCTTGTCCTCCCAGGACTTCAGGGTGTTCTCAAAGGCCTAGGACACGAGAGGCAGACTTACACTCTTCACCGCGCTCTCAAGTGGGGAGCACTCATCTAACCAAGACGAATGCTACCAGGACGTCAACATAACTAGGAAAGGAAGAGGCAAAATTTTTTTAGATTGCAAGGGAGGGAATGTCCTCCTTGTTAGGTTCATTTTTGTGTCTTAAACAAAAATCCTAGCACAAAACGTGAAGCTCCCTGGCCCCTCAAGAGTGCACAGGTGAGCCCACAGGTGAGTCTGGTACCCCTACCGGAGGGCCCTGCGGGCAGCCATTCTTACCCTATCTCTTGTCAGCGTCTGTGCCCGGTTCTTGTGGATAATCCGAATGTACCCAGGAGGCTGAATCCAGGCCTCTCCATCCACCTGCACAGGTACACCCTCATCCCCCAGGATGGAAATCTTCACGGTGCGACACTGGGCCAATATCACAGGTGTCAGTTGTGTGCTAAGCCATGACCTCCAGAGGCCTCAAGGCACCACTGGGGCCCTCCTGCTCCACATGCCTGTACCCCTTCCCCTCAGGACTCCTACCCACCCACTACCACTGGGGGACACAGATCCCATAGCCAACCGCTTTGCTGTCAGGACCCAAGGAGCTGCTCTCCTCAGCTCTGCTGCCCTGCCTCCCCTATGGTCCCCTCCCACAGACTGATGAGCTTTGGGGATCAGTCAGTGTAGGAGACCCTGGTGTGCTGACATGGGCATCAAGAGCAGGTGGGAAGCAGGGGAGTCATGGGCCCCTGCCAGGTGCCAAAACCCCCAGAACAAAGTCACCAAGTAGATGACGACACCCTTTTCCTCTTTCAAGAAAAACATTGCAAAAACTTTAAAATGCAAACTTTTAAGCAGACTAGGATTGGGGTGGGCATAGCACAGAAGACACTGGCCAATCCCAGCATGGGGTTCAGGCCAGTGAGATTTGTTTTATTTTTCTATTTTGTGTTGCTAGGGATTGAGCCCAGGGCCTTGGCATGCTAGGCAAGCACTCCACCACTGAGACACACGCAAGGGCGAGCCAGTGGGTTTTATAAGCAGCTCCTACAAACCTCTGTGGAAAAAGAGCAGCCCCCAACACCATAGGGAGACAGACCTTCCCAGCCATCGCCACTGTCAGGATGGAGTCAGGGAAGGCCCAGTCTGTCTCCCCTCCCAGACTAGGCCTCAGATGGAAACACTCCCACATACCACAGAGACTTGGTCTGCTCCCACACTCGACACTACAGCTGCAGATGTGGGCAGAGCTCAGCTGGAGGCTGTTCTACCTCAGTGTCTACCTGAATAGGCAGAGTGATCAGGTAGGATACACGCTTTGGGGTTTTTTTGGTTTTCGTCTTTTGTTTTGAGAGTTTAACTGTCAAATATAGCTGGTGGGGAGGATTCTGGCCCAGGAGGCAGTGTTGTCCAGAGCTCAGCCACAAGGTCCTGGGAAAGCACCCTCTTCTCCTGGGCTCCACCCGCTAGGAGCAAACCCAGTGAGTTCTACGACAAGCCCTGCCTCTGCAAACAGATGTGCACCCCAGGACAGAGACACACCCGTCTCCAGGACCCTGGCCAGTACCTGTGCAATTCGGTGATGCTGCAGCTTAATCACACGAGACACAGCCATCTGCATGCTGCCAAATACGGCAACCACCTCCAGAATCTTATCATCAAACGAGGGAGCTGCAAAAGTCTAAAAGGCCGTGTGAGGGCTGACCTCGGCCCCCACCACACCCACACCCCCGACTCTGGGGCAGTCCCTCTCATCAGCTGCTGTGCCAGTGAGAGGCAGGCAGGCCTGGACATGCACAGGGTTTCTGCTACACAGCTGGAAGCCAGCTGCCTGGGGGCCAGATCCCGCACCTGCCACTTAACTAGCATGAGACTTTGGGCAAGTTACTTAACTCCTCTCTTCCTCAGTTTCCTCATCTGTCAGATGGGGTAATGCTGGCATATTCCTTAAGGGGCTGCTGTTACAAGACTAAACAAGGTAACGTGTGGAGTTCCCAGAACACAGGTCCACGTGTGTTAGGTTTGCAGTAAGTGCTGGCTGTTTTGTTATTATGTTCAAAGAAGACATTCCTCTGGTTAAAACTTATCAATACCTTCCCTCATTCAGATGTCTTCCCTGGCTTGCACAGCCCTGTGCAGACCAGGCCCTTGAGATCCCAGTCTCCTTCCGCACGCTCACTGCACGCTGCAGCCGTGGGACCACACCCTGCAGCCGTGGGACCACACCCTCCATGTACCTGGTCTCCTCTTGCCTCTGAGCCTCCACATACAACATGCCCTCTGCTTGGCACAGCACTCCTCTTCCCTGCTGCCCACCCAAGTTGGCCATCTCCAGATCCCCCCAGGTCTCAGCCTCTCCCTCACCAATCATATGCACTCAGTCTGCCCTCTAGACAGGGAGCCTGTGGGCGAGGGGCCTGTCTGTCTGGTCCTCCGCCATGCACCCCCAGCACCATCAAGTCACGAGAGCACCTCGCTACCCTCTGGCTGCCCCGCTCCTCCCCGAGACTGGCCCACCCACCCTGCACCCTATACGTACATCATCTTCCTTGGTGCCCCCCCAGAAGTTGGTCCCTCCAGCATAGCTGGGAATGTTGAGGACAGCAATTCCCTGAAGACTGGGGAGGGGGATCGGTCGACCATCACACTAAGCAGCAGAAAAATAGGCAGGGAGAAAAGAGAAGTGCTTGGCATGAGCTGGACTTCCTTCAGCAGCACCTGCACCAGGTGCTGAGGAGGTACGGCCTGGCCGGGTTCCCAAGGGAGCTCAGCACAGTGCAGACAAGGCCAACAGCTGGGGCGGGGGTACAGAGGCATGGACCCTTCCCACTCACCTCCAGCAAGACCTTCTGCTCCAGGTTCCTGTAGGTTCTGTGCAGCAGCTCCTTGGTGCCCAGGACTCCATACCACATCATGTTCTTGGTCCGACTCCTAGGAATGGAAGCCAAGCCTTGAGGTGGGTCAGGGCTTCCTACAGGTAACCAGCCTCTGCTATAAAGCCTGGGAAGTGCATCTGGTCACAAACCAGTCAGTCTCAAAAAACACCTGAAGACAGGACAGATATGCCTGAAGAAATATAGTTAACAGCTGGGCATGGTGGCACATGCCTATAATCCCAGTGGCTCAGGAGGCTGAGGCAGAAGGCTGAGGTAGAAGGCTCATGAGTTCAAAGCCAGCCTCAGCAACTTAGTGAGGCCCTAAGCAACTTAGCAAGACCCTGTCTCTAAATAAAATATAAAAAGGGGGACATGGCTCAGTGGTTAAGCACCCCTGGGCTCAATCCCCAGTACCAAAAAAAGAAAGAAAAGAAATATAATTACCAACAGGGAATTTACTACATAATGACAATTTGTCAAGAAAGTAAATGGACAAAACTCTCCAAAATTTCATACACCATGACTTTCTTCTGTCTATGAAATTATCTTACCACAAAAAAATGTGAAAAATGAAGAAGAGCACAAGGAAAAAGTCATCTTCACATCCCACACCCCTGCGCCCTCCCTGTGAATGCACGAGGTGGGCGGCAGGAGGCCAGCCTGGGGAACACCGATCCCCACAAACTTGTGCCACCTGCTGCTACTGCAGTATCACGGGTTTATTCTACCCATCCCCCCATGGCCACTAGTGTTCTCATGTCCAGTCTGCCTGACTGGGCCAGCCCTGGACTGCAGACTGCATCCTACACCTTTGCTTCTGACAATGAGGCATCCAGTCTCCATGTCTGTCTTCTCCTGAGCATTCTGAACCATCTAGACCCTGCTGCCTCGAGAAGGAGATCACCTGCTATCTGGAAGGAAAGGCCAGGAGGATGCAGAGGACAGACGGCCCATGAGGCTGCACCCACCTGCACTTCTCCGGGTGCTCGTCACGCTTGTTGTTAAAGTCCAGGGAGATCTTCGCATCCAGACCAATGCCAAAATAGTTGTTCATGACACACTTCTCTGTGTAGCACTCCCTGCAGAGGTGAGCACTGAGTCAATTACAACAGACTGGCATGGCTGGCTTGTTTGATAGGCTACGGAGCTCTGCACATTTCTTCCTTAGAGCAAAATGAACCCAAACCAGGTTTGCTCTCCTCATCCACCATAAGAGCTTTACTGAGATATAATTCACCTGTCATGTATTTACCTATTTAAAGTATATAATTCAGGGATTTTTAGTATATACACAGAATTTTAAAACCATTTCTACAATTTTAGAACATGTCATCACCTCAAAAGAAAGGTCACATACTAAACCAACAGCTCCCAACTCCCCATCCTCCCCAGCCCCTCAAAGCCACTCATCTGCTGTCTAGGTGGCTGTGCCTATCCTGAACAACTCCACACAAATGAAATCAAAAAACATGTGACCCACCAGGTGTGGTGGCACATACCTATAATCACAGCGGCTCAGGAGGCTGAGGCAGGAGGATTGCGAGTTCAAAGCCAGCCTCAGCAACAGTGAGGCGCTAAGCAACTCAGTGAGACCCTATCTCTAAATACAAAATAGGGCTGGGGATGTGGCTCAGTGGTTGAGTGCCCCTGAGTTCAATCCCCAGTACCCAAAACAAAACATCTACTACAAATGATATTCCACTGTGTGGATACTCCAGTTTATTTCTTCATCGGTTGATGTACATCTGAGTCACTCCACTTTCTGGTTATTATTTGTGGATATTTGTATACAAGCTAGGCATGGGCACATGTTTTCAATTCCCTGGGGTGTGTGCTCAACAGCAGAGCTGCTGACCACATGGCGACTCGGTTCACCCTTCTGAGGTGAACCTATTCCACACAGCAGCTGCACCAGCATCATCAAAACCAAGGAAACTTCCATGGCACCTAAACCCACACCTCTGAATCCCAGGCTCAAAATGCTTCTCCAACACCCTTAGGCCTGTCGAAGCAGTCTCCAAATCAAAAAGGAACTCAACTTAAAAATGTCTGCGCCTGCCCAGAGCCGCAAAGCCTCCCTCCCTGGAGTTCTGCTGTGAGACTCATCTCCTTTAGCCAGTAACCCAACCAGCCAGAGGCCCTGCCTCTGTGCTCACCCGGCTGCTGGCATGGCTGAGCTCCTGTACAGCCATGGGTCACCCAGCAAGAAAGGAGGAGCACCTGCCCTCCACAATGAAAAGACAGCACGGAGGATGCAGTGGGGAGAGTGTAAAGGACAACCCCACATAAACTCACTGTGGAGAGGACACTTGAGGACACTGCTTAGACCAAAATTCTGATTGTTTAGCTTAACACTTTTTGCAGCCTGATCTGAAAGCTAATCACCACATGTAAGTATTTTGAGGACACATCTAATTCAAGTGCCTAACAGCTGGATGAGAGCAAAGCTCTGGAACAAAACCATCTTCTAAGTTGAAGACCACGTGGCTGACAGTATTCATAGGTCCTGGGAAAAAGAGAACTAATCCAGAAAAAAGGCACAGGGACAAGGGAAGGAGTGGGTAGCTGGTCCCAGTTGGCAGCTGCCAATACAGGGAGATGATGGGCTCCAGATGACGGGCTCCTGGTGTAGGCAGAGCTGTGGTGGCCAAGCTGGTGGCCTACACAGTCATGGGGAGCAGGGGGTGGTGGGGGGGCAGAGAGCACAGCTGTATCTCCCCAGGTGAAGAAGAAAGCAGGCTTAGACACAGACCCAGGATTCCATATCAGATCAGGTTCAAGGCCCTGAGGACAAAACTCCCAGAGGGAATGTAGCTCTGGCCTTGACTGAAGGCTCAGGCCTGAAGACATGCAGCAGGAATGGAGAACAGACCACCAGCTGGCACCTGGAATCTAAAGGCTGCCTTCCCAAACCCACAGAGCCTCTGAAGCATGCCAAGACACTATCAGTTGGCAAACTGTGACCAAATGCCACCAGCACCCAGCCACCCAGAGCCTGCCACCAGCAACAAGAATGATAAGCTAGAAGTCTTCTTCAGTTTGTAAAACACCATCAGTCTCTTCACAGGTCTCTAGTGGACAAGAAGGATCCATTCTGCTGCTCTGCAGCTGTGTTCACTGCCTCGGAACCTAGGCAGAGCAGGAAGGCCACATCCCCACAGGACAGCAGCCCCATCTTCTTCAAAGCCTAAGTGCAGGATAGTCATCTCCTCAAAGTCAGTGTCACTGAGCAGGACAACTGATGGGTGGGGCAGCAGGACAGGAGGGAGAAGCATGTGGGAGGAAAGACATGACATGGGGGCCAGCAGGCACCCGAGTGCGGCAACGGGGGCGGCCAGGAAGAACGAGCACTAAGTCAGCCTCCACCAGGAGTGTGTGGGCCTGCAAAAGCCCCCGAAGGCCACCAGCAAGTAGTGGAGTGCCCGGCCCCTCGGTTGAAAGGCTGAGACAGAACCAGAGGAGGCCCCGCCCTCTGCCGCCCTCAGCTGTCAGTTTCTAGGTTTTCCTCATTGGCTACACCAAACCAAGGCCCAGCCAGTCAATAGCTTGTTAATTTCTCCAGTTAATTCTGAAATCATGTTCCAACACTTTAACAAGATGCCCTGGTGCACCTCATACTCACAGGTTTTCTGGTTCAGTATTAAAGGGGTCAGCATTAATTAATAAGCGGCTGATGACAGAGCCCCCAGGCAAGGAACCAGACATCCCAGCCCGAACACCTGCAAGGGAGAGAGGAAGGGTGTTGGCCAGAAACTGCGGACAAGAGCAACTTGGGTCTTTGCAGTGTTGCAGATATGAGTTCTGCAGAATGTTAGTATAATTGAACAAGTCTGAAACAACGAAAGGATGTCCAAACCTTGACAATTCATGTCAAAAATCACCATCATCATCCAATGTTTATCATGCAAAAATGGTATGTAAGGCCACAGACACCAACACCTATGAGAACCTAAAGACTGTCTTCCTGGGGGTTGGAGGCAGCTCAGTAGTAGGAGCTACCTGGGCAGTTATTTGGGTTCTGCCCACCTTTTGTTATAAAGAGCATTTTTCATAGTCATATAAAGTTTAAAGTTCTGTTTCTATTTTTTTCAAGGACCTATAAGCTCTTTGAGGCCAGTGATCTGTCTTATTCCTTCTGACAGACCCAGTGCCCAGCAAAGTGAC